>JAWNPR010000142.1:24365000-24827500 GCA_035047405.1 Drosophila stalkeri | reverse complement strand
ATTCATATCAACGTTTAAGATAGTCTTGTTTCGTTGTATGGCTTTTAATCGGCATTGATTTACAACAACCCACGATTTATTATAGGATTTACAGACTGTGTTTGTCATTTTGAAGATAGCATCATGCTGAAACAATAAGAATAATTGTTTGCTTAATGTTTAACTTGATTCTATTATTAATTACATTCAAATCTGCATTCAGCATCAAAAGCGAACTTGAGAAAAAAAAACCCTTCCAAAGAAATCTATACATGACTTTTGAAGTCATACGTTGGCGATCGGTCTACGTCGATGGTTTCTTTATTACTCTCTAAATATATTTCCTACGAAGTATTCATTTTTATATTGTTAACCTACTATAAAAGGTCTACAACGGTTTCATGAATAAGTTTGTATCGTACAATTAATGATTTCTTTTATGATAAAGAGTCATATATTAATATTAAGATAATATTGATATTAAGATGTCTACTTATCCATTTCTTCCGATAGACTATATAAATTACAGAAGTGGCAGGAAGCTTGATTCTTTTTTGTGTATCTGATACAAGTTGAACGATTCTAGGGCGACAAAGCTATTAATTAGTTTTAAATACTTACTTACTCTTTGGCAATAACATTACATTCTTACTGTGGAGAATGAAAGGATGTTGCCCTCCTAACTACCAATTGCTACTATTTGGCATTGTATAAAGGGAACTAAAATTTTAAAAAGAGTATACAAAAAGAGATAAATATTTGACTTATTTTCTTAAATTACTCAATCGATTATTGTAGTTTAAATATAATAATATACATACTATAATAAGCTTTAATTGTTATGCTTAAGCACGCGTAGAAATATAATAGCACATTTTGTTCAGGTACAAAAATGATATTATCACTAAAATCTTCTTCATTAGTATATATATATATATATATATATATATATATATATATATATATATATATATATATATATAATTTTAGTTGTCGTAGATAATATATATATATATGCCAAATGAATAAAATATCATCATATCAATATATAATATGCATTTTGTTGATTAAATTGGAATTTAGTAAAAAAGAGCTCAAAATATTGTAATCTTTGTACTAAATGAAAAGTAAACTTTTGCTTCAGCAGTTCTTAAAAAGGTTAAAAAGTCTTCTATTCGTAATTGGTTAAAAATTGATCGATTATTGGTTAAACATGTACTCTATTCTAATGTTTCCGGTAATATAAAAAACGTTGTCTGAAGCTGGTCATAATCTTGATATACAGTGTACATTGATTGTTGTCGGGCATCCCAGATGGTACAACTTTAACTGATGAAAAGTGGACCTTAGTTGTGCTTTAATAAAAATAACGATCTATTTTATTTATTTGATCAATGACTGACTTCAGGGAATTTTGTAGTCGAACATTGTTGAGTTGAGCTTTCTTACTCGTTTTTTATTGATTTAAAGTCCACTTCAGATGTGGAAATGGGAATTGGAAAATGAAAAGCGTGCGCGAGCGCTTTTGTGTACAATGTCGTTGTATGCGTGTCGACACGAAACTCATTTACCTAAAGGTAGAGAGCACCCAAAACACATAACACATTCCCATCAGCCTTATATTTTGTTAGCTAAGACACACACAGATACATTCATATGCATGTTTCTGTTTGTTAAACTTAAGGGGGTTCCAAGTCAAAGCCCCAAATGTTTGTTTAACAGGAAGTAAATCAAAAGATACCAAACACATACACACACACATACACACACACACATACGCACACACACACGCATTAAATCACTTAGAATATGATATTTATCTACGCACGTCTTGCGTATGTACTGCTTACAACTATGCTTTCTTAGTCCTAATATGTTTTATTTAAAAACCAAAACATTATACACTGCCTAGATTGAATTGCTTCTAAAATATATGACTTACAATTTAGAGTGTGAGTTGGCAGTTTGATATATGTTAGTCAAATTACCTAGAAAATTATATTCATATATGTTAGCTCTGGTTGGATGAAACTTGGTTGAAACCTTTATTTTTCAATTTTTATACTCTGTTCCTAAAGGGTAAGAGAGTATATTGACTTTGTGCAATGTCCGTCTTGCTGCCTGTCTGTCTGTCCGTATGAAGGCAATATTTTTCGGCGCTAGTAGAGCTACAGACTTTAAATTTTCCCGATACGCCCACTAGGCGTGGCAAATCGGTAAATGCACATGGCCGTATGCCAGTAATCGTACTAGATGATGAGCTAGAGAGTTGCAATTCGGAATGTATACACGCGGTGACAACCCAAGTTCAAAAAGCTATTGCGGATATATCTACGCCCATTGGGGGCGTGGCAAATCAGGAAAAACGTATCTTCTACAGCTTTAAAGCTAGAACGCTGAAATTTGGCATGTGAGTTAAGCTTATGATTCTATGAAGTTCGATAAAAATTTATATGTCTATGCCCATTGTGGGCGTGGAAAATTGGACCTGTATATATAGTGATTTTTCAAACTGTGCTATATTTTGACACTAGACCACAAAATTGGATGGTTCAGTTACTAATGGCCTCCTCTATCGATGAACAAAAAATAATTTTTCAGCCTTTTTGGGGGCGTGGCATATCGAAAATACCCTGTAATTTTCGCATTCTTGGAGTGTAAGCAACTAAATTTTGCAGTTATGTTACCCTCGGCTCTTTCTAAGAACTGGCAACAAATTATGCGTCTACGCCCACTGAGGGCGTGGCAAATCGGCAGAGAAGTTTGTTGTGGCCAACAGCAGTTGTGGCCAACAGCAGTTGTGGCCAACAGCAGAATTCATGCATATAAATGGCTTAGTAGTAATTGCTAAGATGGCAGCACGCATTTTAACATAGTTATAAAAATATTAATACGTTACAAAAAAAAAATTTATAAGTTTTCGATTAAAAAACAAAAAGTTTCCAGTGGTATTTGAACCCAGGTCCCTTTGATAATTACATGTAATCGTTAGCTAAACCTAAATATGTTCACTGCTACACAACACATAATTCAATCGCAATTCTTAGAATACTATAACATGCAGCCTTTGTATGTATGCATAGAAAATCAATTAGTTTGCGCGCACATCAGTTTGATGCTACAATGTACGTTTGCTAATTGCCGAAATATTATTTATTTATTTAATGTTTGTTAAATAAATAAAATGCACCTACAGGAACAGATACTCACAATTAGTTGCGCCGAACTGCAACGTTTTTATTTGTTTGTTTAGAGTATTTAAATAACATATAAATTTTGAAATATGTAAAATTAAGAAATATATAATATGTAATTGTGAATAAAATATAAAATGTAAAGTGTAAAATATAAAATATAAAATATAAAATATAAAATATAAAATATAAAATATAAAATATAAAATATAAAATATAAAATATAAAATATAAAATATAAAATATTAAAAATAAAATATAAAATATAAAATATAAATATAAAATATAAAATATAAAATATAAAATATAAAATATAAAACATAAAATATAAAATATAAAATATAAAATATAAAATATAAAATATAAAATATAAAATATAAAATATAAAATATAAAATATAAAATATAAAATATAAAATATAAAATATAAAATATAAAATATAAAATATAAAATATAAAATATAAAATATAAAATATAAAATATAAAATATAAAATATAAAATATAAAATATAAAATATAAAATATAAAATATAAAATATAAAATATAAAATATAAAATATAAAATATAAAATATAAAATATAAAATATAAAATATAAAATATAAAATATAAAATATAAAATATAAAATATAAAATATAAAATATAAAATATAAAATATAAAATATAAAATATAAAATATAAAATATAAAATATAAAATATAAAATATAAAATATAAAATATAAAATATAAAATATAAAATATAAAATATAAAATATAAAATATAAAATATAAAATATAAAATATAAAATATAAAATATAAAATATAAAATATAAAATATAAAATATAAAATATAAAATATAAAATATAAAATATAAAATATAAAATATAAAATATAAAATATAAAATATAAAATATAAAATATAAAATATAAAATATAAAATATAAAATATAAAATATAAAATATAAAATATAAAATATAAAATATAAAATATAAAATATAAAATATAAAATATAAAATATAAAATATAAAATATAAAATATAAAATATAAAATATAAAATATAAAATATAAAATATAAAATATAAAATATGAGATATAATATAATATAATAATACTATAATTTTTACCTCCATTATTATTCATCATTCAATTGCTCAATAAATACTATATATGTATGTACTTTCATATTTGTTTTTACCATATTATAGCAATTGCTGGCAATGTTAAATTGTTACAAGAAAGTTCATACATCCTCTTCTTGAAATTCGTCAGAATTGATTACAAGTCTGCGACTTGGCAAATTATAAAAGTTTACATACGAGTCTGAGTTGAAATAAGTATATAGATAATTTGAAAGTTGACGTACGCTAATGATAAGGATAAAATATTGACAGGCAACAGCTGTCGGTAAGCGGAAGGAAGTAAAATTTTGTCGCTTTCGCTGGCGCCACACAAAATTTTGCTGCCAGCAGACACATTGGCGCTATTTATGGCAAATTAAGCCAATTGAGTTGAGAGAGATTACGTTGGGCGTGTTGTAGACCACGCCAACTCCGACAATTTGAGATGTTTGTGTAGGTAGGAATTTCATTGGCTGTTCTCAGCAAAGTCTCAGCTCAGCTCAGCTCAAGTTCTTTCATTTTTTTTTTCTTTTATCGTGTAGTCACTGTTGTTGTGTGCGAATTGGATAGCCAAATGCCCGTGAGGCTATACAGTTTATACAATGCCATCAAAGGCCCAAGGTGTTTATGGGGCTGGTTTAGCATTTGCATGTTTCTACAAATTGTGGGCGGTCGGCCAAGTCCCCGGTTCGACCCGCAGGCAGATGGTAGATAAATTGTTGGCACGATGTGCTTCATTAAACTGGCACAACAAATGCTAAATTGATACAAATCGAATAAAGATAGAACAAATGTAAATTTCACTGCGGAAATAAATGAAATATGAGCACTAATAAATCGTTGATATCATTTCAATTGCAGACTTGGCAAGCGAACTTCTGTCAGCAATAAAAGACAACAACGACAAATGACAGTTACAATCAGCATGTCCTGCGCAGCAAGCGCCCCTAACTACGTGTATGCCACAGGGCAACGAGTCATCGGTGAATGGCAGGCCAATAATTGCATTGGATTCAAGGACTAAGCTCTGCCCCAACACCACTGAGGCGACAGCAACAATAACGAATCGCCGCACGCCATGACACTCGTACGCAGGCTAACGGCATCGGCTACAATGGCAGCGAGGACGCTGCTCGAGGATGCGGACGCAGGGACGAAGTCACAGCACGTTTATATGCCGCTGCTCCTGGAGGCAACGGCCACGGTATCAGCAGCGAGATCAACATCGGCGGCTGCAGCAGCGGCAGCAGCTGCGGCTGCTGCTGCGGCCTCACATGCGAGCTATTTGAATTTCGTTGCCGATGGACTCATCGATGTTGACGAAGGCGCGGGCAATAATGGACGTCAGGCGACGGACAATGGCAGCTCTACCGCAGCAGCAGCCGCCGAAACGGGCAGCGCGCATTTGACATTTGTCATCGTCAAGTGTTTCATTATTGGTTTCATCATACTGGCCGCCATACTAGGCAACATGCTGGTGATTGTGTCGGTTATGCGGCACAGGAAATTGCGGTGAGTTGTGATCACATGGCCATAGCCAGGTGCTAGAGCAACTAGAGAAGTTTTATAGCCGCTCTCTAACCTAAATACATACATATATCCTCTAACTGGCAATTTCTTTCAGCATTTTGATTTTGTTGAATACACAGCAAGTAGTCAAGTACCTAACTTCAATAGAAGAAGTATCCCATTAGATAACTAATGAATAATAAACAAATAATGAAATTTAAGGAAGTTCAAGTTGAGATATAAATAAGACTAAGACATATAATCAACGCAATATGCAATATATACATTGCATTTGTATACCTTGAGTATGTCTATAGAAATTTTTGCTTAAAATAATTTTTAAAAAAAATAAAATTATCATATTCACGGAATGAATTCATGAAAATGAATAACAAAAGCCATCATGAACACCATCCATATTTTTCGAAACAAAAACAAATGTTTTTATATAATTAGCTCTATATGTAAGTATTTATTGGCTGCAATATTTTTATCTATCAATGGGTAATTAATTGAGCAGAAACAATTCTGTTTTGCGCCTTAAGCTGCAATTTTTGAGTACGGTCTAAATATGTAAACATGTGAGCTTCTCTCTCAAGCAGAGTTTTTTCTACTATATAAATGAATTAAACTATACTTCAATCGGTGGCAATTTATTTGAAATAAATATTGAGTACTTCATTTCTGCATTCTGCTGACTAAAATATACAGCTTCGTTGACTAGACTATTGTCCATTCTGTCGTCCATTATACTCCATAATTCCCAACTTCCTCTTTTAATGAAGAATACGAGGTAGCACAATACCAACAACAATGGAAACAATGCTCGAGCGTGTTTCATTTATTTTCCTTTTCAATGGTTCGACTAGCTCGAGGCGCGCTTTTCAATGCTCGTTTTCTAGAAGCGAGAAGAGTATATTCGTTTTGTTGTTCAGTCATCTCTGTGCATGTGGCAGAGACAAATATTTAAATTGAATAATATAATTTATATACTGAAATAATAAATTCTCTACTGAGTTTTATTACTGAAGCAAACGTGAACGAGTATTCCGCTGTCAGTTGCGCCCGCCTGCAACGTGCTTGAGCGTTTATTATTGAATTGTAGGCCACAAAGCGCCATTGTCATCATTGTCAGCGCGCGTATCAAGGACATGGCCAGGAATTTGTGTCTATGTTGCCTTTTTCGCACAGCCTTTGACCGCCGGCGCGTTAATCCTATGCGCCTTAGCGTCCATTAGTTTGTCCTCATTTATCATATTTGGGGCGCGTTGCGTGTCAAGAAATTTGTCAACTTTTCTGCTCAGGCTCAGGCGCACCCATCACCATTACCATTGCCATTACCATGTGCTGGACTGGTGTCTGGTGTCTGGTGTCTGCTTTATAACTTAGCCGCCCACCCATTGGCATACTTTTGTGCGGCACTGTCAAATGTCGAGAACGTGCGTAATTACATCGAATATGTTAATAAGATGAACACATTTAAATATTGTGGCCTTCTTAAAAGGGCGCTCAGACAGACGCTGCCGGGTTTGGCATTTTATTTACGACGGTCCATATATATGTATGTATATATATATATTTCTGGGTGCCTCAACAGTAACTCAGTCGAGAGTAGACGACTACGAGCTTCACTAAGAGCAGTTGTCTGCCGGAATTACTTGCATATACTATATATACTATATATACATTATCAATTTTATAAATTAATTTATTATGAAATATTATTTAGAAATTTAGTAATTACCTATAAGCAAACGCAGGGAAAACTTAACAAAATATATTTCTTTAATATTTATTTAGCACATAAACTCTGCGCATCATACTCTCTCTCTCTCTCTCTCTCTCTCTCTCTCTCTCTTTCTCTTTCTCTCTCTCTTACTTTCTCTTTTTGCATCTTTTATTGAGAACAGAGTGTGTTAACAACAATACTTACTCAACACTCTCTCATATATATTTGGAGATGTCACCCAGCGCAATGTGGGTGTGCGCGGGTGTGTTACGACAGTTCTTCATAATTTCGTACGTGTTTCAGGCGTAAATTCATATGCTGTATTTGGCTGGCATTTAAGCTACATAAATCGCATACACCGCACGGTCCTGCCCACGCCCACGGCCACGGCCAGGCTCATGCTCATGCTCACGACCACGCAAGAAGCCTTAAGGCGCTCAATGTCAAGGCATAAAACTTTTAAAGCAGCCCCAGAAAATGCTCACCTTGGCGACAGCCCATGCGGACAGACAGGTACCTGACATTTAAGGGGCTCATTTAACTTGAGTAGAATGCGAAGCTGTGTTTTGCTGTTGCCAGGCCAGAAGTTAAAGGACTGAATGAAGGGGGCGAAGCTGCTGATGACTATTGCTAGGTGCATAAAAATTTGTATCTTCCTTGATGGTTGCCTCTGACCCATTTCAACTGCTTTGCGCCGCTGCGTAGTTTAAATCATTATGGCAAATTAGGCCTAATTATGCTTGACATGCATTCCTACTTTACCCTCTTACAGGTGTAAGAGTGTGTGTGCCTGTGTATCTCTATCTGTTTACCTGCGTGCAAATCACAGGTGTGTGTCCAACTCAAGCTTCGCATTAACCAAATTTTCATGCGATAATTTGAGCCCCATTTAACCCAGCCTCAACGTGTCGGACTTCGTTCGTAGCCCAGTCTTACAAATATTATACATGGACGATTGTGCGTGTGCGCCTGGCTGACTTAATATCCGGTCCACTAATTGAACCAACTTTCGTACGGCTCATTAAGGTGCAGCCAACAAAAAGTTCAGCTTGTCGAAATAAACCTATATAAGTTATGTGCAGCGCACAGATAAAACGCTCCCAAATATATTCTAATTATAATCGAGCCAGAATTTATGCCGAAAAGGTGCAACAAAATATATTTACAAATTATGTGAGCTCTTAATCATTACTTTTCTGCTTACTATGCTGAATTTTATACTAATCAAGCAATTAATAATTTGACTTTAATCGATTTGAAATGTTACTAAATCTATTTAAAATTGTAATCAAAATTAATACTTGTATATAATAATAATTGATGTAAATTATGTTCACAAAAATTTAGCATTCAATTAAAAGTTAGCCGCTTAATTATTTATTTAGCGAGATGACAAAAAAAATCATACTCGCTCGTTCTCGCTGAGAGCATTCGGTTCTTTTCGATTTGTTTTCTGTTTTTTTTTTTTTCGGTTGAGTGCTCTGAATTTGGAGCGTTACGATTGATGCTCATACAATGGGACTTGGTAATCGAGCAAATAACTAAAATGCACAAATGATCATGAATCAGGTACGCTGTTGATGTGTTTAGCGAAGACAATACTCGCATACATACCAATGCATACACAAAATACATTTTGCTTAATTTAACCGATTGCGCAACAACTAGAGCGAAATTAAAGCAATTACGATCCGATTGCAAATGAACTCATTCACGAAACGATGCAATTGGTTGTCCTCCGAGTATTTTCTCCCTTATTTGATTTAATGTAATATGAGAGTAAGATTAGTTATAATATAATAGTAAATGTTGACCTTCTTTAGTAGATTTCTTACATACTGATATTTAAACAATTCGGGCTAGCCAATAACGCCCTATTAAGTGCTAAATCAAAATTGATTTCCTAGCCTAATAAACCTATGACAATTTATTAGAGATCAGCATTAAGCGTAGCTACTGCACTCGGAGAGCATGCATAGCAGAGCAAGCTTCCTCTCTCATATATCCATTTTCACCTCTTTAATCCTTACAGCATTAATCGCAATGTAATGTAGATTAATTTACAAGTTCTTGTTTTAAGTTCAAATGACTTAACAAATATATTGTTTCTAGCAATTTCGTTGAATGTTATGGCTCAATCCATTACACTGTGCATTATTTGCATGATTAGCTTCAGTTGAATAATTTCAATTCGCTTAACTTAAATAGAAATTAACGATCAACACCGAGAGATAAGAAAAATAATGTGGCACATTTTAAATTGCGTAATCCACCATGAATTTGTATATTATTAGTCGACATTTATGAAGATAAAATAATTAGGATAATGAGATTCTGATTCTTAATAACTGCACATTATTGTTATAAAAATATAAGTATTTATATAAATATATCTTTAAATCATTATGCCTTGCCTATTTGACATTTATGTCTATAATCTGGCAGCTTGTGAAGCGATTCATTAAAAGAATATTTGAAATTCATTTACTTTTAGCCCTCAACATAAACATTTTGTGTTTTAATGCTGTACATTTATCTTGACAGTAGCTTAAAAGATAATAAATTATTTTTACTACTAACTAAGCTGCAATCAAGCCTCTGGCATCAAGCCATTTATAGTTCACAAAATGGATTCGCCACACGAAATTCCATATTTCAAAAGAAAAACATAAACTGACTTGAAGCTAGTTGACATTGGCAGTCATAACAAGCTTGCAATCAATAACTTTTCACTAATTGCCATTAACAGTGTTTACTTTGGCATTTTAAAGATCCAAATTAAAGTGCTGAAGCTGTGAAGCTCTGACAAGTCATAAATCTAATTAAACTTGTCATCTATCGGAATCGACATGGTCCCGCGTTCAACTCTTCTTTTCTGCCCTCATCTAGGGCATTTAATCGGATTTAAAGCGACGCCTCTTTGCTACTTATATTTTCTGTTGTTGACGCTGGCATTCAGCCTTATGCCTTGTACATTTCTGTGGTAGTTAAGGCTTGCCAACAACTGTCCGTTATTTGCCATGGCACTGCCATCATCCTACACCTACATCCAACGCGCGTCCCACGCCCGTCCTTGATGTCTGTCTTTCGAATTCCGCCATCACGACAGCCGTCGTGGTTGGTTCCTGTGGGTTGTAATTAAGTTTGTGGCAGTTTGAACGTGAGGCTGGTTCATTGGCCTAGTGTAAATTGTGAGATATGGAAATGTAATTGCCTTTCGCTTAAAGTTTTGCCCATTAAAGCTGCAATGAGTTTTAGAGTTGCGCATACGCCATGTGCTCATAATTGAATTGAGCATGGTGTGTGTAGAGTTTGTGGCATTACGGCGACTGCTAAGCATATTATCAATTAATTCATTACCCACTGGCAGTCACTTCTCAGACTGCACCACGAGCTGCACTTCCACGCTGTCGCATAGATATATACACACACAGGCGAGTCATCAAGTCGATAAGCTGTCAGACAAACTATGCGACAGGCTCCATACTCATCAGTATAATGACATAAATGTGCATTGCGCCAAACTTGATGATTTGTGAGAGTTTTGAAAATTTGTCTACATTTCCCCGATGGCTTCCTCTGGCAAAGTTAGTCATGTTCATCTTTCATTTACAGCATCATTACCAACTATTTTGTGGTTTCACTGGCTGTGGCCGACATGCTGGTTGCACTTTGTGCAATGACTTTTAATGCTTCCGTCGAGATATCTGGCCGATGGATGTTCGGGTCGGTAATGTGCGATATCTGGAATAGTTTCGATGTCTACTTCTCCACGGCTAGCATCATGCATCTGTGTTGCATTTCGGTCGACAGGTATAGCATCAATTAGCTCAAAAATCATATGGCAAACATTCGATAAATTATATTTTCATTTCAGGTACTATGCTATAGTTCAGCCACTGGACTATCCACTCATAATGACGCATCGTCGTGTGTTTATCATGCTGCTAATGGTTTGGCTATCACCGGCTCTGCTCTCGTTCCTACCCATCTGCTCGGGCTGGTATACCACAAACGAGAACTGGAAATATCTCAAATCCAATCCCCATGTAAGCTGACAATATATTTCCTTAATTTTCAACTGCTTCACAATTCAACATTTCAACACTGTCTATACTGCCTGCAAGTGCGTCTCTGTGCATGAGTGTGTGTCTGTAGGTGTGTGTGTGTGAGTGAGTGTTTGCTTGGGGCTGGGCATCCCCTAGACATGCAGCTCGCTTGCTTCTACCACATTGGCCACAAGGTGTGCCATAAATTCTGCCAGCAGCTGCAAGTGTAGCTGGCACATTGACTTTGGTTTAGATGCCAGACTAGAGTTGAGCGCGTGTCTAAATCTCTTAACACGAGACAAAGAGATGCAGTTTAATACTTAATTAGATTGTGAGTCAATCGATTGGTTAAATATATGTATATTGTGAATAATATCACAAGTTAATCCTATATTTACATATCATTAAGGCTCTTTCAAGCTGTATAGTTTTTACTATTAAGTAGTCTACTATATATATATCGCCCCAAATTAACTTATTTGTAAATTAGCTTTCCTATAATATTTTACATTCTTACAAATGCAGTCTTAAACGAACCCAACTTAAAAATCTTTCAGACCATGACCTAACACTCGCAGATGTTTATAATATATACTTTCATTTCATCTTCATCCTCTCTAGCCACTTCAGTTAATTCACACACTTTTTTGTAACTTTTTCATATTTATACATCACATCGTGCTCTTAAAGATCTCTTCTGAATTGAATACTTTACAATAAATAGCTATAGAGCTTACCCAGAATATTCAAGTAAATTCAATCAAATTTTAGACCCTTCATTGTTAGTTTGGAGCTTTCACAATTTGATCTACATGTGAGCCAAGAACTGTTATACTTATATAGTAATCAGATATAATATAAATAAACTTATAAGTAAAGTCCAAAATTAAATATTTTTTACATATGTAATATATTAAATTTAAAACATTTCAAAGGATAATTAATAAAATAGAAAGAAAGCCAGCGACTTTTATTACTATTGTGTATGTATTCAGTCAATTTAGGCAATTGGCAGAGCTCTCGATTTGCGAGCATTTACTCCATTCAAACTATAGTTAGCTTCTCCTTGTGCTTAAACTGATCTCACTTAGCACTTAGCATGATTAGGCCGATACGCAATGAGAGCGAGCATGCATGTTAGGAATAGAGACAATATGGAGCTAATTACCGTAACCTCTTCATATATATAAAGCTCTTACAAAGTGAAACTATTCAGTCAGTTTGGGCTCTCTTAGATTACAATATTAGATATACATATTATTGGGACTATTCTCAAAACTCTCCCAAACCATATATCACTTGATATCACTATATAATTGCAACAATGTCAAGCGTATTTATTTAATTTGAAAACACTTCGGTACCTGAGTTGTAAATGGACCAACGTAGACCTAGTGCACTCGAGCAGAACTCTATTTGTCCGACAATTGTTTCATATTCAGCTCAGGTGGTATTTGCACGTCGGCAAATAACACGGCACGCGTCCAGCTCTGTTGGCTTAGACTAGGAGGGTAAAAGTCGTTGCAAGGAAAATTGATTTATGTGGGGAGCAAAGGTATCTGCGGTGTTTTTACGCCTTTTTAGGTGCTCGGTCGACAGTTGGCATATTTATTACTGGGTCTGCTTTATTGGCCATTTTGCGACATGAGCACGTCTTGGACCAGCTAACATATTTGTTAACTTCTCAAGCAGCGGCATCAACAAAAGTGGCTCAATACCTGGCGCTGCTGCTACCTAACAACTGTTGCCAGCTGTTAAAGGTTGTTGCTGTTGTTGTTGTTGTTGTTGTTGTTGTTGTTGTTGTTGTTGTTGTTGTTGTTGTTGTTGTTGTTGTTGTTGTTGCTGTGCGTTGTTATTGCGCAATAGAAATGCTGATGTATAAATAAATGTAATTATATTTGCGTTTGTGGTGCCTGGTCCTGGTGTCTTGGTCTTGTGCCAATGCCAGTACAGGAGCCTCTACTTCTTCTGCCTTTGCTGCTGCCTTTGCCTTTGCCTTTGAGTTTGCCTCTGACTGTGCCGGTGCCTGAGCCTGTGCCGCCTGTGCATAATTTTCGACTTCACACAAAGCGTCGACTCAGTGAAAGCCCTTTGCATACATTAGGCATTCAAGTTGAGCTTTAATTAGTTTAACTTAATGTGGTTGTCATTGTGCTTGTTGATGTTGCTGTTGTTGTGGGCGGTTGATTTTGTTGTTGTTATTGCTACCATTCTTCGTGTTGTTGTTGTTGTTGTCCTTCATAACTGGCAGCGACAGCGCCGCGTCAAGTCTCTCATAAATCTGATTAGATGGCCTTGAGACAACATTAAATGCCTGGAGGCGAGGTTGCATGTCATATCATAGATTTAATGTATGTTATAATTGGTTTGCTTTTTATTGCTTTCACTTGAGTGCAATAATCGCATTACGCATACGCGACGTTGCTATAAATTTTATTATTGTCTATGCCATTCCAGTTGCAGTTGCATTTACAGTTAATTGACTGCACTTTACATATTATCGCAAACATTCTAATACTGATGGCTGATGGCTGATGCCTGCTGGCTGCTAGCAATAAAAGCCCCATCAATTTGTTTTGTTTTTGTTTTTGTTTTATGAGCTCAATCATGTAGTTTAATGTGATTTATTTGATGAAATTACACCGTTTGAATTTCAATTTGCCGCACTCAATAACAATGGGAGTATTGCAATGTAATTGAATTGCAGATATGCGAGTTCAAAGTGAACAAGGCCTACGCAATTGTGAGCTCGTCGATGAGCTTTTGGATACCGGGAATTGTCATGCTGTCCATGTACTATCGCATTTACCAGGAGGCCGACCGGCAGGAGCGCTTGGTGTACAGGTAAACCAATTAATTTGTTTGCCGCAATTAACGCTAATTACATGCTCCACGCAGATCCAAAGTAGCCGCCCTGTTGCTGGAGAAGCACCTGCAGATTAGCCAAATACCCAAGCCACGGCCCAGCATACAGGTGGAGCAGTCAACCATAACGACAATGAGGCGCGAGCGGAAGGCAGCCCGCACATTGGGCATCATAATGAGCGCCTTTCTGCTCTGCTGGCTGCCCTTCTTTCTATGGTGCGTACCGGATGTCAGCAGCTTGCGAAGATCTGCTAAATATAAATATGTATATATAGGTATATATGTATATATAGATATATACATATATAAAGAAAGACGAAATATCGAGCCTAATGAAAAGTTCACGCAAGCTCTTTCTAATCAACAATTACACCTGCAGCACACTTTTTTAATTGAAAAGTACACGACTCTAAAACTGTTTTTCTTTTTCTGTTTCGCCTGAACTTATGCAACTTCTTTTTGCTTACTTCTTTGTCAAGAAAACAAAAGTTGCAAAGAAAAAGTTGCTAAGAAAAGTTGCTAAGAAAAGTTGCTGGCAGGGGCATTATGAGTTCGCAATTATGAACTAACTGGCCATTGGCAACGCCAGTTCACTTAATAACTTAAAGATAAAAGCAAGGAACTAAGAATCCACTATGAATATTAAAAGCGCTTGCAGTGTGATTCTGTGTAAGTGGAAAGCCGTTGTTTGATCCTAACTGTTCCTTTTGCAATTCAAGCGAACGGAATATAAATTAATTCTGGTTAATATAAAATTATATATTATAATAGAAAAACTTTCATGGCTATAAATAATAATTGTATTGAAAGCCAGTGCAGATGGCAACGAAATTTTTACTAGGAATTCAACCTAGAGATATTAGGCTGGTTGCCAAGGTCAAAGGGCACACGTCTTCATTTTTGTCTGCCAAGTTTTCAATTTATATAAACTTTTTTTTAATTACTTTATCATTTTCAGTTTCAGTCAGTCAGCAGAAACTTTTATATTCACTTTTATAATTATTCATTATTTTCTACAGGTACATCACATTCACTCTCTGCGACAGCTGCAAAACGCCACGAATTGTGGTCGGCATATTGTTCTGGATTGGGTATTTCAACTCGGCGCTGAATCCAATAATTTATGCATATTTCAATCGCGATTTCAGGGCCGCTTTCAAAAAGACGCTCAAGGTAAGCTCACTATGCGGGGGCAATTGGTTCTATTTTGATTATATATACATCGATTGGGCGGGAACTCTGCGTTAGTTGCCAATAGCCAAGTAAGACCTCTTATCAATACATATTGCTTTTAAATCAACCTTCGAACGAAATACCCAAATGCCGTTTGCCTTTTTGCCTTTCGCCTTTCACCTTTCGCCTCTCGCCTCTCGCCTAGACATAGTGCTAAACAGCAGCGGCAGCAATGGGAAGCACAAGTGCAACGGCAACAGCAACAGCAACAACTATAAACACAGCTGCAACTGCAACAATAACAGCGCCAGCATTCAGAGAGACTTAAGCCTGAGACTGAGAATACTTTGGTAGCTATATGAGTTTACTTGGAGCTGCATTGGCAACTAGTGCCCCTTAGCTGTAGCTAAAGCGTAGCATACATATTAGCTAACTGAGTCAACAGTAAACTTTAAACTGTGAACTGCAACTGCAAAATGCAAAATGCAAAATGCAAACTGCAAACTGCAAATTGCAATAGCTATTGCTTGCGTTCATGTCACATCTTTTATTGCTGCGAGATTATATATATTTATATATAATATATATTGCCTGATGATGATTTCTATGCACGACCTGCTTGCTTAAGCTATTCTATGTATGTAAGCTCCTCTGCTCTCAACTCAACTTCTATCTTTTATTTCTCTTAAAGCAATTCCACATACATACATATATATAGTATATCAGTTTCTCGGCCTCGAACGTATCTAATGTACATACATACATACATATATTGTAAATTGGTTTTCTATCTCTCTATCTTTAATCTCATCTATTCATCTTTTCCATGCACAGCTGGCTTTTGCCCTTCTAAAACGTTGCCTAACGCTCAACAAATGCTAAGAATGCTACAAAAAAAAAAAAATAAGAATACAAACTAAATATACAAACAAAAATGTAATATTCAAATTGAAAAGCTTTTGGCTGATATAAGTATATTATACATAATATGTACATATCCATATATGCAAGTGTATGTGTATCATATTCCCACACACACACACACACACACACACACACTAACCCACACAGAGCACCTGTTACAAAATGGTCGCCAAACAAACAACAACAAACACTTACAAATGCGCATATTTTGATGCTCCGAGTTTGTTTTAGGTAAAATTGTGGGTTTTGTTTCATTTTTTTTTTCTTTATTCACACAAATTTTGTATTTCACAGACTACTCTTTAACACTCACACTCACACACACTGCTACGGCCTCTTTTTAAATGAATGCGCCATTTTATTTCGTATTTCTCTTGGAATTTTTCCTCTTTCATTTTTATGTTTGCATTTTTTTTTTTTTTTTGTCGTTTGTTTTCCACAAATAAACTTGCTACATACATGTGCTATACCCACAACAAAACACACCCCACACAGCCTCAGCCCCCAACTTCCAAGTATGCTCCACTTTGTCTCTCTGTCTTTCTCTATTTATCTCGCTCGCTGTATCTGTCCCCGACGTCGTTTAAATATGCCTAACCTTTGACTACGTAGCCAGCATTCTTTCTACGCCTATTTAGACTCATTTGGCTCTCTGCTCTTGTTAATATATGTGCCTGTTTTTCTTCTTTTTTTCTGTCGTCTTCTACTTATGTTTCCTGCAGAGCTGTTGCCCCAATGCGCTCATCAATTGTCGCACCAGTTTTCGGGCAGCTGGAGGCGGACCCGGCGCTGGCGTTGGCCAGAGACGAGCTAACGGTGCCCGAAATGGATCCGCTGAGCTGCCAAACTGTATGAACTCAACGGCCTCGTCGGAGATACAGATGAATGTGATGCGTGCTCGTCAGTATGCGGCTGGCACGCCCACAACGACCGGCCAGGACCCGCTGCAGCTGCATCCGCTCTACGCAAATTAAATCATTTGAACCCTTTTCAGCTCCTCTTCTGCTTATGTGTAGCTGTATGTATAACTACGCCAATGTGTAGCCCAATCTATGTTAGCTGCCTTCAGACAAACAGATATTCCATATATACATATGTATTACTTCTTAAAACCTATCAATGCCCAAAAACTTTGACCACGCTAAGCTACAGTATAAATGGGTTCGAAACGAACACGACAATCCCACAGTAAAAATTGAGCCTTCAAAAGAAAACCAAAAAAAAAGAAAACAAAAATTGATGTGCAAAAATACATATAGAAATAAAAAGAAGAAATATGAAATATAAAATATACATATATATATATATATATATACATAAGAAATATGAACACGTACAATAAAGACAACAAATTGAAATATTTACAAATTGAATTTAAAGCGAGATTGTTTGGCAACACAATTGAAAGAGAAGAATTGCAAATTCCTAGAATTGCCAGCAAGAATTACAAAAACAAAATTTGATTGGCATTTAGTGCAGTGTTTACCTACCTATTTAATAACAAACACAGATAAAAATAAATATATATATACATATATATATATATAATGTATTGAATGTTTGATATACGTATTGCTATTTGATGTCCCATAAATATTGATACATATGTGTAAAATGAATTATATAAGTGAAGAATGTCTTCTAATAGTACATGATACTAACTAACTTTTCCCAAGTGAAGCTTAAATCTATTGAATTTGAGATAGTGCATGTACTAATTATATATATATATATATATATATATATATATATATATATATATTACAATACCATATTTGTATGAGTAACATATCCACTGGGTCTATTAGCCACTGTACTTGTAGTCTCTGACAAACAAACAACAACAAAAAGAAATATATATATATATATAACGTGTGACTTAAAGTCTCATCAAAACAAAGCTGTTAAACAATATATGTATAAATATATATATATATATATATATATATATATATATAGAGCACGTCGCATTTTTGAGCGTATTAGTTAATTGTTGTAGAATAGTAGCGCTCAAATACTATATTAATGAACCTTTAGTGATAAGTATATAAGTACTAGACGACAAATGTCGATACTCTACTTAAAACTATTGACATTCCGTTTAATAACTCGTTTCTTACGCAACTCGCAAATATTAACTTAATTGTAATTTTTTCTACTGCAATCTTTTCTACCAATATACGTATATAGTCAGTCGAATACTTCATATCTTGAATTTAATTTTATATATTTTAAAAACTTTCTTCTTTAAGTTTTATTAATATTTGTAGAAAAAATTATTATTATTATTTTATTATTATCTTTGTTATGTAATATTATTTACATTTTTTATACATTTTTAAAATATATGTAATCATTTATTTTTATATGCATATAAAATTTGTAAAATAAATTATAATTTATTTATATTTGAATCATTTAATTTTTTAATCTGCTGAATATATATATATATATATATATATGCTGAAATATATATATATATATATATATATATATATATATATATATATATATATATATATATATATATATTTATTTAATTTATGTATATACTAAACAAACGATTTTTTTAAATATTTCTAATTTTATTTATATTATTTTTATTTAATTTTTTTAGTTGTTTTTTTTTTTTTTTATTCTATTGGTATTCATAGCATTAACCTTTAAGTTTTTATTCACTTCTATATCGAAAAATATTTGCAATGCCCAGACAATCTTATCTACATATATATATTTTAGATTACCAACCAAATTTAAGAAGGTTGTAAACTTCTTTTTTTTTTTTCTTTCTTTCTGGTTTCTCTTTTAACTTTCATTTTCAAATGCCTGTCGCGTTCGCTTAAACCAAACAAAGCAATTATTTACACAGTTAAGCTTATCAAAAAAAACATCGCTTCGTTTGCCTTAAATATCAAAATTGTTTTTGGTGTGTTATATAGATTTAATGCATGTACATTCAAATGTATATATAACGTATATATACATCTATGGCAAATCATTGTCATTATCTAAAGCGCCAGATTAACGGCTCAACGCAATAGACAAATGAGTCTCCCACCCATCCAACCTGCCTGTTCCCCCCTGCGCATGTCTGTTTGAATATTTTTGTCAATATTTATTTTATTTAGCTCTGACACTTTGATTAAACAAAGAGACACCCACCCGACCTGTTATTGAGTTGAAAAATTAAATCGAAACATCAATAAATGTTTGCAATAAATACAAACTCTGACTAATTGAATGGTGTCAATTCAATTAAAAGTGCAAGAAAAACATATTGCCTTAAATATTTATTTGTTATTTTTATTATTACTCTTACACAATACATTTCCATTGTAATTTTCAATTTCCAAATTACCAAAATGCAGCCACATTTTAGTAATTTTGTTTAATTATGCCGTCAGCTTCTATTATTGACTGTAACGGTACACATATCAACCGCAGATGTTTATCAATTATTGAATAGCCACACATTTCAATTCAGTGCATAAACGAGGCGTTATATAGCATTATTAAAAAATTGAAAAAGCTTACGAAATGTTTTCATAACTTATGGCAAATGGAAATATGGCAGCAGCCAATAATCACTGTCTCTTTAGTTTATCTTCGCTATTCAGATGTTATACATAAGTATTAAGATTAAAAACTATATGATTAAATTAAATTAACTCAAATATTTAGTTCAATCTCAAAAAATTCTTATTTTTCTGAGTTTCCTTAAAAGCTCAATAGTTTATAAAAATATTCAATTATTATTATTCACTTTGCATAAAAAGCTTTACATAAGCAAAACAAATAAGAAACTCTGTTAGTCCCACAGCGTATGCAAATATGTTATATAATATAAAAAGTTATTGATTATCACATTTCTTCACAAAGTGAAAGTCTTTTCGCATCTCCTTAAGGTCAACAGCTGCTGCAGACCTTAAATTTAATACATCTGTCCCTAAATTGTTTCTTATTGACATGCAGAAACATTGGCCAAGTTGTTAAATTTATAAAAAATCGACTCACATAGTTTAAATTTGTAATATATATGCCTGACACAGCTTAATAGAGAGTGACTTAATTTTAGTGTGCAGTAAATCGCCTATATTCAGGCCCAGTTTAAGTTGTCAACCGTCCCAGCTTTTGTTACTCGCTTGTCATTAATTTGCTCAAGTGCAGGGTATGCTTAATGCAGTGCATTAATCATTCATATTCTTAAGTACAGATGTTTGTTTCCATCTCTCCAAATACACGGCACAGTAATACACCTACAGAGCTCCTAACTGCTGCCCACTGCAAACAAAGCGCTCTCTAAATGGGTTTCAACAACAACAAATATAACTCATTTGAGTGACACATAACTGAAAATATACTACGATACTTGGAGTGTGAATGCAATTGCATAAGTTATGACGTGGATGATTGCAAGTGGAGTGGCATATGGAAAAGACAGTGAAGCAAACACACGTGTCATGCTTGTTCTATTGATCAAATCAGCTGGTAAATAGCAGCAACAACAAGTGCAACAACAATAATAACAAAAAGAGACAGAACAACATTTTTTTTCTTATTGTTTGTTGGCATGTTAGCTGACTGTTGCGCATGTGACTTTCCGATATAAATAAAATATTTTGTGCAAATATGAGGGCAAATTATTAAGCTATGGCATATACATAAACATACATGCACACACACACACGCAAATCGATCACAGTAATGCTAAAAAGTGTGCGCACCGTCCGTCAATTGATAAGCACTGGCATAAATATTTCCCTGCGAACGCTTAAGCTCTTTCTCCATTCAAAAATAATTATGTTAAGCTCTTAGTTAATTAAAATATATTTTTTTTACTTCCAAGTTGACATTCGTGTATGCATGATGTTATCGTTATCATTATAATTTTCATTCTAAATATTATTGTTAGCTATACTAATATTTTTTCAAGATCACGTGCTAATTTATCACAGATACGAAGCTTCAACCTGAGTGCTCAACAAGTTCATTGGAATCTTTGTGGTTTTCTGTTTAGAATACAATGATGAAATTTGATTCATGCTAAATTAGAAAATTCTCCATTCCATTATCCCTAAATACTCTTAGTGTCAACTGCTATAGAAGCATACAAAAGAGAAAAAAAAAAGTAAATATAAAAAATGAACTAAGCCAAATACTCTCGAAAATGTCCAAAAGCTTACGTGCAGCATAGATTTAACATAAAAAAAAAAACATAATGTTATTATCAAATAGAAAAAAAATGGAAATATTTCATTGTTAAATGTGTTTGTTGTGCAGAATTGAAGATAAACAAAAGAATATGTATGTATATGTATATGAAGAATTTATAAACAAAGAAAAATATTGAAAAATGTTGAAATAATTGAAGCTGTAAACAAATATATCATAATCATGTAAAAAAACAAAAACAAACAGAGAATCTGACCACATCAACTCAAAGTTATATATATATATATATAGAGAGAGAGAATTTGTAAATGTTTACAGCAGCAAGAGTTGGTCTCAGTTGCGGAGCATCGGTCAATTTTGGAATTGCGATATGGTCGAGTTTTAGACAAACATAAAACAAGGAATGGAAAATAAGTGTCTAGCGCCTAGCTGTAAAATAAATGTGTTAAAATGTGCGTTTCTCTCAGTGTATAATTGATGTTGATACTCAGATTATTCAAAAAACATTGTATGTATGTATTGTATTTGTATATAAATATTATTTATGTATGTATATCAAATACATATGATACAAACTAAAGAAATGAAGCAATTACAATCGTATATTATATAATAATAAAATAAAAAGTTTAAAACACATCAAGCGTGTTGTCGACTTCAAACTCTATTTTATACGACGTTTGCTCTCCCCACAGGCTGATGAAAGGATGATGACAGAGTAGCAGGAGTAGAGATGAGGATCTTAGCAACTGGCGACTACGTGGCGGCGCAACATCATTGCGTATGATTGTTGGTGGTGTAAGTTTCCTTAAACTTTTTCTGTATTAGCTGATACGCGTTGTATACACTTTATTTGTTGATAGATTTACGGCCAGCAGCGACAGTGTGATAACGACAGTTGAATCCAAAAAGAACGCCATAAAACGAAATCAAAGTTTAGCAAAGAATGGCAAACAACGATTAGGAGAGAGATCAAAGCTTACCGCTCTTTCGCCGCTTTGAAGGACTTCTTGCGCTGCTTGAGACACGTTGAATTCTCTTCGGTTTCAGTTTGAGGCAGATCGTTGGGAGATATCATTGTAATATTGTCTGGATGGCAGAAGAATGCAATCGAGTGTCGGCCACGAGAGCGTATGTGCTCCTGCTCGGGTATGACGACGCGGTGTTGCTATTGAAATGGAATGGAATCGAAAAAAAAAACCCTTAGTTGAGCTCGCATTTTGTTAAAGTTCTTGGCTTACCAGTGCAGGATATCGTTTGCGTGTCCAGATGGACAAGATCTCGCCACAGTTGACTAATATGGCACCCGGCAAGTGACCCACACGAGTCCACTTTTCGCTGCCCGGCAGCTTCACTTCCAGGCCGCCCTCAGAGTCCTGCGCCAACAGCGTGAATGTGCCATAGTCGACGTGTGCGCCACAGCGAATGACCTCGCCGTTGGCCAACTTGTGCTCGGAGAGCTCTCCGTCCTTGCCATTGGCTTGCACATTGTCCGGCTCGTCTTCGAGGGGATTGCGCTCGGGCCGGAAATCTGGCTGATCTGATAAGCAACGCTGGTAGCTATACTGGCAACGGCCCTTGATGACATCGTTCTGGCCATGGCCGGGCTGATCGTCCACTATGGGCGGATAGTAGAGCATGCGCAGAGTGGTCATGTTGTCGTGATCGCCGGACATCATGTGTGAATGCTTTTCGAGGAAGAATGTGGGCGGAATGTCCAACGAGACGGCCAGCGCCTGCAGTATAAAGCTGGCCAGCGCCTTGAAGTCATTGGCCAGTGTGCTTATGTGATCCGCAAATCCGGGCAACGGCTCCTCCGGCAGATTCTGGACATTGAGCGTGCAAATGTTGAAGGCATGGCGCAGCTCCGGTGTTTTGCCATCGAAGCGCTCTTTGCCCGGACTCACATAGCCGTGATTATCGCCATCGTTGCGTATGTAAAGCTGCTTCACATCCGCTGCCAAGTCGACAAAGTCATCCAAATGGTCCCAAGCCGTTTTCAGCTAAAGCAAAACAGAGTCAGATTAAGCATGACTGGACAGAGAATTGTAGCCACCTTTTCGTCAGAGATGCCATGATTGACCAGCAAAGCCATACCCTTCTCGGATAAGGCCTTCTGCAGCTGATGACCCACGCGATTCACCACCGATTTGACGGGCACCTCCTCTATGCCTGTAATGGTATTAATAGAAATTTCATTAGAATCATTCATTGCATTTCTTTGAACTAACTCTTTGGCTTTATTTTTCAATAATTGCCGTAAATAATTTCGCAGAATTTCCAAAAAAAAAATAATAACAATAACAGCTAAAGCCACGTCCAGCTGCTGACAATAACCATAAATAAAATTCTAGCACATCGCCAACGATTTTATGGGCCCCCCATTAAAGAACAAAAAACTCGAACGTATTCGGGCCATATGAACCGCAATAAATACCTTAACAAATGCCACAAGCCAAGTAACGAGCAATCCACGTGCCAGCACAATTTTCGCTAATTCGAATTTATAATTAAGTCTTACTGCGCGATAAACAGAACGTTCGAAAGGCAGGCGGCTGGCATAATGGAAGCAATAATCTAAATGCGATTCAAGCAATCGAATGCATAGTTCAGCCAATGCATCAGACTCAATGCGAGCAAATGCAATAAAGGTAAATGCAATCAATTTCAATGGCGCTGCAATGGCAGCAACTTGGTTTTTCCTGGCGGAAAATTATTGAGAAAAATAAAACTGCCTTTATAACAAGCAAAGGCGGATATCTGCAATGCACCGAAGCTTAAATACCCTTTCATACATCCTAAATACTCATTCATAAATTATATTATATATTTTTCGAGCTATAATATGTAAACATGAGATTGCTCTTTACAATGCCTAAATATTAAAATAATTTTTAATATTTTATTTATTTATTCATTTTAAATAAAATTTATTAATAAAGAATCTAAGATGCCGAACAAATTTTATAAATTGTACCTTAATAAATGAGTAATGGATAATATGGAGTGTGCTTTCCATACTTATGAGAGTGTATCTTGTAGAATTTGCATTTATATATTTTCAGCTAGCTCTAGAAGTCTCCCTCATAATACGTGACAACACATTTTTCTCCAACAAAAAGGCATAAAAATGAGCAAAGCCACAAGCGCAAATCAAGTGGAGAGGATACTTTATAAAGAGAATAACCTCAAGAGCTTTGTGACACTCGAGTAAACAATGTGAAGCAGCTTAGAGTCCAAAGTTAATACTAAATCTTATCTAATTCTACAACAAAACCAAAACAGCAATCAGATATTAGACTTTTTGCATTTGAAGAGATATTTTAAAATGTGTATGTACATATAGTTAGATAGAGAGATAGAGATAGATAGACAGAAATACATCAGTATGCTAATTGTTCATTCAGCGCCAGACATGAATGAATATTAACAATTGAGAATACATTTCCACACGTTCACGTTGGCGCACACGCCGTATGAGCAATCTATAAATAAATAATTGTCAATTTCAGCTGAACGCACACCGCGTCGCCCACTCGACAACCCGAATAGCTCAACCAGCCCAACCAGCCCACCTCGACCACCCAGCTGGGCCAAGCACCAAACGTAAAGCCCCATAGCACCCTAATCAACACCATGACGCACTGTTTTTCAGCTGATAAGCAAGAGAATTCACGGTTAATAGTAATTACGTTGTATGGCAGAGAGTTATCAGTGCGTGTCGTGCTTCAGTTGGGCAGAAAACAGATTTCTGTCACCAGGCGACAAATACCATAGTACATTGAGTTCTTCTATACAATTCTATGGAATTTTTTTCAGTGCGTCCCACATTCATGTACGTACGTATGCATATGACGATGATGATGAGATAGCTACCATATACGGAGAGGTCAGGCAGACAGCGTGCTGAATGGAATCAATTGAAGCGTAACGATGCCTTTCGATTTCATTTGATTAGATGTACAAGTACTATATAAACACTATATATATATATATATATATATATATATATATATATATATGTATATACAAATATGAAGCGTCTATTGAGCTAAAGGAAGCAGAGTCACACTCATTGTGGCCGACATTTGCTGTTTGCATGCACTTCAATTAGGCGCCAACTGTATTGTGTAGGCACTTTTCAATTTGCGGCTGTTGGCATTTCATTTTTTTTTTTTTTTTTTTTGTTATTTGCAATTTTACAATTTTGTATAGCTCACATGCTAGTAGCTAACTTGTTGCTAATTTCTCTATATTGAGGCTAATTAATTGAGTCAGCAGTAGAGGCCGGCTCTGTCGCAATCAGTTGAAGATCATCGCATCGAACGGTGTATTTGCCACATGAGGCAATGTATCTGATTTAGTTGGCTTTGAATTTCTATTTCTAAATAGTTGATTGGCATTAGAGTTCGATTAGTTGCCAAATTGTTTGTGTATACAAATTGTTCTATGCCATAAACATTTCCGATATTTATGGTCTTTGAATTCGCGTCGATCTATAAACAAACGTCTATGCGTTCGGCTTTGTTTTGTATACTCGAATTATTGTGTATGTTATGTGCGGAATTTCTATTGGCGCGATGCCTGCTGTTCTTAGCAGATACCCATTGAAGATTGCTTATAGAAAGGGTATCTAGATATGTATATACAGAAATACATAATATACTATAACTATATGATTTATGTATGAGTCAGACACGAGATAAATGTCTATCGGGTATACTAAGCCGAAGTGATGTCATTCATATTTGCCTCATTAATGGGTATCTAGCATTTGGTCAATCACTAAGCCAGAAATTGATTAGTTTCGCGTCTATTTTCAATACACACATTTTATTAAAAATATATATTATATATACATATATATCTGCACAGAGCTAAATATCATGTTAAGAGGGAAAACCACATACACACAATTTTGAATTTACTTATCAAATATTTAAATGGACACAAAAGTCTGCTGACCAAATAGCGGAAAATGTTTTTAAAAAAATGTTTGAATTAATATGCTATGTATGCATAGATTCACTGAGATTTACCAGACTCAAATGCGTAATGAAAAAACAAAGTGATTAGTAAAACAATTATTTATTTATTTAATTAATGGAAAAAACAAATCTTTATGAAATGGATTTCGAGCATTATTTTTTAATGTCTATTGAGTGCACTGCTTGATGCTTTGCATAAATATTTGAAATGTGTGCTTACTTAAAAGCGCTGAAATGATGAGCATTAAAAATATTCTGCGTAGAAAATAAAACATAAAATCTATTTCAATTTAGAAACGAAGAAGAGATTCTATTTTCGAACATTTCAAAATTATAAAATCAACTTTTAGACGTATTTCATTGTTAGATAAGACTGAATGGTTGCGTATCTGCCAAGCCTTTCAAAGTCTTCTCCAGCATTAACATATGCTTATTGCATTAAAGGAAATTGTTCAGCTCTTAGTTAAGAATTCAGTCAATCGTCAAAAAGTAGAATGAATGAATACGGATTTGATTGGGAATAACATTCAAAGTTAAATTTCTCATGAAATTTCTAGCAACATGTTGCCGAACGTGAAAACCACTTTGTCATATTTGCTTGGAGGTGCTTATTAAATTTTATCTATTGTTCTTGATAAAAGTCTGCTGTCATATGATAAATTTCGAATTTAAAAATATCTAATTGAATTACTCAGCAAGTGCTTCCGAACTAAACTTATCTGTGAGTGGGTAAAAAAAAAGCTAGGTCATCAAACTGAAACTAGAAAAGACTTTCAAATAGTTGAAGTGGGAAAATTTAGAAATCTTTTATATTTAAACTAATGCAGCTTTTTAATCTTCATAGTTTATGAGAAACTTCTGCCAACAGCTGGTTAACTTTTGGCCATTCATGATTGCGTCAATTGCTTTAGAGAGAAACCACAGCAAAGCAGTAAAACAAATTTCATTTAACAGCTGGCCAATGGCTGCAGAGATAAACTTGCCTAGTTGGTCAAAAATACAGGTTAAAGCTAGATTTATTCGGATTGAAAGCGCGTCGTTAAACGACCAGTTATTCAATATTATTGTTATTATCGTTGCGGTTGTTGTTGATGCGATGTGTTTGCTTGTTGTTTTGCTCAGCTGTTGTGACGATGCCGCATGTTTCAATTAAGCTGACAATGGACAGAATGGACGCGGGCTTGGTGACGCTGCTGGGGATTCACTTGCCAAATGCGTCACTTTTCCGCTGACGTCGTTTGAAACGAGCAGCGGGCTTGTTTGTCAGTTTGTTATTCGACTTGTCTTGAGCAGTGTGTAAATATGTAGCAGTATAAACAACAAATCAAACAATGCTGTCAAACCACTGCACCGAAGTCGACGAAACACGACCAACCGCCCAACCGCCCAACCGCCGACTGCTTTCCTCAGTCACTATCACTAAACAAATGCAGCGAAAATCGCATTCAGATATACTATGTAAATATGTCAACACAAAATAATCAATTGAAAGCTTTTGAAGTCGAAAGCTAAATACTCTTGTTGGCAATCTGATGGGAAGATAAGTTTAAACGAAAATTTTAATTAATATAGATTAAATTTTGAAAATAAGTTGCGTGAATCAGAAAGCTGAAAACTTCCGACAATCAATAATTTTAAAAATAGCAAAAGTTTTCTTAACAAATTATTCATTTATTGATTTTGCTATTATGATATAGTCCTATCTCTATAGTTAATCTATAATAATTCAATTCATAAACAAAAATACTTGGAAAAATAATTTTATTTATAATGCAACAATATTAATACCAATACTCTACATCTGTGTGTCTCTCTCTCTCTATCTCTCTCTTTCACTCTATCTACTACCTAATATATAAAATGATCCATTCAAATAAATCAATACACTCTCTAGTGGATTACAAATATTTCCCATATGCATAACAAAAATTCCCAAAGAAATCAAGTTTCCCAAATCAAATCGTAATAAAACTTGAATGTAAATATTGTTATGCATTTTGTTTGAGTTTCCGCACAGTTCGAACGAAGTTAAATTTCATTGCATTGGCATTGGCTAAACTATGAGGAGTACTCGATATGTTATATGCATAGTTCAAAAACCTCTCAAACTCGAAAGCAATTTAAGATCCGTTGACACAACTGCGCCGCACAACGTGCAATCGCGCTGCGACCGACTATTGACTCGTTTTATTTTGTTTTTGGGGGTCAATGGCTGAAATGTTTGGAAACAACTTCATCGCGCGAAGGTCAAGTGCCAAGCCCAAGGTCAACTGGCCAACGTTTGGGTATATCATGGATGCGAGCTGCGTATAGAGTCACCTCCAAGCACATAAGCTGTCAATTTGTCTAGCAAAGAATGTGTTGGGCGTACCAATACACAATGTGCTAAGTACATATGCAAATTGAACACATAGAGTAAGTTATGTATTCACATTAGCAATTCACAGGTTATCCACCTGTAATAAGTAACACCAAAATATTAAGCATATTTATCTATATCATTTTTTTTCTTATTCGAATTCGACATATGAATTGTTTTTTTCCATCAATTAAGCATCCAGAAAACATATTTGTCACTATCTGTCGAATAACATTTGAGATATCAACTTCATATTTGTCATTTCACTCTTTGATCAATTTGGTGAACAAAAGAAATTGGGGAAATCGGGGTGTTCTGATTTTATGATAATGTATAAAACAGGCAGACGAAGGTGTGTCAGCCGTCATCGATCTCAGAACTTAAAAGAGCTAAACAATTTTTTGTAGCTTACTATATAGAAAATATTCTATAATTATAAAAATTGATTTAGTTTTATGTTTATTTTATAAAAACTTAACCGAATTGACAAAAGCAAATGACAAGCAGAGCCAATCTTATGCATTTTCGTAGCTAATACTGTAGGTTGAATGGAATTGAGGGTATATCATAGTCACACACTCCCGTTGGAAGCTTTATTACTGGTTATTAATAACCATACGCTTGACAGCAGGATAATCTAGTATTGAGCTGTCATGCATCCCATTTTATACAGAAGCGAGCCTCATTAAGAAGTATTTTGGTAGTTACATATTTAATAAATGTCATTTATATTATATAACCTGGCACAATAAATACACATGTATATACATTTGCGCAGTCGCAATATATTTATAATCGGTTGCTAATTACAAATTATCATCATCAAAAAAAAAAAAAAAAAAAAAAAAAAAAAAAAAAAACATTTTGCTGGCATCGTATTTCTACACAATTATTATAGTAATTATATGGCCTTTGGGTGATATGATATATCATATACGAGCTACATATTTATAATAATATTTCGAGATAATATGTTATTTGTTGTCCAGCTATCAAAATACACTAACCATGACATAAAAATAATGGTGAGCCATTAACATGCTAAAGCTGCTTTAGTGCCCCATAAAGATTTTAGGGCTTACTCTATTATCACTAAGTCTTCTGATAAACATTTGCAAATGTGTGAATAAAATATATATTCGTCATTCCAGGCAACAAAGGATGACGGAATATTTTAGCTTAATCTTTTTTTAAACACAAAATCGCTTAACTTTAACATTAACTTAATCTCCGATATAAATTATTGTTAATTTTAATTTTTTTTTTTTAATTTGATTGCGCACAGGTGTCAGTTGCTCAAAGTTAATAATTAAAATTGACTGCAATCAGTCAACGCATTGCAACAAATTTAGCAACTGCAATTACAAGATACAGAGATAATTACGAAAGAATCTCAGCAGCAGATAATTATCTAGCAATGAGTCAGGGGCCAATGCATTATTGTTGGAGCTACTGTATCTGGAGGCGTGCATAGCAACAATAAAAATGTTGCATCCGCATTGTTAATTTAAGTACATGGATTATTCCCATGGGTGAGTCGAGTCACACTTACCGCAATGCGCCAGATCGATGATAGGCACTGCAGATCTCGAGAGCAGCGTATCCAGCTTATCGTCGCTTGATTTTGTTTTAAGCATTTTGCCTTTGTGTGTGTGTGTGTGTATGTGTGTTTATTTATTTTGTTAATATATTATAATCTTGCAGTTCTTTGGTCTTTTAGCAGTCCACTTTATCACGATATTCTGATCAATCTCGATTTGATTGTTATTGTTTGTAATCTGTTTCTTTGTCTCTTTGATTACTCAGCTTGACTACCGAGCAATTGTAGTTTTACTATAATTGTTATAATTATTATTATAATTATTACTATTATTATTATTGTAATTGTTGCTGTTGTTATTATTTGCATACGTTTCGTATGGCTGTTGGCCAGCGTCGCGTCAAGAATTGGCAATATTTATGTTATATATATAAATAAAAGTTTTTATATACATATACAAGACCGATATCAAAACAAAAATAAATCCAAGCCAATCGAAACGTATGGCTATCAAATCCAATTGGAAATGAATAGGGGATGGGGCGGGGGCACGGACGCGTATCGTTTGGCTCGTGAAAAATCGCGCGTGTTTGTTTTTAACGACGGCAACACGCCAATATCAACGTTGTGATCACGACGCGTTTCTCTGCTCAACTGATCAGGTATAAAACCAAGTTGGCGTTTTCTTGAATATTCCTCGAGTTGCGTTTGCTCAGCTCTGCCGCAACGCAGTCGCAGTCGCTGTCTCTGCCGCTACCGCTACTGCTACTTCTTATCACACCTTTTGCTTTTTGATTCTGAGAGAGCGAACCTTTATATGTATGTGTGTGTGTGTGTGTGTGTGTGTGTGTGTGTGCTTCGCACTCTTGGGCATGTGCGCCGTAAGTAGATAAAATTTAATCAAATCAAGTTTGTGATAAGTAAATTAGCACCGTTGCCATTTGTGCAATGCGGACGGACAGACGCTGCCAAACAGACGGCAGACAGTGCGGCGGGCGAGGTGTGCATTAGCTAAGCACGATATTTGCACTAAGATTCGCATTGCCGAAACCATGAGCCGCAAGTGAGTGGCCTCACTCTCTTTTATGTCTCATCAACAGGTAGCTGACAACTAGCTTGCGAATCGCGCTACACAGGTACGCGCGCGCACACACACATACACACTCGATAGGTGTGCGCGTGTGTGTGTGTGTGTGTGAGTGAGCTTCTTTGTGTATTTCTCTTTGTATATTTATTCGCATGCCAATACAGACAGATACTATTATCGAGGTGTATGTGTGCTTCGCTAACACTGACGCAAATGTATCTGACAGATCTCGTTTAACGGCACTCGCACACTTGGACTCAAGTGCTGGCGCTGCTGCTTCTACCAGCTGAGCTCAAAGCTCCAAGCGTCGTGCCTTTTGGCTTTGATTTTACTTTTGCTTTTGCTATTGCTATTGCTTTTGCTTTCTGTTTTTATTTTGATAGCCTCCATATGTGTATCTCAGCTTGAACTGGCTGGCTGTTGCCAGGCGGCAACACAGGAAACGCCAGATGAGCAGATGAAACGGCTATGCAAAGTCTGCAGTCTGCTTGCATCTATAGGGTTGGCAGCAGACACAGGGAAAACTCCTCTGGCAAGTATGTGTGTGTGTGTGTATGTGTATGTTTCCCTGAGTGTGCTCGTATGTGTACATTTGCGCATGAGTAAGCGTTTCTTTAGCACTCGAAATAAATGAATACACGATATTTATTGCAGTATATTTTTAATCAAATCTATTTATATACTAAACTCTTTCAACACTTATTCATTTGCGAACGAACTGAATTGTTTTGGAGTTTGTTATTTATTTATTTATTTATTTTTTTTTTTTTGTTTTTAGTTGTAACAAAAACGCTTTCTTTTTCGCACAGATTTCATTTAACTGGTTCCAACGTCACCAAAACAATACAAAGCAATTCGTTTGCAATGTTTTTTGTTTTGTTTTGCATGTGTCTCTGTGCATGTGAGTGGATTTTTTTTATTTTATTTTAATTTTAATTTATTTTACATTTCACACACTTTCCAACATTTTGTAACAAACACGCGAACGCGAATTTAACCTAAATACAGTACAATAAAATGCGCACGCCAACAGTTGAGCCAAACGAAAACCTATATACTACCTGGCAACAGCAGCCAGACCAACAACAGCAACAACAATTAGTACAACAACAGCAATAGTAATGACAATAACAACAACAACAACAACAACAACAATAATATTGTGTCACTTACAACAAACAAAACGCAAACGACAACGCGCCAACGAGCGGAAGGGACGCGTCTGTACTTCACCACATTTTCGCCAACACTGCGAGGCGAGTTTTAGTTTGAAATACAATTTGCCTGCAACTTCAACATACATACATATAGATACAATCGTAAATATGTATATATACATACCACAGACTGTCCTACATACATATATTCAGATAAATTATTTTGTTTGGCATACTTTTAGGCTGTGCATTTAATTGATCAGCTATGAAATGAAATCGAGTAGACGAAATACTCATACATTACTTTTTAAAATAGAAATAATAAATAAAATAGAAAAAAAGCATAAACTTGATCGGCAAAATATATAAAATATCTTTTAATCAATTAAAGTTAAATATAATTTTGATGTGTTTATTATATACCTCAATAAAAAAGCAAATTCTGTGATTTGGGAACTGGTTAAATTTTCTAAGTCCAATTTGTTTACAATTGATCAACTTTTATTTAATGCCCTGCTGGTCAGTAATTAACAAAATATTCAAAGTTAGTATTCAATAAAATATTATACGATAATTTGTTGATTAATAAAATATTTATAATTGATGTTCCCTTTTTCCAAATTTATCATGGGAATCTCCCGCTTTAATGTTCAACTTTAAGTATCAAATTATTTTGAGCACAACTACTTTGAAAACCCACATTCAACTTTCGCTTTATGTGTGCGAATTAAACACTTTTTAAACACACAAATATATAAATACGTATGCAAATTGCCACAATAAAACTCAATGCATTCCACGAATTTAACTGAGCCAACACACATACACACATACACGCCATCTAGCGAGAATATTTACTATTAGCTTCTCATCATGAAATTGGCAATGCATACTTTTAGGCATAAATTAAAATTCACAATTTGATTAAAATTTTTTATTGTTTTAAAATCTATACATCTATTGTCATATTTTACACAAATAAACAGTTCATCAATTTACAATATTAATAATTAAAAAAAAATCATGGCAAATAAAATTGCTGATAATGACAATTTGGTGTTTTGCCATCTGCTGTATGTCTTAGAGTTTTATTGCACGCCAATCAATAAAATAAAAACTACATACATACGTATCGATGAACTAATCTATAATATTTGGTTCTATTATACTTGGCCAATACGTCGAGTGCATAGTGCAATGCACTGCGCCATGGCGACTGTTCAAAGACTGTTCACATTCTCACACTTGACATTAAATACTACGACGAAACGAATCTTAACGGCTAGAAAATGTAATATCCAATGTACAGACACCCAACTTGATCTACATATATACCTAAAAGGGGTGTGTGCTTTGCCCACTCAAAAGTGGTCTCTTCACAGTAGACGTGTACAGGCTATAAACCTAACTAACGATTGCCGCATTCGCATTCGGTGATCGTGATCTTAAGGTTAAAAATAAAAACATCAACTCTATTCCTCTACTCTCTACTCCTGCTTGGCTGCCAACTTGGCCTGTGCCGCCAGCTTGGCCTGGGCCGCCTGCTTGGCCTCCTTCTTGTAGTTGTGCACATAGAAGGAGCTGAACATGTAGGTGAATAGACCGGCATTGAAGGTCAGTAGAGCTGCAATCGATTTGGGGAAGTTGCAGTTGGGCTGGAACTGGATCTGCAGCGTATGCACAAAGATGATGAGGAATTGCACCTGAGAAAACCAGAAGGAAATAGTTAATATTCATAAATTCAATATTTGTTGATAAATAAAGTAAATATTGAATAAATAATGACTTTGTTACTTACAATCTGTAGAATGGTGATGTACTTCTTCCACCACAGATACTTCTGCACCTGGGGTCCCATTGCAGAGAGCAGATAATAGGCATACATAATGATGTGGATGAAGGAGTTGATGAAGCCCAGCAAGGTGCCATGGCCGCCGGCAAAGTACTTGACACCAATGAAGGCGCACACAGGCATCAGGGTATGATGGTACAGATGCAGGAATGAGATCTGACGATCCTTCTTGCGCAGCACAAAGAACACTGTGTCCAGCAGCTCCGTAATCTTGGCAATGTAGTAAAGCCAGACAGCGCGCGCCATCTAAATAGAAGCAGCAAAATTGAATTGATGACAACTAACTCAAGAGCTCAGCAATAGCTTCTTACTCTCATGGAGATGGGATCCGTGGCATAGGTGACGGGCTGGCATTTGAAGTTGTAGTGGCCGCCCCAGCCGCCCTTGTAGCCCTCGTAGAACAGCACCCAGCTGAGCAGCACCTGGACCGCATTGTAAATGAGCAGCGTGTTCTTCAGCTCGAACGGCTTGCGATCGCGCATATAGCGCGGACCGGCATACAGACAGAAGTACAGGTAGGCGCCGAGTATCATGAACAGCGGTCCAGGTGCGTTCGAGAGGAACCAGCTCTGTAAATGCATAGAGTTATATCAGACTTTAAACAACTCATGCTAGTTGGCAGCGTCTACAGACCTTTGTGCGCAGATCCTCGTGCTCCACGAAAAAGTTGACCATCTTGTCAACAATGGTCTGTGTCTCGTTCAGTCTGACCGACATTTTGCCAAAACTATAAGTAAGACATGAGAAAATCAAATATCATCAGACGATTCTGCTTGGGATTAGCTAACTTAAGCAAATAGCAAGTGCTGTAATATTAGCACCTGATCAGCCTGTGAAACTGTTTGATAAACTGATATACAGCCGACGAGCACGTTAATCATAAAGTTATACAGAAGTCTAAGCGCCAAGGCGAAGCCTCGCCCTCGCTTAACCCATGCGTCGCTATTAATGGGATGTTTGTTATAAATAAGCATTATAGAAATATTTGTATATATACGTGCATTTCAATTTATGCATATATATATATATATATTGATATTTTTTTTTACTGCAGTGGAGTGCACATTTTCTAGCTAATAAACGAACATGTAAATTAGGCAAAACGTCGCAATGTCCCAGAGTCTTGTGGCATTCACCTTACTTGAATTATGCTTAATCATTCCTTTTTTTGTTTAATACAAACTTTACACTCGACGCCTGTCTCAGCAGTATAAATAATTTCTGATTTCTTTTACGATTTTAATGAAATTATTTAAAAGCTTTCTTGGTTTGAGTTACACGCAGCCACGAATGCAAGTCGCACAAAACCAAAGAAAATCTAAAGAATCAACGAATTAATACCCTTTTGTTTGCTTTGAACCATAATTTCTATAATACTCAAGGTTTTCTTAGTTTTGCTGTGATTCATGAATATGAATATATAATATGGCAACAATGCAAATAAATTTTATTATAAAAAATCTGTATACATATTGAATATACTCGAGTTCTGCAAATAAAAATATTTTCATCAATAATAAATAACATAAAAAATAAATTAAATCTAATTTTAAATATTTGCTTATCCGTAAACAAACAAGTTAGTTTAACAAAAAATTACTTCTTAGACAGTGTAAATTTGTATAGTATATAATAATAATACTCCTGATTATCTTGGATACTTTTGATGTTAGCCAAGAATATAAATAATTGTATGACATGAAATATGAGCAGCAAGCAACATTCCATCCTTTTCCCTTGGCTACTGGGTATCACATTGAGCTCGAAACTGGTTTGTAGTCGTAAGCCAAATTATCATTGTTGCTGCTGGACGTCGATGCTTATTGTCATCTAGTTTTTGTGTAAGCTGGAAAAACCCAGCCAACCCAGCCAGCCAACTGTAGCAGCAGCAGCAGCAGCCCTCCGTAGCAGGATAGTTCAAGGACGGACAGCCTCTGGGCATTGTTGCAGTGATCAGAAACCTGTTGGTGGCACAGCCACATACATATATGTGGCAGAAGGGGCATCATAATTATAAGCTAGCTAGATACAAGATATGAGCTGAAACAGGTCCTTTGTCTCGCTGACTAAACTACACTGATTGCCTGCAGTTTCGCACGCACTGTGGTTAACGGCCAGCCCTGCCAATTGTCGGTTGGCAACGTTGCAATCAGGCAGCCAGAATTGAGCTTGCCACAGCCTTGAACTGTTTACTCATTTATGTTTTTCTGTTTTCTGATTTCTGTTGTGGTAGCACACTTCGAATACCATGCCATGGCGCAATAGCTGCACATACATTTTGGGTAAACAGCCACTGTGACAAGTGTCTTTTATATTTGCTGAGAAATTATCATGGGTGCTGCATGGGGCTGCCGGGGCAGCGTTTGCCGTTCTAATTACGCGGCACGCTCATTTGCCGCCTCTTGACACTCGGCAGGCGTTTCATGCAAATCTGTTCGTCATTCTCTATCTGAAATGTATCAGACCGTAGCCCCATCGAAGCGAGTTGCCCCCCATTTTTTGTGTCCAGTCATCGTTTGTTTGGCAAGCCGCGAGAACTCTGTTTGGCATACGCTCTCAACCCGACCCGACACGTGCACTGTGTCTACATATCGTCTGCTGCTGCTGCTGCTGCTGCTGTCTAGTGGCAGCCACAATGGGGTTTGGTCTTCAATCGGATATCAACAGAATTAAGCAGCCTATCGCGAAACCAATTTGTTCCACTGCAAACAGCTTTCGGGTTTTTTTGGCACAGAGCACAATTCATATTTGGCAAGAGTTAATCGATAATCAGTTAGTCAAGTGTTGCGAAAATACTTATTCAAAAAACTGTACGCCCCTATATATTTTTGTGTAGTCAGTATGGAATATTAATGTTATCATGCCTAAACCGGAATACAGATTAAACATTGTCTTTTAGCAAAAAATTTATGTGTTATTTGAACTTTATATATATATATATATATATATATATATTGTATTTGTTGTTTAGACTGAAATTTTTTGAATACATAATTATTATTTTACTTTATTTAAGCAAATCTTGAATTTAACATTTTTATAATAAGTTGCATTATAATATTTATTTTTTCTCTAAATAAATATTTGATATTTGTAAAACTGGCTGTAAGAACTGTATTTTTTTTCAGTATATATGAAATCAAGTAGAACTACTTAGTTGCATCTCTCAGTGTAAAGCGTATTCAGCTTTATTTGTAATTGAAAATTCAAAAAAATCTTTAAAAAATTGTTTTCCTATGTCTATGATTTTTTTATAAGTATAATAAGCTACAATCTTTGATTTTTCCACCAAAAATAAAATGAAATATCTTCCCATAGTAATTGTATTCCAAAAGAAGGTCAATATCTGATCTATACAAAAACATTTGTATTTGTCGTTAGCAAATCTAACGAGTTATTCACAATTAATTTTGCAAACGTTTTATGTAAACTTATATTATTGTTAAAATTCTTTTCTTTTTTTTAAAAGTATTTGTTAATATATTGTATTTGTACTTTACTTTATATAAATAATTTGATATATTATAAAACAGAGTCTAATAGAAAATATAAATTCTCTGAATGCTACAGAAAATATTCAACATTTACAGAGAATGTGAAACTCGTAATGTCTTCATTTTAATATATTCAGTTCATGTATTTGTTTAGCTCATATACATAGTATTTACTAAATAAAATTAATTGTTATTGATATTCTTGGCAATTTGAATATATATGTTAACAAAAATCATAGCCCAATAAAACAGAACACTCTAAATGTCATTTACTGCCTTTAGCTTTCAGAAGATACCATTTTGCACTCTGGCAACTTTTACTGCTAGCGGGACTGAACATAGTCTTGGCGCTATTTATAGGTAAAGCTGACTGACCGTGTTCGTCTCCAAATACTTTGTCAACGTATAAACCTGTCCAAAGCATATATGTATATAAATGTATATGTATGTATGTGATATTTGCTGCACACATTTGTCAGTAAATACACAAACTGATGGCTCATTCTAGGCAAATACCACGACAAACTTATGCTGTAAATTTTGCATATTTATTTATTTAGCTATTAATTTCCTAAACCTGAGCAACGTTCACATGCAAATCAGCTTCAAATTGTGTGTGTGTGTGTGTGTGTGTGTGTTTGATTGTGTGACGTTCCCGAATAGTTGAATGCCTCAAAATGGTCAACGCTGCTAGTTTGCATATGAATTCTATAATTTGCTCATCCCGATCATATTGGAAAGGTGCGTTAACCAGCCCACAAAACGATGCTCTATAAATATTTGCAGGTGCTTTGCATAATGCTGCAAACAAGGCACGAGGTGATCGAGGTCTGGAGATTGGTCTGTCAATTAGCATGGCTTTTGCCTAATATCGAAATTGTAAGTAAATAGGAATATTTTACAATGCCATACAGAACGCCCCCAGCTGCTGCCACTGCCACTGCCGCTGCTGACGTCATTGGCAACGATTCTCATTATGCCATAATCAGTCGGGCTGGAGTCGGAGCAATAAATTCTAGACACGCATTCCCACAAAAGAACCAAACGTTTATTAATATTCTGATTTTTTCCTCGTTTTCGCCGACTTTTATGCATACTCAAAGCGTGTCCCCAGCTTTGGAAGTGGCGCACATTTCGTATGGCTCTCAGCCATTCAGCCATTTGATGGCGGCCCAATGCTGAGAGTGTTCAATTGATAAGAGGCTAAAATGAAGGCTGCATATCTGTCACATGCGTTGCTCGATATTGAGATCAAAACTCGTCAAGTCATTGGGTGTTGGTTTATTGAGTAAAATTATTTAATAGTAGCTGTGAGTGTGTGTGAGCTGAATATACCCTGTAATTAGATTGAACTCTTAAATATTTCAAATTTGTATAGAGTGATTTCTATTTATGTTAAGTAACATGAACTAAGAGATCGACAAATTGATGCAGACATGTTAGATGCCAATACTCCCTGCTTTCCATTCATGTAGGGTATAATACAATGATCAACAAAATGAACAAGTGCAGAGCATAAAATTAATCAACAGACACAATGCCAATGTCGGCAGCAGCAACAGCATATGAAACGATCAAGTGGCCAGCCAGAGATTGCTGATGGAGCTGCTGCTGCTGCTGCTATGGTACTATGGACAACAGCAGCAACATCAACATCAACAACACCAGCAATGGCAACGCACTAAAAATCGACAACAAGGTCGCACATTTTTGAGGAAACAAAACATAATCGAAAGAAACTGATCGGGTCGGTGTGTGTCTCTCCCCTTGATGATGTGTGGCCAACGGCCGTTTGCCAAAGATAACTCCATAGTTCAGATCTCACACTATGGCCATTATCATATATTTGTCTAATATTTACAACGTCGTTTTGAGCCATATTGGCTGGCAGCAGCCTACAAAGGGAATCAATTTAATGGCAGCTCGGTATGCAAATTTTTTGGCGTCTTATTGAAACTTGATTTTTATAACATTTACTATATAGATTAGCTTAGTTATTATTATTATTTTATTTATTTTTTTTTTTTTATTGTGGCGCACAGCCCTCGCCTTGAACTATTGCGTATGCGTTAACAAAAACAAAACCAGTATAATAAATAATAATAAATGAAGCAAATACTAACATATCTTTCACTCATATACATACATATGTATCTCTGTCCATAAACGATGTCAAGTGCCAGCATTTCCGTGTGGGGTTAAGCAAATGCAACAATCTAATCGCATTTATTTTAGCCAAGCAGCTACTAACTATCAACTACATTAGCTCTAAATGGTATTTATAATGTGCTGGAAAAATTCCTAATAGATGCAAGGCCTCACATCTGTTCATTGAGCGTTTAAATATATATATTTTATTTATGTTTCACTCAACGCTCTATATGGCTTATTATGTAGAATGAGGAATTCAATGCTGCCTGATTTACCTTCTATTTATTTGGCTAGTTTTTGCAGCCAGCTTTTGTTAAATGGATGCAAGGAAACTCCGTCGATCGACTACGATCGCCAGGCGACATTGAATTGTAACTTCCGCCTTCCATTCTGTTTCTGATTACAGAAAAAAAAAACTAGTTTGAAATATATGTCGTAAAACTGTCATACGATCTATCAGTTACAAATCAAGTTTTATTTTATTGAATATATTCCACAGATTTTTATGAATGTGGCTAAATCTTACGAATATCGTAAGCGAAGATCTCGAAATTTATTTTTATTGTTTTCAAATTCCTAGCTACATCGTAAACAAAATTAGTTTTAATAATGCTCTAACTATAGGTAACCTTGTTACAAATTGAAATTGAAAGTCTATATTATAAATTCTTAATTTGGTGAAATCTATCAAATCTATTCTTCTCTCTAGGGCTTGTCAATTTTCAATTGTATTTTTGGATTTCTCCCTCCCTGGCTTTAATGTCATTAGAAGCAATTCGTGAATGCTGTGTTTTGATTGTCACCTTCAAAATCAATGTGAATGTTAATTTGCATTAATTATTTGTTAAATAGTAATAACTAACCGTTAAATAATAACTAGATATATGTTCGATTTGCAAGTTATCAAACATTCGAGCTAGATAGAATATATATCAAAATTCACATATATATTTTTGCATACTTCATTTAACTTTAGTTAACTTTGTGCTGTCACAAATATTTTCGCTTTATTAATATGCAAGCAATTAACAACATTGACTTAGCGCCTACACAATAAGTTCAGAGTTCGTTGCCTCAGTCTTTCGTTTAAAATTGGCTAGTTGAGAATTTGCATAAGTTAACAGTGAATAGCTGTTAATTACGACACAGCCAAAGGCAAACAACAACTAGAACTTGTGATCAATTATCGCACTGGCACTCGAATAGCCAAGATGTGCCTAAAGCAAAAGTTTCGACTCTATTATTATTATTATTATTATTATTATTAGTTGATCCAAAGGGATTGCAAATGCGAATCAAAATGTGACTTTAATGTATAGTCATCTGCTGGCGACATCATCATCATCATCATCACCATCATCATCATCATCATCATCAACTGTATTATGATTATTATTGTTTTATATTATTGCAGTTGCATTTCGACAAATCATTTGCTCAATACCAAGGGTGTAAAGATTGATCAAGTCATGCGCAGTACGTAGTTTATTAAAAAAATAAAATTTTTTAATATATGTCTGTTTATACACGCATATACATATATATATATGTATGTATTTAAATTTATATGTGCTTTAGACATTAGCCAAACTTCTGGCCTCCAATATTTGTCGCTGTCATCGTTGCCATGACGTTCTGCCCAGCCAGCTTCCCTTGCTCTCTTTGGTCATTTCACCTTGCCATTATTATCAAAATGTTGAGCGACGACCATGGCTAGTTAGGCAAATGAAGTCGCGTTTGAAAATCAGCCGGCCAAGAAAATTGAGAAACTCAAACATAGTTGAAATGCAGATGATTTCTGTGCGAAGGTGTGACCGACCACGCATGTGACCCCAATTGGACGCAAAATTAAAATTACAAAAAAAAAGAAAAAACTATTTCACAGACTCAGAGTCAGAGGCAGAGACAGAGACAGAGCCAGATGTCACCAAAAAGGCCACAAGCTACACACATAAGAAACTGTGTCGCCCAGCAAAGTACTTCGTCAACCTGTGCGAACGGATGTGCAGCACAGATCTTAGCTGTTTTAGCTATTTGTTTTCGTTTTCGTTTTCGTTTTCTCTATCTTGTTCGCCCTGCCTCTCCACTGCCCCTGCTGCTTGATAGTGAGATAATTTAACTAGCCAGCCCGTCAGGTTGGCGATCGTGCTGTTTACGCCAAGACAACAGCTATAAAATCATAAGTAAATAAATTGCGCGCATGCGTTACCAACGCGACGTCAGCGCCTATTCTGAAGGGCACTCGGCCGATTTTACAAATATGTGAAATTGGTTACAGTTCGGCCCAAAAGTTTCGATTTCACATGGGTACACACAAGACATATGCTGAATAAACAGTTTATCTTGCCGTTTAGCACTTTGCGACCTCTACTTTTCGGCCAGATTGATCCAAAAATTAAAGTCGTAGTGTGGGGATTTGATTTCCTTGCTGATGATATAATCAAATGAAATGAAATTTGCATCTGCCCAAATTGCAGTATGTATATACAACATTAACATCAACTTGTTACTGTTGCGTGTCTGCATCGCGATAAGTCAACAAACGGCGATCAACGATTAACGATCATCTGCCGCAGCTCATTTCAGTTGATCAATCACCGAAAAGAAAACATAAAGAAATCCATTTACATATCTAGTGATTGACTTCAGTGATTGACTCGGCTACAGCTCACGACTTGGGCCCCAAGCATGGTCACCTCTACTCTAGTCAGCTACGACATATGTTGTTTGTATATGTATTACAGCTAAAACTTTAGTTCATGTTGTAATCTGGTTTCGGAGATGCCCAGATGCTGGGTTATTTTTGTTATTTCTCTTTTGTATACAATACTTTTTCAGGGGAGCTTGGAATTGGTCCACAAACACGCGCGACTCTTTCGCAATGAACCAAAAAAATAAACTGGCTCAGTTTTGAAACATTGTTGATATGTAATTTCGACTTGAACGCATTTCGTATGCATATTGAAAACATCTTTTACAAATGTATAAATTAATAATAGAGATTTTTTCAGTTTTCAGTTTTCAGTTTGTAAGTTCTGCACTTGCCTTTTGGTGAATATTCGGAATATTATTATTAAATATATAAATTAATCGATTTATATATAGTGGCACGACACTGCACACGGCACTATTTGAGAGCACAGAGAATCCTTAAGCGCGTTGTTCGTTATCCTCGCACAATATTATATATATATATATATGTATATGTTTCGTATATCTATTCTAGATTCTATGGAACACGCGGCGCTTCACAACAACAGCAGCAATATGGGGGATATTAGTTTTGCCAGTGGGGCCAACTTCACGCTTTTGCGCTTACTTTGCGGTTAAAGCGCCGGCAACAAACTAAGCGACATCCGGACGCGACAAGCCGTCTTCTATGGGCCGCTGCAAACACAGACAGATGCAAATACACACACGCGCACACTCGATCGATCGGACACGAGACGAGGGCCGCAGCCGATTGCCGTTTCGTAGCCAGCTCGTTAATTTAGCCACAAGAATGTATTTGCCGATCGCGCCAGTTCTGTATAATCGATCAATTAAGTGTGTGTGTGTGTGTGTGTGTGTGTGTGTGTATTATGTTATGCTATTGGCATTGCATGATTTTGAGGGCATGTGTTCTAGGATTTTATAATATCAAATGATCAGGCCCTACGCTGCAAATAATATTGTAAGGTAATTATCGATCGATGATTAGCGTTAAGTATATGCACATACATAAGTTGTTATTAGAAAGCAATAATTTCTAGCTATTGTTGTTGAACGTTGTAATTATCGACGCCTTCAATGAGTGTTTTTCTTTTTTTTTTCGTATAATTTTATTGCAATTTTGTTTTCGTTTGACTGATTGGATATGGCATAACTTTGTCATATATCTTTGCTGGCAATGTAACAGCAGCCAGCTTCCGAGCACTACTCTTCAGCTGTAATCGACTGGCCTAGGCAGCGCCCACAGGCGACCCATATGACGCTGAGTGTGCAAATTATTGTGCAATTTAATGGCAGCAAAAGGCCACAACCACAAGACCAAACCAAAATGACTGCCACTGCGACTGGGTGAAACCGCAGACAAGGCAATCCAAAAACTTCCAGTGGCCACTTGCAACTTTAAGCAACGTCATCATCAAGCTGGGCCACGGTGTCATTATGTAGGCACAGGCCTGCGACTACGAGTGCTCAAGCCCTGCCCATTAGAAGCTGGCACACTAGAAACAAAGAGAGATCCACAATAGCGCCCAGTTGCTGACATTTGGAAGCAGCCTAACAGGTAACACAATGCGGCACCTGGCCAGATGGCAACGCGCAGCAGCCAACGGCCAACGGCCAACGGCCAGCGGCTGTTGATTGATGTGATGTGTCGACTTCACAAATAAGAATTTGAATGCATTACTTTTAATTTCGATTTCATTAACGATTCATTCACAGATTTTTTGAGCAGCGCCCAAATCCGATTTTGGTTACGTTTCAGCTTCCGCAATTTTGAAGGTGAAGCCCACGTTAATTATGCCAGGCGCGTGTGTTTATTTTTCGTGTGAGTGTGTGTGTATGTGTTTTTGCCCAGTTAAGAGAACAATGTTGTTTTTGGCAATGTACATGCGTTTAATTTCAATTGCCAAACTTCTGCTGGTCACACTTCGAAACTTGTACTATGTACAGGTGAACGAATTTTGACGCGTGCCTAAGCTGATTAATCAGTGCGTCTAAGTTTAAAGTGTGCCGCTTTGTAGCATTAATAATTTAATATAAACCAGACTGAAATACCAAAACTGGTCGACAGCAAATCGAGTTAGGTTAAAAATTAAAAAATCGTTTACAGCATTTGCATATGTTGTGCTTTTATCGAGCATCAATTAAATCAGTTTTCAACTCAATGTCACATGTTGGAAACAAAAGACTTAAGACACAAACTTGAGCATGACTGTATGCGTGTGTTTGTGAGATTTTTTTTTTGTACGCCGCTATAACGACCCATACGATTAGTGTGTGTGTGTGTTTTTTTCTTTTAGTTTATTTAAATAAATAAATAGACATATATACACATCTTTACAAAACATCGATTCGGGCAAAAATTGGCAGTCCGCATGCTGCCAAGCAGAAACCAGCTCCGAGGCGTTTTCTTTTTACTGCTTCGTCCGTCTATTATACGCTTTTAATGTTTTTGAACTTGACAAGATAGCATAATTTGCATGAAAATGATTGGGATTCAATGTCCGCTGCTTGCAAGAATCAACACAACAGTATCTGCTCATTAGGCGGCCAACAAAAAACTTCTGTACCTTTTATTTGTTTTCAGTTCGTTTTACTTCTTGTTTCCCCATTTGTTTATATCGACGCACTAATTGAGTTTACATTAAAACTCAATTTATGAGCCACATTAAATGGCGTGATTCAGTAGAGTGAAGAAAAAAAAAATAGGGAGAAAAAAGCAACAGGCAATTGTCACGCTGATTAGAAATCACATGCACATACATACACATATACATCCACACGCATGAGCATACACATGCAGCGACTTTGGAGTGTATTCAGCCTTGACCATAACACTTATACGCCAAAAACCTTCAAAGACACAAGTTGATTACCGTTGCCTCTGACTGTCTGCATTATTGATTTAGACGCATGAAATCGGCTGAAGAAAACCCATTAATATAATCATAAAATGAATAAACTTCAGAGGGTCTTGAACTCCATGCACAGATACTGACATTGAAGATCTGTGCAGCTTCCGAGTTGCTCAAGAAGTATATTTGATATTAAAGATAATTAAATTCAATTATATCGAATATTCAATACTCTTATTGGGGTAAAAATCAATAAAAAATCTCAATTTTACATTAGATATAAAAATAGATGAATAGATGTATAAAATATGACATAAAGTCGGCTTGGTAATAAAAAAAAAACAAGTATTTTTTATTGAAATATAATAATAATCTAAGGTTGTTATCATGATATCCACAGATTTCCAACGATTTCTATCGATTTTCTGATATACATATATACATATACATATATACGAGTAACATGCATTCGACATGTCCAAATCTTGATACCCAATGTTAGTCCCATTTAATTGTCGCATTAAATATAATGAACAAAATTATAGCTCACGCGAATCGCGTACAACTTAATTGAAAGTGAAAGCCCAAAAATTTGTTAAATTTCATAGTGTTAAGCGTTGTTGGACTTACAACATAGACCAACATGAGATATAATATATCTAAGATAGTGAACCATAGTTATAAATGACCGAGAACAAGCTCGCCCTTCGCTGATAGCAATGTCCCAGTTAAGATCAAACACGACTCTAAATTTGGCTTCGTGTTTGACCTGTGTGTAAAACAGAAAAAAAAAAAACATAAGCACCAAAACGAAAATGTTTTATGCATATATAGAAGCGGCTAATTTTTTGCAAAAAAAAAAAAAAAAATTTAAATAAAAAATAATAATAAATTTCTATCGGCTTAACTGTATTTTATAAACAAGTCTCATATGCATAAATATTTATATTAAAAGCCTTTACCCTCTGCTTTCTCTGCATCTTTTGTATTACAAATCTGAACTTGAAATATATACGAACTATAATTTGTTTTTTTCTATAATTCTCTACCACATAAGTAGTTGTTACTAAGCTATTAATAATTGCATAATTAAGGATGATGTTTAGAAATAAATATACATATGCTTAATGATCTATCAAAGTGTCAAAGAAGAAAAAACAAAAACTTGAAGTAGAACAAAAAGAGCTGAATAATAATAGACAGACAGGCATGTTAGATCTAACGCAGTGGATCGAGTCAATCCGGCGGGTCAAAGTCAACTCTTGAGCCAAATTTTTTGCCAGTCATTAGCAAGCAGCGCGATACCCTCGCTGTCTAGTCCAAGACCAAAACAAACAGCTGGCATATGAACTAAACTAATAACCCGGTCTCTTGCCAAGACAGATTTTGATATGACGACGCTGCAAGATGCGCATTAAACTGAGGTAATGAAGAGCATCAATTAGGAACAACAGCATTAGATGAGGAAACTCTTCTACGTTCTGGCCCATTGCAAGTCCATTGTGTTTGCCAATACATCGATGTATTATTACTTCACCTTGAAAGCCTAAGCGACTTAGGTTAACAAAATCGAACAAAGAACACGAACTTTTAGCAAAAATTCATTTAATGCACGCCAACCGCAATCATTCCATTCGAATTATATTGACAATAGACAAGGCATTAGATAATTTTGCACTGCATATGTGTTCTATTAATAAAATAATAATAATCAACACCTTAGATAACAATTTTTATTATTTTATATTTTGATTTTTTTGAAATTCTAATGCTTTAAATATTTAATAAAATTGCTTGATTGGAAAGCTTACAGATAAATTGCTAGACTGGCCTTCGCTTGATAATATATATATATATATATATATGCATATACCCCTGATCGCAACGCATGTTTAAATGCTTTCTCAGTTTTCTTCTGTAGTATGACCAAATTGCAAGACACAACAGAAAGAACAAATTAAATATAAAAAATAAGAGAAGGATTTACAACTTTATCAGCATTCTGTGTGAAATATTCCAAGATTATCGTACAAGTCTAAATAAAAATGAGTAAAAGATAAGTTTTATAAATAATTATATTAATTAAACTACTGCAGATTTCATTCGATTATAATAAAGGGGTTTTCTAAGTATGTAATAACGTAAGTTTTGCAATCATCATTCCGGAAATAGATTATTCTTCATCCTCATGAATATTGGCTTTTTGTTTAAATCCAATTAACAAAGAACAAATGCGTACCAAAAGCTAAAATGGTTGCATTTTTAAACGGCGCTACGTTCCTTATGTGTAGTGCTTCTGTGTGCTGATGGTTTGATTTTCTCGTGAGTGCGTGTGTATGTGTATGTATGTGACGATTGTATTATTGTAGTTGGTAGATTCTTTAGAATGTTATAGGCTCGATCGGCACGGTACATTCACCGACTGTAACACGATACATAGCCATTTCCGATATGCCATGGTAATGCACAAAGGCGGCTGCTATGACAAGCACATGGAAAATTTGATGAGACTGAAACTGTAGAGGGAACTCATTGATAAAACTGTAATTGAAGCATCATATAAGAAACACGTACCCAAATATCAAACTTTCCAGGGAACCAACGCTCAGGCACGCGAAGAGCGTATAATAATGCGCCCAGTATATACAGCAGGCCTGAAGTCAAATCAAAGAATGAAACATATTGCAAAATGCCGTTTCTATTACTTACCCATCAGTATAAGCCAGCCAAGGCTGGCGCGGCTTATTTGACTCAACCAGCCCTCCATGATGCTATAGTGAATGGCCGGAATGACGCCAGACAGTCCAAAGCTCATGAACACGCCAGCACGTAGCGGCCGCAAGGCGGGCTCTGAAAACTTATCCCACAGCGAAACAATGATAGACAGGCAGCCGAGCACACAAACCACAGACAGGTATATCACCTTTGGCTGATAGTGACAATAAAATCCATAGTAAAGCCAAGGCACAAAGGAGCCCATTATGAGTAACGCAATTCCACAATAGTCCAGTCTTAAAATGTAAATTAATTTTCGATTAATAAAAATTAATAGATAAATGCGTGTGTCTGGGGCTTACTTTGAAAACAGTCTTCCAATCTCTACCGAATGGCAACTTAATGTATGAAAAGCGAACGAGAATCCTAAGCAAATAATAGCGCCCATAAAGAAAGTACCAAAAACTAATTTTTCTTGAAATTGGATCTCAACCGTGGGACGAGACACAAAGTAGAGTGCGACGCCAATAAAAGCAATACAACCGAGTAGATGTGTCCAGATGTTGCCAGTCTCCGTGTGCACGCGGAATATTGACTTAAAGCAAGCGCGGAACGAAGGTAAAGGCGGGCGATGGCCACGATGCAAAAAATCATTGTCTTGCAACCATTTGGGCAAGTTTCTGTAGTGGCAGACCTTCCAGCTGGCTTCCCAGACCTGCGAACAAGCAAAATGTTGATAAGTTTCACGAAATTGAATATTTGAATTTGAATTTGATATATATAAAAATATATATTAGCAAATGAGTTTGAAATAAATTAGAACAAATCATAAAGAGAGATTTAAGTGCATTTATTTTTGTTATTAAGGTTAGACTGAGTTAGTTCAATGTGTAGGTACATAATGATTAAAAATACATTTTAAATCAAATAAAACAATGCAAAAAGCAGCCAGCCAAAAGGGTTTTTTCTTTTCTTTAGCTTTGAGCTTACCTTGCGCACAAACTCTTCGGCCTGCTCGGCGGCATTGTGTGCCAGAGCACCCAGATCGATCTCATCTGAGAGTACACCTGCTTTTAAAACTTCGGTCATCTAGAAAATAAATGAATGTGTTTAAGTTCTGGCACAGTCGGACACGCATTTACAGAAGCTTAGAATTAATTAAGTTTAGCAAATTGACTAACAGTGATTTCGCTTGATTTAAATTGAATTGAGTCTTCATAGGGTTCTTGCTCAAATGATTCAGATTCCTGAGTTCCGCTCACGTCAATGACAGCATCAAATTCAACCCGCGACTGTGCCATGTTTGGCAACCAATAAAATTTAATTCAAAATAATAAATAGAACATAAATTGCACGAAAAGACTAGTTTTGTACTTTGACGCACTCGTCGATCGCCTACTGTTTTCTAATATTGTGTACAAACTTTAAGCGGAACCAGAGAAAGGCGAACGTAGGACGCGATAAGATAAGACTGAGCAAAATTGACAGTTGAACGCAAAATTCTTATCTGCGTCATATTTGTTTTAGTATAATTTACGTTTTTCATTTAACTTATTTAAGTATACCGTGTTGGCAACGAGCGCCCAAATTCAGCGTCTGCAGCCCAATGCGCACCTGAGCTCACAAGGCGTGCAGACGCAATATGTGATAGCGAAACGTTATAAATACATATAAATAAATTTCTTTTAACTATGTATACGGGTGTGGGTGGTTGACGAGTTCAACGATATGATAAGCTCGGTCGCAGCACTCAAGGTGCTGGCAATCGATTGCAATGCAAATGTACAAATAAATATACTTATATTATATATTTATATAGCCAGCTGGCCAGTGGGTCAGACTGAGATAACGGAGCGCGTGCTGGGGCAAAAGTGAGTTTTGCCTACAGCTGATTCTGATTGGGGCTGTGACATTCAACTTACCTCGGCCTCTATGAGCTGAGTGTCCTCTGGCGTCGAGGGCAGAGGACAGCCGGCATCATCTTCTTCAACGAGCTCATCGTCATCCTCAAGCAAATCTAGATCAAGGCCACTGGGACTGAGAGAGTCCTCGGGTCCCCAGCCACGTCGTTTGCGCAGTATCATTGTCACCTGTTCAAAAATATCCTCATCTTCATCATTGCCAGCGTCGCTCTGCGCCACAGGTGTATTCGACATCTCGGCCGACGAGGGCAAACCCGAATCCTGATCGTTACTGCTGGGATTGACGCTATTGCTGGCCGTCTCCTTATCGCTGCCAGTGCTAATGCGCTCCAGCAAATTTGTCGAGGATTCCATCACAATTGTCCTAGCCTCTAAACAAATGAGCTGAAGAAAAAGTATATATTTATACAAATATAGGTATTATTAAAATTTAAGACAAACATTTAAATGGAAAATTTTGTAGTAAAATTTCGTATACACAGAACAAATCTACACATCTACAATTTGGATTAACACTCCAAATCGAAAGCTGAAGAGTCATTAACACACAGCATTTTACAAATGTACTGCTATTCCAGCTAATCGACCTTTGTTCCACATATGTATATGTAGTTAGTCTTATCCGAGTATATATATATATATCTGTACGAGTGCACGTGTATAAGTGTGAGAGTGTGTGTGTTTGTGCGCACCTGTATTGTTGTTAACTGAACGTTTGTAAAAGCGGTCGGGGCAGGCGGGAAAGCGGAGTGATAGATGGGGAAAGCAATAAAAAAAAAAACAACAACCATACTATATTGGCGCTAAAGTGGCAATTAAAGTATTTAAACCTTTATATAAGACCTTCAACAATTTACGTCGCCAACTGCTTCAGGTGGGAGAAGAAAAGAGTAGGATGAGAAGAGACACCGTTACTAAGCACCTGGTTGAATTTTATTCAAGCTTGTTAACGCCATTTAATTTTCATTCTCAGATAAATTAATCCATATGCATATTTTCAAGGCTTTTGTGTGGATATTGAATATATTTTCCACATATAGAGGAGTCTGCGTGGACTTCAAACGTGAACTCGATTTCGAAAGCTGAGCTTATGCGTAGAACGAACGTTATATTTCTTTTCATCGACTTACCTTTTTCCTTACTATCAAATATGTTGGGCTAGCCCGTGGACGAAAACTATCCGCGTTGAATGTAAACGGAAAGTTTCAATAAAAAATTAGGCCAATTTACGTTTTCCTCCGTCTATAATATAACAAAAAGTGTGACCACATCAATGTCTGGTGCTATAAATTTAGTTTGACTTCAAATAGCTGTGCGATATTTAACGATGCTTAACGATAGTCCTTCTGCATCTACTCAGGATGTTCATTCTGATTTTAATTCTTTTTATTTAGCTTATAAATTATGTATATCATTAACACAACTTCCTGACAACAAATTTTAAGCATTAAATATGTATTAAATATGTATAACTTATAGCGCATTACCTTCCAGTGTTGGACAGCCTTATGAATGTCTTCGGTATTTTCTGTGTTCTAGTTTGCGACCTTACTCAGCTCAAATAAAAACAAAGTGGCTAAAAATAAAATATACTACATAACAACAAGTACTTCCTAATAAATGTGCTAGTCTTATAAAAAATGCCTGGATCAAATAAAGTCATCAAACACATATGTAAATTACATTTTGCCTACTTATTGATTCTTATTTAAATTTCTAAATGTTAATCGAACAGCTGATACCAATAATCAAAACAAACAAAAAATTCCGCCATTTCAAAGATAGTTCCCGCTCTTTTACTTTTTTTTGACATTGAGATCGTGATCCGTCAGCGTGTTAGTTCGGGAAATCTGTATTTCTGTGCAGCTGCATTTAAGATCTCTATCTTGGCAATTTCACAAATAGCTTCGCACAATTGACTCATAGTCTTTTAAAGATCTGTATATAGATTTACTTATAGAATACACTCGTTTTTACCGCATAGATAAAAGTTTGGCAGCAATTATGGCCACAGCAAAAGGAAGCGCATCCAATGGCCGAAAGTTCGCCGAGGGCACCCAGCCTTTCACGGTGCTCATTGAGGGAAATATTGGTAGCGGAAAAACAACATTTTTGAACCACTTTCAAAAATATGACAAAGACGTCTGTCTGATCACAGAGCCAGTTGAGAAGTGGCGTAATGTAAACGGTGTTAATTTGCTTGAAAAAATGTACAGAGAGCCACAGAAGTGGGCCATGCCATTTCAGTCATACGTCACACTAACAATGCTTCAAGCCCACACGGCACCCACGGACAAAAAATTGAAAATCATTGAGCGCTCCATTTACAGTTCACGGTGAGACGTAAGAGAGATAAACTCTAATTTTAACTAATTCTAATATTCCTTCAGATATTGCTTTGTTGAGAATATGTATCGCAATGGATCCCTGGAACTGGGCATGTACAATACGCTGCAAGAGTGGTACAAATTCATTGCAGAATCCATACACGTCCAAGCTGATCTGATAATTTATCTTCGCACTTCACCTGAGGTAGCTTACGAACGCATCCGACAGCGTGCACGCTCTGAGGAGAGCTGCGTACCCCTAAAGTATTTGCAAGAATTGCACGAGCTGCATGAGGATTGGCTCATACACCAAAGGCGTCCACAACAGTGCAAGGTTTAAAGAACAAGCAATTAATTCATGTTGTGACAATATCTATTGCAAAATTCTTTATTTCTTTATCTCCAGGTGCTTGTGTTGAATGCAGATCTTAATTTGGAAAACATTGGCAGCGAATATCAGCGCTCGGAGACGAGCATCTTTGACGCAATTTCTGGTGCGCAGCAACACCAGCCTGCACCTGTGCTCGTGTCGCCCAGCAAACGCCAAAGATTATCCAGTTAACCGAAGGGCTGAACACGTGTCAGCGAACCGCTTAAGTTTAATTTATTAAAGATAGTAGCTGAAATTCCAAGATTCCTTTAACGCCATATCACAGCATTTTCCGATTTAACAATTATTTGTAATTCCAATATAAGTTTCATTGTGTGTGTGCACGCAGTAAATAGTTTTAATTTGAATTTCACCATATGACGCCTGCAAAATTGCTTAGCTATACAAATTTCTTATGTCAATCTTTTGTCTTATAAAACTAAACTCTAATCTAAGCTTAACTATTTAATAAAAGTAAATCTGCCTATCAGCAAAGGCTGCTAGTAATTAAGTTATATATATATATATCTTTAAGTTATCACAAAATGAATCTCAAACAGCTGTGTAAGTTTAGCAAAATTCGATCTCTGCGCTGTTGTTTTGTAGAACGTTCTCCACACGCCAGACCATCGTTTCGTATAGCTGCTCAATCTTGTTTACCAGCTCCTGATCGCTGTGCCAGACGTCGTAGAGCACCGAACGGAATTCGTTCACATTTTGGGGTGACCGCTCCTGTATCTTGGGCTGTATTATGTCCATTAGTTGCTCCATCAGATTCAAGTCATGACAATCGCCGCAATCAGGGCCCAGCAATGTATCCAAGTAGATTTCCTTAGGTGTCGAACTATCCTTCGCAGACTTGTAGTCATCCATGTTGAAGATGTTGCGCCAGTCCTGCACGGTCCACTCAGCATGAGCGCGCGCCCATTCCAAGCGCCGCTGCCGCACAATCGCACTCATGCTACCGTTCTGTGCTAGAGACTGGCGCGCCCTAATCTCACTGATACGTCGCTGTAGAGTACGACGACTGACCTCAATGCCGAATTGATTTATTAGCTCGCGCTGCACATCTATGGAAGTGTAGTGTGGATGCTCACTTAGCATCTGCTCCACTAATTTGCGATTCTCGAACACTTTTGGACGTCCTACCTCCCGTCTGTTCTGTAATTCCGGCAGCGGCCTTAGCTTCAACTTTGGCATCTTGCTAACACCTAGGTCCGTCTCCGTAACGCAGCTGACGACGCTTTCCACATCACATTCCAGCATTTGTGCGATTTCCTCGTAGCTATAGTTATCCTTCAATGACTTGACAATGTTCCGCGTCACAGTATCGAGCACCATCACGACTTGTTGGCCGTGCCAAAACCAAATATCAACTGATACAACTTTCGATTCGGCAGCTACTATATATATATACATATATCTCTGCAGGTAAACTTTAGCTCGCCTTGCATCTGCATGGGTTTATGACGTGCAAGCTGTCGAGGATTACCGACATATTTTATGACCCACACTTGCAGGTAGGTAATACCGAGATCTATTAGACATAAAGCAGGCAAATCAACTATAAGCACACGATGATTTTTCAACTAAAGGGAAGCTCTCTGAGGTCAGAAATATATCCTCCGGCCCATTGAAAATGGGAAATCAAGAAATAACGCTTTTCTTAAAATGCTGGTAATAGGCAGAAGTAGGCGTAGCAGATCCCATAGAGTATATATATATATATATATTTTTAGGGTGACGAGCTGAGTGTTCCATCCATCCGTTCGTTCGTCTGCGAGAGCGCGTCGATCTTAGAAAGCCTCCATCTCATTATATACGTTACATAATCAGCATAGCATTAACGATCGATTTCTAATTATTGAGTGATTTGTCTAGATTATGCGTATGCAATTTTCGCGCCTGAGTTAAATCAACCATCTCATTAGAGAGGATCCACTTACCAACATTAACGATCGATTTGCAACTCGACTTACAATTAGTCAAGATAATTCAATACATTTAATTAGAATTTCCTTTTTCGTACTTGCCATTTAATTTGAAGACGCTTTCATGTTGATGTATTCATAGAATTACAAAAATAAATGTAAAAAACTTGTACATGTGAGTTAGTTATTTCTACAATAGGAAATGCATCACTGCCAAATGTCAAATATTGTTAAAAATATATATATTATGTATATGTATATGTATGTATGCCAGTTATGTCTTTTTATATTCCATACACATTCATTTGCGACGATGAATGCCATGCGAATTACTACTATTCATATTGTGCCAAAGGCCTCAAGGCCTTTATAGAACGTATAACATAGAGGGGGGATGAGGCTGGCTTTTAGCTGGGCACTAGTGTGTGTGTTTAAATATAAATGGAGGAAAGGCAATCACATAAGCTCTGTGTGAGCCCATCCATATGCCAATGTGGGTTTTGGGCGAGGGCTGTTAGGGTTAGTAGCGGTAGCTAGATTGGAATTATACAATTTAATAAATAACGATAAAGTATGCCTAATTGGATTCCTACATTCATGTGCTAGGTTTTGATTTTTGTTTTCTTTTGTTTGTTTGATTGTTGTTTTCCCGGCGCAACCAAGTACCAAGCAGCTAGTGTTTACTCTGTTGATGCATTTGTTGCTAATATCTTGTGGTTTGCTGCTGACGCCACGTTAGTCATCAAGATCGATATCGGAATCATCGGAGTCATAGCCGCCACGTATTGTCTTCTGTGCGCGATTTATAAAGGGCTTGCGTTTAACATCTGGTGGCTGCATTAAGTCGCCTTTGTATTCAATGGCGCCGGAATGGGCGATGCGCCATTCGAGCATCTCTGTAGAGAAGTCATCACAGTTACCCAGATCGGTGAAGCCCACGATGAAATCCTTGGTTTTACTATCCTTGACCAGGGCTATTGTTGGCAGCACCTTGATGCGTAGACGTTGTGTCAAGAATGGCGTCTTCTCGGCATTAACCTTGCAGAATTTGGCCTCTATATGCTTGGCAGCGAGTATTTTCAGATGCATATCTACGATGCGACTACGTTCTGAACTATCTCTATAAAAATGACACACAATGTTTGGCGACTTCTTGGAAACCTCGAAAAACTCTTTCTCATCGGCCAACTCGGAATATGTGCCGTGACCCTAGAAGAAACATTCCATTAAAATTAGAGTAAAAAAGATAGAACTCTCACAAACTCACGTTTCTCATCCACTCTTGCTTTTTATTGTTTAGTTTTTTCATTTCCTGTAAACGCTTCTCTCGCAGAGCTTTCAAATCATCAGAGTCAAAATTATCCAAACGATCGATCTCCTGATCCAACTGCTGCTCAATTGCTTGCGCCGCAGCAAATAATTGATTTTCCATTATGTGAGCCATGTCTCCAATGTGTGTTGTTGAGCTATGTAGGAGGTGCACTTGCTGCTGCTGCTGCTGCTGCTGGTGGCAACTTCGTATCTATTTTGTATTTTATTAAGGCTGTTTGTATTTGTGTGTATGTGTGAGCAGTACGCACTGCGTATTTACGTGTGCGAGTGTTTTACACATGTTGTTGATGTATGCGTATGCATGTGTGTGTGTGTTCGTGTAAGTCCGGCATAAATGAAAGGCGTATCCAAATGCAGATGCGTCATGTTTTGTGGAAAATTCAATAAAGTAACCAACATTAATACAAAAGGACATTGTATATGATGTAAGGATACCATAAATCACCAACGAAACAAATACTTACATTAATTTCTCACTGATTTCATTGAATTTTAAAGAGAATTGGAATAGCTTATTTATTAACCGTGTGGGATGTCGATTGTACAAGTGAATCGATTAACTTCACAATCGGTGTGGCCGTATCCTGCAAAAAAATAATGTACCATTAGAAGTATGACAAACAATAATTTTTTAGTAATTTAAGCAAAAGCAAAAATATGTCATGCAAGCTCGATCTTAATGTATTTGTACAGAAGAAATTGAGTTAAAGCAGGTAACCAATATGTATTGAAAACTGAAAAGCTTAAAGCACTAACTGTGCCAAATAAGTAAATTCGTTGATGATTTGGATTCGGTAACATTACGATATGAACAGATTTGTTTATATATTTCAATGACACAAATTTCCCTTCGAATTTAAACATGACCCTATCGATAAGCAAGCTCGGTATTTTTATGTTTACAAATACAAATACGAACGACTGAAACCATACAAAAATAGCTTAGCTTTAATAAGTGAAAACTATTTTCATATAAAATTACAAGAGGCACATTTTCGGTAATTCCGTATTCCATTTGGTGGTAGACGGTTAAAAGATCGTAGTCGATAGTTCGATTTATGATCAATCGTTTCGATAGCTTGTCGATGTTCGCTCGACAGCAGAGCTATTGACCCTTAAAATTTGAATATGAATTAAAGTAAACTTTTTGTTAGCAATACTTTTTGTACACATATGAATAATATACATTATTATAACATGTATTTTTTATATTATAATAACCAACGTAATGAAAAGTAACACTTTGCAGATAATAAATATTGACATTTTGAATAATTTATTACACCCATTGAAAATCTTACACAATGTTTTTTTTTTTAAATAGTTTTTATTTTCCGCATTAGCTGCTTATGAATATTTTTGGATTGTTATGCCTGGCGATTGGGCGGGCGTTAATCAATTTAAATTAGCTGGCGCTGCATAAAGCTGTTAATTAGCGTCGCAAGCAAATTATATAATTCTAGGTACAATAATTTGGTAACGGTTCTATAAATGATATCTGTGTGTAAGAGTGTAATCATCTATAAATAAAACTCCTTGAACTGTAAACAAACGACAAAAGATAAATATAGCAGCTATTGTACATTGATTAAGGAACTAAAATCTAATCGGTACACTCATTAATTTGTGAATCGATGCACTTTTACCTTAGGGCTATGCTTATAACTACGATTACGTGTAATAATAGTTTAGGATTGAATGTTCGCTAAAAACAAATTGTATTATTATCATAATGGTAGTGTCTATGGCATAAACATTATAACAGGCTAAGTATTTAATTGGAAGTATATAGTAGGCTGTCGGGCCACTAAACAATTCAAATAAATATAATAAACAATGTTTAACTACGTGGAATGCTCATGAGCAGTAGCAGAAAGTAGTAAAAATTATATAGAATTAGAGAGAAAAATCCATTTTTGTAAATATACTTAAGTGTTAATGAAATATATGTAGACAGATCTTGAATAAGATAAGTAAATGAGTATAGTTTGCCATTTTTTTTTGACAGTAGCGCTTATTATTAATATTTAATGTGGACTATGATCTCGGCACCGTGTTTTAACATAGCATTACTAAAAAAAAGCTTAGAATGAAAATTTTTCTTAAATATATTTCCTAAACACACATAACTTGTATGAGAGAAATATTTAAAAAATGATTTACAATTTAATTTTCGTATTCATACATAAATCAACGAAACTTGTGAAAACAATTAAACACTACCAAGAATATAAAATCTAAACTCTTAATGAAACGCTCTTGAAAAATATGTTAAAAATACGAGTCAATGATGAAACTTATGCGGTTGCATGCTGAACGTTGCAAGTGCAACGCAGCACGAACAACAAAATGTAAATTCCGTCACTCACATCACAAAACATTCGGGTCGGCCTCTAAAGCTCTGTGGGCTACGTGGCCATGGACGTGGAGAAGTGGACGTGGTGGCCTAGTTTCTGATATTGTGTTTAGCTTTCGACTGCCCGCTGGGCTTATATGCCAAGTATCTGCAGTTGGGTGGGTTTCACCAAAAAACAAAAAAAAAAAAATCCAAAAAAATCAACGGATTTAAACACGTCAAAGAAATTACAATACGAAACACGACCAGACTAAATGGTAATGTCGCCATAATCCTGCGACCATTTCTCGTACGAATTTAGACTCTGCGGTGCCACTGAACGACGTATTCGCTTCAGCGAATTATGGAAATCTTTCTCCGTGATGGGTCGCATTGCGCTAATGTCCAGACACTTGACCTGCTCCACATTTAGTTCACGTATGGGCTCCAAGGCGGCATCCTTGGCCAGCGCAGTTAGATCTGAGCCCGAGTAGCCATCGGTTATTTTCGCCAAACGTCCGAGAGCTTCCGTATCCAGCGGACTACCCTGCTTCTGAAGCAAACGACTTAACAGGAGTTCTCGTGTCTGTACTTCCGGCAATGATACATAGACACGCTTGGTAAACCGACGTAGTGCAGCCTCATCCAGCTCTTGCGGACGATTGGTAGCTGCCAGCACAACAATGCGATCGCCGTCAGGATTGCCCGGCAGCCCGTCGAATTCAACCAGGAATTCAGTTTTAAGGCGACGCGACGCCTCATGCTCGCTACTGCTGCGCTCCGAGAGCAGCGAGTCCACCTCATCAATAAATATTATCGATGGCTGCATGTGGCGAGCGACCGCAAACAGAGCGCGCACTAATTTCTCGCCATCTCCCACATACTTGCTGGTCAAGGAGGCGGCCGAGATGTTTAGGAATGTGGCACTGCACTCGGTGGCAACCGCACGTGCCAATAACGTTTTGCCATTACCCGGCGGTCCGAACAGCAACAGACCCTTGGCCGGTGCGCGCAGACCTGAAAGTGAGAGCGTTAAAAGTTTTGCAAAGACCTAATAAAGGTCTAGCCACTTACCTGTAAACAACTCGGGACGGACGGATGGTAATATAACCATCTCCTGCAGTGCCTGCTTAGCCACATCCTGGCCAGCTATATCGGTCCACTCTACTTTGGCGCCTCCCTCAACTATTTCGTCTAGTATAAGTTGCACCAATTTTTGCTCCACACCCTTTACACTTATCATGGGCGTGCTGGCACCGCTGCCACTGGCTGCATTGTTGTTGATGGGCGTGCGTGAGCGCTGCGGCGGCGTATTACGGCCGGATGACTGCGGGAGATATATAAATTATATAAAGCGGATATATTTTAACTGGAAGACTTACGAATTGACGGCGCACTGCAGGTGGAGTCGCTGCCGTCTTGCCCGGCTGACGCTGCAGAGCGGCGCCTACGGATGTGGAGGTCATCTTTGAGCCAAGATTGCGCGGCAGCGTTTGTGACTTGTTAGCGACGGCAAGATTGCCAGGCCGTTTGTTGCCAATGGTTAATTTGCGACCAGATGCTAGAGTGGACATTTTAATTAGTATGCGTTTAGGGAGCTAGGAATATTACTGACAATAATTTAGCTTAGATTAGAAGAAAACTAATCGAAAATTCGAAACTCAAAAGTAAAAATAAAAATGCATGCAGTGCACCTTGTGGTGGAAATACGAGAGAGAGCGAGAGCGAGAGAGTGAAGAAAATGTAGATTTTGTTTGTTTTTGCAGTCGTTGTTCTTATTGATCTTGTTCTTGTTGTTGTCGCTGGGCGGTGCTTTAGCGTTTGTTGTTGCTGCTGCTGTTGCAGTCGTATTAAATATTTCAGCACTTACCCGCTTGCGAGGCTTTCGATGTGCCTGCACCGACTGCACCACTGCCGCCGACGAGTTTGGGTCCATAACCGCTGCTGCGCATTGTTATCTTTGGTGGCTCAATAGCCGCTGCTTTGCTGTTCGTTTGACCCACGAGCATGGGTTGTTTAAATTTCGATGTGAGCTGTTGCTGCTGCTGCTGTTGCTGCTGCTTCTGCTTCTTTGACGCTTCCTTTAGGGACAAACGTTGCATTTGCAAATCTTCCTCACGCAAAGCTGAGGATGCGATTGGACGGTGGGTCGGGGGGACAAAAAAACCAAAAAGTTGGTGCAAACACAATGATAAATATAGGTGCAAAATAAAACAAAGCAAAACAAAATGCAAATAATTACAAAATAAAAGATTACACTACGTTTCAAATGAGTCGTGGATGCAGTTACTCACCGAGAAAGTGCAGACGATCACGTGCCATCGAGAGATTGGTTTGCATCTTCTCGTGCAAGCGCTGGGCACGATCCCAAACATCGCCGCGTCCACTCCAGCAGTCAACAGCAATGCCATCCTCCAGCTCCTTAATGCCCTTTCTATACAGCTCGATGGCCAGTTCCTTGTGGCCTGAAAGGGAAAGAGTATGTAGGTATCAATAAGATAGAATACTCATATGTGTGCGTATTGGTGTGTGTGAATATCGATTCTCAACGGCAATGCTAAAATAGAGTTGACAGTTGACGACTAAATATCGTGACACGACTAAATATCATAACTTAACTAGGAAACAGGAATCTAATAATTTAAAAAAAAATATGCAATTAAGCTGTTAACAATTGTAAAATGTACTAATTTAAATTTTAAAATAACAGCAACTTTTTAAATTAATAATGCGATTACCAAAATATTTGAAATTATTTAGTAGATAAATACATTTCCTATTTAATAAAAAACAGTACAAAATGTTAAGTTGGCAATAATAGTAGCAGAAGACTTGTATAAGAAAATGCATATTTACAACAAATTTTTAATAACAAAAATTTATAAAATTAACTTGTTATAAGCTACCAAAAAAAAAAAAAAAAAAAAAAAAAAAAAAAAAAAATATTAAAATAAAAAATAATAATAAAACCCTAATGAATACATATAATATCAAATATCTAATTAAATATATTTAATATCAGTTTATATTAAAGCTCGTGCTCGTCTTTCATCGTGTAACACGAGATACACTTTCTCATCTCTAGCTTATACAACAAGTATGACAACAAAGCGCGCGCTGCGTCCGATGACTCATAAAGCACACCACTCCAGCAGCCAGCCAGGCAGAGGCAAGACAAAGCAACCCCATGAAAGGAATAACAACTACTTACCTTCGTTCTCCTCGTCGATTTTGAGTGCTTTGGAAATGTACTCGAATGCGCGCCGATGGTGATGCTTCTGTTTGGCTAGTAGCGGATCACCGGGGCCCGGGGAGTATCCACTGCCGCCACGATTGGCTGCCATTTCGAGAGGGAGCAGAGCGCGTTGTCTTTGGGGCAGTGCTTGTGGGGTCTGTTCAATGCCGTCGTTTGTATTCCGCTCCAATGGACAAATGACTGACTGCTGCTCCTTGGAGTTCTGAACAACGATTTCAATATTGCAGTCGCGTCGATGCGGACTGCGGTAGATCACCTTTGTGCTCGCTCCGTATAAGTAGCGAAAAATACAGAACAGCTGATAAATCAGAGAGCGCAATACGTTGAACAGAAATATGATGGGAAATGAAACAACGTAGAGATTTTGCTTGTGCACCGAAGTGCCGCCTCTTGGCCCGATTCCACTGGTCGGTGTCAGATCCGCATCGGTGGTGTCGTCGTCTGGCGAACTGCCCGGAGTTGTGGCTGCAGTTGTTGTTATTGTAGCGCGTTGACGATTCGACGACAATTTCGAACTACTTTTGCCGTCATCGATTAATGCTTCACTGCAGCTGCGGCTGCGATTGGTGCCGCTGCTGCCGCCTCCGCTGATCTTGACCGGCGACTTGGTGCTGCTGCTGGCGCTGGATGACGAAGATTGGTTTTTGGTGCGTACCATCGATATTGATTCCGCGCCGCAGCACTGTTTTTACTATGCGAGTCTCTTTTCACAAACAACCTCAACCTCCACCACCACCTCCTCCTCCACCTTCTCAACAACTGAGAAGCGAAGTTTTGCCCCTCTATCTCTCTCTCTAACACACACTTACTGCACAGCAACACTACAGCACAGACACAAAGACAGTAGCAAACCAAAAAGACTACGCGATTAAATAATGGACTGAAAACTGAAATAAACAGAAACGGAACACACGACGCGCGCTATTTGTTGTTAATTGTTGTTTCTCATTTTTCTATATGTAAATTTATTGAGCGCCGTTTTTTTGTGTGCCGTTTCCACAACTCACAAAACAAATTTTCTCCGTCTCCGCTGATGTAGTTGCCACATCGTTTCAGTTTTAACGATTTGAACATGTTGAGGGCAAACAAATATCAGAAAGGCAGTAAACGCTATGTTTTTTAAATAATACCTTGGTAAATTAGAAAAGTTCGATTTGAAGGTCAGCAAATGCTAAAAACCATCACACACAGTTAAAATATTTTCAAATTGACAATTAGTCCGGCAGCGCCACATGGGTTGTTCTAGGGTTGTTGTCTCTCTACAAATTTCAATGTATTGAGGTATCGATACGCGTGTCTTTATAAATCAGCTGCCGTCTCGGTTGTGTCTGCGGTTTTTGCATAACAAAATCTCAAAATTATCTTAATATCCGAAGAAAGAAAGAGAGTAGCCAAAATTGCTGAAAACGAAAACGTCAAGCGATAACGTAGTGTACTTCTAAATAGAATAACAACACAAAAAAGTAAAAAGAGAGTAATGGGTCAATACACGGCGTCGCAGCGGAAAAATGTGAGAATTCTGCTGGTCGGCGATGCTGGAGTTGGCAAAACGTCGTTAATATTGTCCCTGGTCAGCGAGGAGTACCCCGAGGAGGTGCCACCTCGTGCCGAAGAGATCACAATACCAGCGAACGTGACTCCCGAACAGGTGCCCACCAATATCGTTGACTTTTCGAGCGTTGAGCAATCGGATGACGCACTGGCCGCCGAGATAAACAAAGCGCACGTCGTGTGCATTGTATACGCCGTGGACGATGACGACTCGCTCGACCGAATAACATCTCATTGGCTACCCCTAGTCCGCTCTACCTGCAGCAGCAGCAGTAGCAGCTCAAACACAGACGGCGAGCCCGATGTGGCCCGCAAGCCAATTGTCTTAGTTGGCAACAAAATTGATTTGATCGAGTATTCGACTATCGACAATGTCTTGGCCATCATGGAGGACTATCCGGAGATTGAAAGCTGTGTCGAATGCTCCGCTAAAACTCTGCACAATATTTCCGAAATGTTCTACTACGCACAAAAGGCGGTGCTGCATCCCACCTCACCGCTCTACATCATGGAGGAGCAAAATGTAAGCCAGATTAATTAAAGATAATCCCAAAATCACCAAAATTCCAGGAGGAGCTACTTACCAAAATATATATGCTAGACATATTCCTTTCAAAGCTTTGAAGCTTGACTAGTCACATGTCTGAACATTTCATTTGCTTTCAATATCACCCAATGGAAGAACTAAACCGAAACTTGGTAGTAAATTTTAGTAAATAAACAAGATCTCCTATTACGTTAAAGATGATTACAAGTCAATTCTCCTGCTGTCTACCCATTAAAATATAGTTTTGACTAGTCCGAATTCCTTGCAATCCCTTAAAAGACCAGATTAGTTGGAATCTTAATTAGTTCGAAGAGGTAGAGGTAGACAAACTTCCCAGAACTTTTAGATCTCGCGCTTCTCAGAGAGACGTATGTGTACTGATCTACGTCGTGTACTTTTTTTTTTTATCAGAATGCAATTTAAACAAGAAAATAAAATTAGACTTATATGGTATTTATATTCATATATATATGTATATATATATATAACCGTTGGCAATCTGAAGATAACTATTCTTTCCAACTCATTTTCAGTTGACGCCTGCCTGCAAGAAGTCGTTGGTGCGCATATTCAAGATATGCGATATTGATAGCGACAATCTGCTGAATGATTACGAGTTGAACCTCTTTCAGAGGCGTTGCTTTAATACGCCGCTGCAGCCACAAATATTGGATGAGGTGAAATCCGTGATACAGAAAAACGTGCCGGATGGCATATACAATGATGCGGTGACGCTGCAGGGATTTCTCTTTCTGCACTGCCTGTTCATACAGCGTGGACGCAATGAGACAACATGGGCGGTGCTTCGACGATTTGGCTACAACGATCAATTAGAAATGTGCAAGGAGTATTTGCGGCCGTCGCTGAAGATTCCGCCGGGCAGTAGCACGGAGTTGTCGCATCGCGGTCAACAGTTTTTGATTGCAGTCTTTGAGCGTTACGATCGCGATGGTGATGGCGCGCTGTCGCCAGAGGAGCACAAAATGCTATTCAGCACATGTCCAACGGCGCCGTGGTCCTACTCGACGGACATACGCAAATCGTGTCCGACAAATGATAAGGGCTGGGTGACACTGCATGGTTGGCTGTGCCGCTGGACGCTGATGACCCTGATCGACGTGGTCAAAACCATGGAGTATCTGGCCTATTTGGGCTTCAATGTACATGAGAACGACAGCCAACTGGTGGCCATCCATGTGACGCGGGAGCGTCGCATCGATCTGGCCAAGCGACAGAGCAGTCGTTCCGTGTACAAGTGCCACGTGATCGGACCCAAGGGCTCGGGCAAGACCGGACTGTGTCGTGGCTTCCTCATCGACGACATGAGCAAACTGCTGGGCAAAGAGTTCAAGACGAATGTGGTTCACTGCATCAATTCGGTGCAGGTCTATGGCCAGGAGAAGCATTTAATATTGCGCGACATCGATGTGCGGCATGCGCTCGATCCGCTGCAGCCGCAAGAGGTCAATTGCGACGTGGCATGTCTCGTGTATGATTCCTCCAATCCTCGCTCCTTTGAGTATGTGGCCCGCATCTACATTAAATACTTTGCGGAGAGCAAAATACCCGTCATGATTGTGGGCACCAAGTGTGATCTCGAGGAACGTCGCCAGGACTATCTAATGCAGCCAGCTGAGTTCTGCGAGAAATACAAGCTGTTGCCGCCTCATCTCTTCAGCCTAAAGACCAACAAAAAGGAGCTCTACACAAAGCTGGCCACAATGGCAGCCTTTCCGTAAGTATTCGAGTGCTTTTCCATTTGGGTTGCGGTCATTAAAGTCACTTTGGGACATTGGGTCAACACTGATCATTTGGGCATTCGGCATAGTTGACGTAGTCGGATTAATGGCTATATACATATATTATTACTTTTATTATCTTCTCTTATCTTATTTCCTTCCCTCCACTTACCCTCTACGTTTTTGTTTGGTGTTCATGTTATGTTTTGTTGATGTATTTTGCATCCTTAATGCTTATGGACTCTGCTGCTCTGCTCGCGTTGGATTTCTGCCGTGCTGCTGCTACTACCCCGTAGGCGCTTTCAAGCCGCCTGGATACTGTTCTACAAGCACAGGTTGGTACAGCTGTGGGAATCGGCGTAAGTGTTACACATTTAACTAAATATTTACTAATGTTCTCTGGGTTTTTTAATGTATTCCTAACATGCGATGCGATCATTTAAAACCCCACGCACTCATACACCTAACACACGCTTTATAAATGTGCTGTACGGAGTTTCTTAAGCCCCTACAAAATTCTGTTTAATATCAGTATCTAATGATTCATTTGTTTACCACACTTGCTTAGGTACTTGCGACAATTCGGACTGATGACTGAGGATCCAAAAGTTTGGATTAAAGCCGGCCTGGGCGTCGCTGCTGCCACGGTGCTGGGGTTCATAGTTCTAAAAGCGATAAGTGCAACTGGAACACATTCGCGTTAAGGATTTTCAGCACAGACTAAAACTGCCCGGGAGGACACCCACAACACAAAGAAATGTTTAGAAATTTATGTTAATAATGGCGTTACATTATCAGAATTCTTGTTTAAAATTCCGCGTGAAACTATTCAAGTGGGTTGATAAAAGAAGAGTTTTCCATTTTCATGTCAAAACCTTAGTGTACATAATTTAAGCAGCCCCCACAGAGAATGGATAGGCGAGAGAGGGTATTGCAGGGTACAGGGATAGCACATATATATACATAAATATATATATATAAACCTAGCTCTGTACTCTCTCATAAGTCATATTAGTTCACATCATATATTTATGTCCATTAGCAATCGTATATATCTAACTCTCACGCATTCAATGCTGTGATTAAAGCCGTATCTAACTAGCCGTTCTATATATATCCCATACTATATAAAGCCTATAGTTTAGCGCCAACAACACTTGTAAATACGCGCAAAGTCCCAATGAGCAATAAAAATCTATTTAAATAATTACTTTAATCTTAATGTATTTATAAAAGTGGTCATAAGAATTAAAATTTGTCCGTGTATTTGTTTAGTTCTTAATCGCGTTCACTGCCGCCGCCGTTGGCGACATGCAATTGCCGTCGGGATAACGCTTCTGGAATTGGGTAATTAGCTCGGGGTCGACTAGCCGGATGCCATCCAGCTGATTGCCCAGCGTTATCCAATTGGGCTGAATGTTGTGCGGTCGACCAAAGAGCTCTATTTTGCGGGTGCCTGGACTTAAGCGTTCAATGATGCCGTAGATCTCGTCAGGTTTGTGACTGGTGGCGCGCACCTCAGCGACAATTACGTCGCAGTCGAGGCCGCGATTTAGGTTTGTGGGATTGCCCTTCATGCCGACCAAACAATGCTCCTTGCCGTGATTCAACCAGTGACCGGTGCGGCCAGTGCGTATGATCCGTTGCAGCTGATTCGTTTTCACCCAGATCAGCTCATCGACACGTTCATAACCCCAGAGCTTTAAGCAATCACGCCCCAGTTCCATGGCACGCCCCGTTACCCATAGAAATATCAGACCCTCTTCCTGCAGTGCAGGAATTCCCAGAGCGCGCATCTCGTCGTCCGACATGGTACCGTACGGCAGTTCCATATGTATATCCCATGGCGGATCGGCCATGACCACAGCGAATTTACCAAGCACCGTCATGTCCAGAAATCGTAGATCGCACTGAATCCACTGTGGCGGATAGAGAGTGCAACTGGAATCGATGCTGCGCTTCATGCTGAGCTTGGTCTTCACATCCGTCGGTTTGTTCGTGTTGATGTGCGGCAGTGTGTCCACCTCGTAGTGCACGTACTTGCAGGTGGCCATGTGGAAGCAGGTGTTCAGGAAACTACAATCGCCAAGCGACTCGTCTGTATGGGATTGGATGATTTTCTTAAAGTGCAGCTTTGTGCATTTGTCCGAGTCGCCGGAGGACTCGCTGTCATCTGTGGACCCTTGCGAGTCGCCCTCACAGTTGTTTAGGCTCTCTGCTATGATTTCGCCATCTTCGGCATCCTCGGAACTTAGCTTGACTAGCTTGCTGCTATTTGAAATGGCCCCATCGGCAGATACGGCATTGCGCAGTTCTTTCTCCTCACGGCGTTCCAGTTTCTTTTTGGCGGCCATTTCGTTAGCTACCTGCTGAGCCTTAAGACACTCGATTTTGGTGCCATGTGAGCAAAACTCCATGACTTGTGCACCGCCATGGGACTTAAACTTCTCAGCTACAGATCGCTCCTTGGCCGTGGGCTTGGTCAGCAGTTCGAGTATCTCCTCGCCGACCTGCTTGCTTTGCTTCTCGCGTGTGGAGGGCAGGGACAATAGCATCATGATATCGTCGGAAGCATCCAGACTGGTTGACTCTTTGCGTGCGTTTCCTGAATCCACTTTTTGTATTTTGCGTTCAGGTCGCTCTGCATCGATCGTTTCATCTTGCCCAGATTCCACTGATGATTACATTATATTCTTTTTAATATTTTAAATCATGAACAAACAATTGCTTACACTTTCGCTTGGCATCTGATTCCTCATTCTGATGGCAACTGTCATTGATATCATCGAAAATCTCCTGTAGCTCCTTCGTTTGTACGGATATCACTTCGTAGCCCGCTTCTGTGCCAATTGTGACATTTCTAATACCAATTGCGCCTTGATTGGCCAACTTTCCTAGAATAAAGTTTACCATTTCCATCGTTGGCAGCTTTTCCATAAGGCAGCCGACCTTGTCGACCACTTGTGTCGAGACAATGGGTAGTACTAGAGTGGAGGCACTTAGTGTTTGGAGTACAGCCTTCTGTACGTCCACATCGGCTTCAACTAAAAACAATTAATTCGAATATATATTTTATAAGCTCATATATCTACTTGTTGCCGGCTCGGCACTTACCGAGCTCTTTTTTTGGGTTGGATTGGTCCTCTTGCTTGTCTGACAGTATATCGAAGCGTTCCTTTTTACGCTTTTCCAGCTTTTCACGCAGAGTATTCCGCTTTGTTTTGAGTGATTTTATGTCCCACGCATCGGCCATTATTTGTAAGTTTTCTTTACGACGCCGGAAAATTCGCTTTTGTTTACATTAATTATTGTGACGAAAAAGACTGCTGATGCCCTGGCAGCTATAAGTTATCGATATGATTTAGTGTTGGTTAATGTTGTGAGTACTCTGTTATTACTATGCTATAATAATTTGATTCCAATTTAATATTTACTCAAAATCTATTCTTATTTCAGCCTAATTTTTTAATTAATATATTTTAATTAAATATTAATAGGTATATTGTATTGCTAAAATGTATTTACATTCATGAAAATTTATTTTGTGACGTTTTAGGAAAAGTAATGTGCGGTCACTGTAAACAACATTTGAGTAAATGTTAAGTTGTGCTTGTTGTCTATGTGTTAGTCTGTTGCTGTTAGTATGTGTTTGCCTGAATGAGTGGCGGACATCGTAGATTGTTCCGCGATTTTTTGGTGAATAAGTCGTGGTAAATAAAATAAATAATACATGAGAGAGTTTCTATGTATTAAAATAAACGCTGTGCATTGAAATTTAAAGTTGTGAAAGGTGCTGTTGATGTTGCTGCTCCTACTTCTAATGTGCTTTCCTTTACATACAGTTTAGTTTATATATATGCAGACACGCACTCACACATGTACGCACACACACTTGCATGCAATTGGTGGGCCTTTTGTTTCCTTTTGTTTATGCGCGCGTAGGAGAGCATAAAATGCGCGAATAAACACACGAACAAGCCTAACACGGACACAAAATTTGCAAAAAGCGCTAACGTTGTTTGAGTGCTCGTGCTCGTATCTGTGTATGTGTGTGATTGTATGTGGGGGAGTGCGCACATTGTTATTGCTACCGCTTGCGCTCTTGACGCGCCCCAGCAACGGATTTGCTGCTCACATGAATTTCTCTCTCTTTCACTCTCTCTCTCTCGCCTCCACTCACTCTGGCTTCAGCATGCGAATCGAGTGGATATGAGAAATTTATAACGCGACATTTGCACAGCTACTTTAGAGCATGACGGTTGTTTCGGGCTCTCCAACGGCAAATAACAGACAGCGCGTACGTGTGGCATGCACATCTCTTAGTTGCTCCGGGAAATCAGTAAAATTCTATAACAGATTTATATTGGGTACTCTCAAAAAATCGTGTTATTGATTCTGTGAGTGAGCGTACGAGTGTGTTTCTGGTGTATGTAAGTGTGAATTTTGCAGTTGCAATTGTACTCGGCTCTCTGCTTCTGCCTATCCGCGTTCCCCTTTTGCTCGGCTTTCTTCTCGGTCTTTGATGCGTCGTGATTCTGTGTATACTACGAAGCGCATCTTTTTGAACATTAAAGGCGAGCAGCACAGTAGGCAGCCAGCAGCTGGCGCGCCCCATAGCAGCAGCCGCCCAATCGCTGCAGCGGAAAATATAAATTCTTAGCTATTAAATACATAAATATAAATATGTATTCATATGTACGTATGTGTTTGTGTGTATGTGACAAATGAAAAAAAGTTTGCCACGCTTCAAACGCTAAATTCGAGTAAATTTAGATATATTATACGAAACGTGAAATGGAATTTATGTGAAACAACATTTTTTGCTAGATTCATAATGTGCAACAGAAATTAACAGCAAACACACAACAGCCAAAGAAACAACAATAGAAACCAACAGCAACAATAATACAAAATCACCATGAAGATGGTGGACAAATCGTCAAAATTGATGGATAAATTTGTCGCCAGTGGCAGCGGCGGTGGCTCAGCCTCAGCATCAGCGTCGGCAACAGCTAACGTAGCTGCCGCTGGCGCTGCATCGGTTAATACGGCAAGCTCGGCCAGCGGCCTCTGTGTCGGCAGCGTCATCGGCGGCTACGGCGCTGGCAGCAGCAGTAGCAATATGACGAGCAACGGACAGAAGCCGGTGCCTATGAAACTCTTCGCCGCCTGGGAAGTCGATCGAACGCCACCCAATTGTATACCAAGGTGAGTGTGCAAGAGCAACATTTACATAATATGCAATTGATAAAGAGCAAGTGAGAGCGAGAGATAGATAAAGAGAGAGACAATGAGAGCACGCCAAAATGTGTAGTGAGCAGAACATAAAATGTTTTACGATGCTTTCTTTTGCTTATTTATATTCCTATACAAATTTGAGGATTTGTAATTGAATTACATTATATAGTTATATCATTGTCATAGAATATACAAAACATTTCCCAAATTCAAAATTGTCTTAATTATAATTGTTATTCATATATTTCGTACATATGTATAAGAAAGAACAATAATTTCTGTTTTGTTGCTATGCAAAATTATTTAGTAGTATAACTTGAAGACATAGTGAGGCAAAAAGCTAACTTAATAAAGATTAAATTTGATAAAAAAAAAAGAACTTTAAAAATAATAAACAATATAATTATATATTATCGACATATTTAATATAGTGTTTTTATCGACTATGCCTTTCTCTTATAGGAATAAAAGATTGTATTCTTTATATATGTAAATATATCCATACCCATATGTAGTACATATGAATTTATTTATACACTATCTTTATGTACTAAATGCCAGGGTATTTAATAGTTGACACTTTACAAAAAATTTTCAACTTTTGTGTTTCTTGCACTTGTTTCTATTTTATTTCCATTTGTAAACAGCAACAATAATTGCACAACAATTGCATTGTTGTTGCTGTTGTTGGCTCATCTTTTGACTTGACATTCATGTGCATACATATATACATAAATATATTGATATATATGTATATGCATACACATGAGTTGACGTCTGTGCTAGTGACCCTAATGTGAGATTAGAGATTTTCAGTTTAATAATAAGTTCTTTATTTGCCATTCATTCGCGTGAGTCACACGCAAAATATAAAACAAAAATTTACAAATTGTGGCGCATGTTGTCCCATAGATAAGCTATAAGAACTTTGGTTTATTTCGACTAAGAAGAAAATACTTATAATTTCTAACAAAACCCAATATCATTTCTACGAATCGTCATTTATCAGACTTTTGTTTTTTATTGCAATCGATACATGTGCTTCAATTATTATTGACCGAGAGCATCAATTGAAATTTCCATATTTTGAAGCTGCTTGTAAACTGTTGTAACTGCGCAGTATATATACATACATACATACATACATACACACCTCTTACGTTTGTCATTTGTGTATTGTGTGCGTTCATTATTTTCGTTATTTATCTATTTAAATATCAATATACATATATCAAATTTCTTAACTGTCTCTTTTAATATTATAATAATTCCAGCTCCAAAATTTTGTTATATATACATATGCATATTAGATAAATTGTCGGTATATAAAAATAGGGTATTTCTTGGCCAGATACTCAGCTAGTATCAATTTTATATTTGCCCCCTTTTTCTTTTTGTTTGTTTTATCTAAAACCGAAGAAAGGTCAAAAACCGATGCGACTCTGGCTTGGGCTACATCGAGTTGGTTTTTGTTTTATTTTTATTTTGTTATTTTTTTTGAGAGCCCGTCTTGTTGTTTGTTTATAATTATGCGTTCGCTTGCGCCCCGCCTGAGATGAGACAGTTTACGTAAACAAATTTTTGTTATCAGCTTCCACTGACATTTGGGAAGCGTGAAAGCACACAGTTTTCCTTAAGGGTCAACATGCTTGTGAGTAGCGACCTTTTTCCCTCCATCATCATCATATTGGCAACAGCTTGTTATGTATATATATTTTTTTATGCGAATCGCTTTTTATCTGCGGCACGTACGGCATTATGGCCTGGTATTAGGGCACACGCGGCATTAACGCAACAAATCGTTACTTTGCCTCTGATTGACCAAAAGTACGTGCACAGTCCAACCTGATGGCTAGACTGGGACTGGACTAGACTAGACTAGACTTGCCGGAGACTTGTTTCGCGTCTGGCATTAAATTCACATTAAATGTTTTGTTAGCACTGATTACCGCGAGTGTATTTGAGCGATGAAAAATGCAGGCGAAAACCAGCTTGAGATTAACTTTATATATTGAATTTATATTGGAATTTATAAAAAATATGTATGCATATAATTAATATATATGCATGGGAAAATGAATAGATATTAAGTAGGTAAATTCTAGTTTTAAGCTGTTCAATTTTGCAAATTGTATAGACAATTTGCAATTTCCTAGTATTTTATTCGAGTTATTAAGAAATTCTGCAATATAATCTATTTTCTGCATTTAATTTATTTAATTTAAAATATAATTTATGCAAATCGCTTAGATGGGTGTTATTATAAATCAAAAGATAACCGACTTTTCTCGAAATATAAAATTTATGTAAATCATATAGAAAGGAGATATATAAAAAAGAGAGTCAATGCCAGAACTCTGGCTCTTTTGAAATATGATGAACTAAACTCGAATGCTCATTATTCTTAGAGATAACCAGATATCAAATATCACGAGCCTCAGAGCAAACGAGGGCAGCAAAGTCATAAATTAGATTAAAATAAGCATGTAAATTGTGTTATTTTGACAGTTAAAGTAATAAATAAAAATTGAGAAAAATAATTTGCAATTATAATTCTAAATGACAGGCCGTTATTAAAAACACCAATGATATGCATAGTATTGTATAACTTATATACGCTCTCTATACTTCAGAAACGTTTATGATTTATAATATTTATTAGGAAATTTTAAGAGTCTCGAATATATAATGGACAGGTCTAGTTCTAATAATCTTTATTTACGCAACATAGTTTTCAATGTATTTATATTTATGCTCAATTCAGATAATCTATGTAATTTAATATGTCTATGGGTTATCATGGGACAACAAACAAACAACATAGATTAGGGTAAAGTGTCCACTTGGTCTGATTCATGCGCACTTTAGATTTATGCTCAATTTTATCTCTAAATCGTTACAATTATTTCTAAGCAATTTGTGTAAACAAAATTCTTTCGAGCACATGACAGATCAACAATCCACAATCCGAAATTTGCAATCTTATATATGCTGTGTATATATATCGGCGCTCATGTATATATTTATTATATCGCAAATACGACATATACATATATAGTATAGATTTTTACTGGGCTCTCTCTCTGTGTGTGTGCTTAAAAATAGAGCACCTGGCGACAAGTTTTTGATAAACTCTCTGAATAACAGCTTTTTCTTTACTAATTTTGAATCTGTAAATATGCGGCAATGCTTTTACGAGAAATTAAGTGAACGTCAACAGCCAAGACGCAATTAGCTGAGTGACATACTTATTTTTTTTTTATATTTCTCTATGTAACTGAGCAAAGCTGCAAGTTGAATTTAAACAACTGTTGTTTTAATTCAAATACTCTTCAAAACAGGGTTGTGCAAGCTCAAAGAGTTGAATGACAACAGAAATTGGAAAAATTCCATTCAGCACGGTGAAAAATTCAAGGAAAACAGTTTGAGTTTACAACTGTTTTATAGCTCTATAAAAACAATGAATATTATTTATTTTTAAAAATATGATCACAGTATTTTTTTTGTAAAGCTTAAGGAAAATCTTTGATCTAGCAAAAAAAAAAAATATATATATATATATATATATATATATATTATATATATTTATATAAATATATTATAATAAATAAAGCAAAAATATAAAAATGAATATATAGAAAATTCATATTTTTGTATATTATTGCTTATTTTTTGTTTGTTTTTTTTTTCTTTTTGCTAATATTATTTTTATTTATTATTTTTGCTAATATTTGTATAATATATAAAATATTTCGCAGCTTATTCCTTCAAAAATTGAACATTTAAGCTACAATAATTATATTTCATAATAAATTATTGAACCAAACATTAATTGAAAGATCACATTAAACATTTCGTAAGAGTATTTTAAATTCAATTTGTTCGAAGATTTATTTCTTTTCTAAATTTTGTTTTATTTGTGCGCATGTTGCCCACAAAATTTTAGCCTTGAACTTTTTGTTTGTGTTTAACAACAAAAACAAGAACGAAATAGAGAATAGAGAGGTACATAAAACTCTTGGTTAGTGTGTGTATCTGTGTGAGTTCTCTCTATGTGTGTGCATTTGACAAATTGAATTGAATACAAATTTCCCTACAACGGCGTCGCTTCAATATCTGCTGCTGCATTTGTTTTTCTTGTTCTCGTTGCTGCTGTTGTTGTTGATATTGTTGTTGATATTTTAGTTTGGTATTTAGACAAAAACAATTGTAAATGCATTCAATTTGCTTTTACGACTGGCTGTTGTTGTTGCTGCTGTTGTAATCCAAACCAAAAGTCAGCTACTGCAATGCGTTCGATTTATAATGGACTTTAGTGTCTGATGATTCAGTTGCATGTTGAAGAAGGGGCTTGGCACCTAATTTATTGCAGTCAAACGAAAAATAGGTATAGATATAATAAAATTGAAGAATACTTAGAGCGTTGGCAATGTATGTAAATGTATATGCTCAACTGCGCAATACACTGTTCTCAGTCAAAAGTGGGTGTGACAGTAATTCAAAACTTAAAATATAATAATTGAAGTATAATTTTTGATCAGATTAAGTTGTGACCCATTTATTTTTTTATATTATACTGATTTTATTTAGAATATTCTGAAACCTTTTTCTAGTGATTGATGAAGCTGTAAACCTCTAAAATATGCCTTTTAAACTGAATCATTTATTTTGTAACTCGATTAATAAAGATTTTTGTCGCCCAGTGTATATTATATTTTTAGACTTCATGCTGTAAAAATACTATATAGAACTATTTTTAGACAGTTTATAGATCCAGCTAAAAATGGCTAATTTTGCTAAATTTTCTAATTTTTCCTAAATCATTGATAGAGCTAGAGATGACGGATTTAGCTATATTTTTAAATTTTCCCCTGAAAAAAAAATCATTTATGTACGTGCTCAAATTATTCGACAATTTTCATTCGTGTGGAAAATCAGTGCAAAAATTTGAACTCTTTGTTTCAGTAAATATATGTAAATATTTATAGAAAAAGGCCAAAGTGTTTAAATTGCGAAATTCTTGTTTTCCGTTCAGCTCGAATCGATTCTAAACCGCATCGATTTCTCGATTGCGTTGCTGACCCAAATACCGCAGCAAGCTGCAAGCCCAACTAATTTGAGCCTAGCTTAACTCACATTTCTCCAAAGTGGGAGTGAGTGAGTGGGAAAAAGAGGGAGAGGGAGAGACAGAGAGAGCATAATCGCATTAGCTATGTTCTTTGCGGCCGTTTATAAGTTGGCGTTAGGTTAATGCTAATGCATTTTACCGGCCAGCTGGAAAATCTCTGTGGTCATTAGGGCCGACTGCGTAAAATGGAAGGAAGGGAATACAAAGTCAATTATATGAAATGAACCATGGCTGACCAGATAGGTTAAGAACGGGCTCCGCTAGATAGTGGGGACTAGACAACAATGAACAAAGCATACATATTAAAAATTCGAAATGCAGTCAGTAGTTGGTTGCATGTTGAGTGGCAGCGGCAACAGGAGCTGCCGACAACAATGGCAACCGTCGCAATTGCCAAAGATTCTTTGACTCAGCCAAGGAGCTGGTGGCATGGCCTTCTGTTTGCATAGCCCTTCAACAAAAGAGACAGCCAACAAAGAGAGAGAGAGCGAGAGAGAGCGAGAGACGGCCAATGGACACGAGCAAGTGGCAGCAACGTCAACAAAATGCAGCGTCAACGTTAAGTTTGTTGACTTGTCCGCCAACCTGTGCCAAAGTGGAGCTGCCAGTGGCTACAACAATTACAACAACACGGCTACAACAACAACGACAACAACAAGAGCAAAGAAAACAATGGGTTGGATACCTACGACTAGTCACAGGAAACTTCCGCTTTTGACGAGCGTCCAAACGAGCAACGGATGTCAGCTGCATAAATCGTTGCCTGTCTGTCGTTCACATCTGCATATCACATACACACACACACACACACACACACATACACAAACACACTCACGCATATTCCAAGACCATAAAACTGCAATTTATTAGCATGTAGAGTGAGCTCGACAGAGCAGGCCAGGCCAGGCCAAAACAGTTGAATGCAGCGCAGGTTTTTGCTCTGGGCCCATGACTTTTATGGAGTAACCCAAAATAAACAGAAAAAAAACAAGAAATAGTAAGACATTCCCAACCAGCAGTTACCCTGTGTGAACGCAAACCTCTTAGTTTATTACTTTTCGAATCATACAAAATTATAAATAAATATGCTCGATATGTTTGCTTATCGTAAAGGTGTTGAACGTGTGAATTGTATTTTAAAATGTACATAGCATATACAAATAACATCGGCTTATCAGCTACACGATAAATATTTTGATTATATATATATATCTATTTAAAGTCAAGTTGAGATTGCGTCTAAGGTATTGCTTCGTAAAAGTGAATATTTATTTATTTTTGTGGTTGTTTATTTTTATTGTTTTATTATTATTTTTCAAAACTTTATATTTAATATAGTTGATATTTCTCTTTGTTTATATTGTTATTTTTAATCGTCAAAATATATATTTTATTATATTCTTTATCTTTATATTTACTTATATTTACATTATTTATAATTTTTTATATTATTTATATTTAATTTTCTTACGTTTTCTTCATCATACCCATTAACTGCAAAAGCTTGTTTTGATACAGGGTATGTAATGAGAAAGCAAAAGCAAACGAAAATATTCAGTTTTGTGTGTTTGACTGCACCAGTCGCCAGGTCTTCCAGTGAATCGCCGAACGATGCCAACGCCAACGCCAACGCCAAGACTGAATATGAATATATACATACACATACATAGTATGTGTATCGGCCGCTCCATTGACCATAAAAATGCAATCAAATTTGGGATGCAGTTCTCGTGTGCATTCAATTTGGCATTATATTTGTTGTCCAAGACTTTGCGCCGTATTCAGTGGCCCTGAAACGGAATGCTGATTATACAACATTAATTCCTGATATCGAGATGCAAATTAAATTGAAATTTATAATAAACTATGAATGGGCTTATAAATAGTCTTATAGTAGAAATACATTAAGAGTTGTATAAACAATTATGTATATTCATATATACGGCTTGTCACGAGACATAGACGATGCTTGTCGCCGTCTCATCAATTATAGTTCAAGTTCAGCAACCACATAAATTTCAATAAATCTTTAAATTCGCAAGCTGATAAATGCACTCTCTTCAAAGTACATTGTCTCTTCTAAAGAGTGAATGAATGGGTTGAACCAACTCGTCTTACTGCTATAGTTGTTGTTGTTGGTTATTCATTAAGTAAATAAAAATATGAAATTGACTTAAATATGAAATGCTCTTCTATTCAAATATCAATTTGAAAGTTTATTTTGCAACTACGAATAATACAATTTACTTTTTACATAAAGATATGACTTTGTAAAAAACGTAAATAAATGAAGGCTTGATTAATCAAATGAGTTATTAATTTTAAATTAGTAAGTTTTTTTTAAAATATATGGATACGTGCATAGATGAAATAGATGTTATGTCATATATCTCTTAATATGTAAACAATCAATCAATATAAGAAAACTAGTATTTGTATAGACACAGTATGGTATATATAGAAGCATAAACGATAATTGAATGTATGCTCATATACTACGATGATTATATGGATTCATACATGTATTATAACTTGCATATATTATTATATTTCTGATTGACAAACATACAAAATTGAATGAAATATTTATGCATATATACTAAGATTGGATGTATATTTATTATGCACATTAATAATTATTATACCATATAACTGTTTGATAATATTGGTCTAAATAATCTATCTTATGGCCTATACTAATACACCTACTCATTTCTTATTATCTTAATATACTCATAACAAACACATAAATGTATTATAACCTCTTCAGTTAGAGTATCTAAAGTTGTGAATTGATCGAGTAGCGAGAGGCAAATAAAGCCACGCTGCTGAATCATATCGCATCATTTGAACCGTTTTTTTTCCATTTTTTATCTTTTGCTATCATTTTTTTTTTTTTTTTTTTTTTTTTTTTTGCGTTTTGCGTCTCGTGCCGTCGTCAAGTGGCAAATGTTAAATTGAAGCCAGTGCGGCGCGGTACATAAATATAAGTGGAAGCCGGTCGAAAAGATAAAAAAGTAATAATAATCAATTCGAAAGTGAAAGGCGCCGAAAATGCTTTAAACTTTTGCATGTGCTCCAAAATGAAATGTGGCGAACCTAACTGCCATTAACTGAAAGAGAGTGCCACTTCTTGTGATAGACAAGACAAAAGCGAAGATCCAAATGGCCTCAAAATGTTAATGAATCTTAGCTGCGGCAATTATGAACTGCCGTTTTGCTGCCAAGTTGTTGGCCCAGATAGACGCGCTCTGGCCAAAGCCAAAGAATCTGCTTGACATCAATTCTGTCAACAGTGGCTTAGATTATTCATATATACATATGTTTTCATTAATATTATGAGTTGCCACTATAAAAAGCAAGAGTGCTCTGCTTGACACTTGCCAGACTAGCAAATACCCGGAAGTTTGTGTAAAACAAGTGTTTTATGCATTCTTTTGCTCTTTAACTAAAAGTCTAGTTGATTAGACATAAATATTTTTATATATATATATATCAGATTTTTACTTCAGATATGAATAGTTAAATATTATATTTACAACAAATTTAAAACTATATTTAATTGATTTTATTCAAATTCAAAAATGTATATATAATTTTAATTTTGATTTCTGATTTGTATTGTATTGTATATACATACTTGTATATATTCATATTTCACAAATGTAAATTAATTAAATAAATTTTATAAATATGAACACAGAACAGATATAGACTTCTTCACTTTACTGCTTTATTCAGATCAAATAATATTTATATTAATTTATAAATATATAAATTTCAATCGTATTCTTCTTCCGCCAACAATCAAAACTTGCACATAAATCATTATGCCGTTTTTAGCTATTTTCTTTGCGTACAGGGTATGCAAAGTGGTTCATATTTTTACATATTAATGCAGAACTTTGACAATCTTGAAAGCAGATTCATAGAGGTCGACGTCTACGTCGACAGCATGAGGAAGGAAGGTAAATGAAGACTTAAACTTTGCCTCAGCCACTTAGCACAGTTTTGAAGTAGCCAGAGAGCGGTCGTTGAGGCAGTTCTTAACAATGCTCCAGCTTTCCAAGAGTAACTTTTGCAAACATATATATATATTTTTTTTCGGATTTACTGCAGAGCTTTTACTTTTACCTTTATGGACAGAAAAGTTCGCAAGTACTTTGAGTTTTATTAAAATTTTATTAGTTTATAAATTCATTTTCTGCAAAATAAGAGTTCTTGAGCACTCTACTATCGTAGAGTTTTATGCTTTCGTTTTAGCTATAAAGTTTGATTGATGAAAATAATTCTGACCAAAGGCATCTGTAGAGCAATGTTGTTGCGATATATCAACAAATATTTGGCATACTAAAATACAAATATAAAATTCCATTTAGTTTATTTATTTTAGTGAGAACACAAAAACCTGAAATCCTTCGCTTGGCAAAAAATAAACAAACTCGATTATTGCTTATCTGCTATGCCACAATATATGCTTCTGTATACAAAAAATTCATATGTGAAACCATTTCAACAATATGGCTTTTTTATTTGGGGAAAAAAAATTGAAGAAAGTAAAATCAATAGGCATCTCAATGACAGCTTATAAATTACAAGCAACCATCCGCTGTTGAATGTGTTAATGCTCTAAACAAATTAAATGATTAATTGCGTATAAAAGAAAGCATTTCGAGCAAATCGATTTAGATAAATTAAGTATTAAATTTAATTTTAATCTTAAGGCAAGTTGTGCTGTGAAAATGAAATTTCATATTAAATGAATTTTATTTAAATTTCTAAATATTCAATTTTAGTTTTTAGTAATTCTGTTCTCAGAAACAACTCTATCCAATATTAAATGAATTTAGCATAATAAAATCAACTGAATCAAGCCATTTTCCATTTCCATGTTTTCTCTTATGAACTTCCCATTTGAATGGCAACATTTGTCAATTCCCCCAGGTCGTAAAATTCTCGGAAGTGGTCAATTTCAATTAAACTGAGAAATTCATTCGCCAACAACTTGGTAGAGGCAATGGCATCCTGCTGTGCTGCTCGCCCGCAGTGTTCAGTAGCGATGTCAGCTAAGAGCATACACAAACAGAGAAAGAGAAAGAGAGAAAGAGAGAGAGAGAGAGAGAGAGAGAGGGAGAGAGAGGCGCAGCACAACACATAGTGCTGGGCAAACCCACAACCACTTTAAAGGCAAAGTGTCAGGCGCTAGTTAGTTTTATGGGACTCATTTTACACTGTCCTGCAGCGCAGTCGGGTTCCAGTTTGCATTGGGGCGTGGTTCAATATTGAGGCAACATGACGCTCTCCATGTCAACCATTTCGACCAGAAGCCCTTCCACGCCTTATACAGCACTTTGTTTTGCTTGCTGGCCTTAAAATTTCATTGGGTATATTTTGATTTTTTTTTTACAGCAGCTATTCTAAGGTATCTTCTAGTGTGCACAACTAGACTCTCAGTTTCATTAAGTTTTAAAAATTTTAAATAGATTTTTTATTTTGTCTAGCAACACTTGCCTTGCTTTTGGCAATATTAGTTCGCGACATTAAAAACATATATGTAAATCCAATATTTGTTTAAGCAACATGCACGTGTGGGTATATATTCCTTGTATACGAGACTATATATATTATATATATATTATACTATATATATATTTGTATATATGTATATGTGGGAAATTCCAAAGTCTCTAGCGAAGTATGTCTGTGCTTTTTGTTTTATATAAATTTCCTACGTACAAAGTGTCAACAAAATCCAATAGATTTGCGTCACAAAAAGCTGTGCAAGAACCTCATAAATAAGCATATATATAATATGTCTATACGATTTTCAACTAAGTACTTGAATTTGCCTTATTTCTGCGAAGCAAACCCTGACATAGATAAATGTCAGAAGGCTTTACACCTATGGTAGATATGTATATATAGTAAAATATGATTCTATGATCTTGTGTATAAAAACATATAAGAGACATATAAGAGCTAATTGACAGAACTATTTAAATTAACTTCATCCCCTTTAGATATTTTTATTGAAGCCCTTAATTATTACTATATTTTCATATCTTCCTTTGGCTCTACTTTATTTTTAGATAAACTGTTTGGTTTACTAATATGTCAAGCCTTCTGCGCTTGTCCTTGATTCTAACACTTAAATAGTTATTTCTAGCATATCAACATTTATATGCATTTTATTATTTATTTTTAGCAGCTCAAACGTAGTCAGAGACAGAATTTGTAGTCACTTGGCTGCATTGTGTTAGCAAATTTGTTCTTGCTTTCGAGAGGCAATCATCTGTGTTGCTCGCTCGACTCAATTGAGTGACCGTCGCCCCCGCTGTCCGTTGGGAACCCTTGTCAACATGACGTATGAGTAATCGGTTGACAGATTCATGCGGCATTTGTTATTGGTTATTGTTTTGTTGCTGTTGCTGTTGCTTTTGCTTTTGCTTTTGCTTTTGCTGTTGTGTATATAAAGCACATATACATGGATATGTATATGTATGTATGTAGCAATATGTATTTAATATCCAAGCCGTTGAACAATTTGTTAATGACCCATATATCATATGACCCATCGACCACGCCCCTCTTCCTCACCTACCCAACTAAATACATGTCTACCTACCTACATACCAAGCAACCAGCCATCGCTCTTTATTAAGCACTGCTGCGGCTTCTGTCAGTTAACGCGTTGCTTATTTTGTTTCTTCGGTTCATTTTTCGTCGATGGTTACAAAAGCAATTTACCAATGCCATTTTATTGATTGCATTTCACATTCATGTTACATAAATTCGCACACATATCTGTGCATTGTTTATGTCCAAGTACAAAGTTTATTTGCCATCATCGCATCATCGCTCAGCTTTTCGCTTAATCCATCAAGATATTTTTGGAGTCTGTCAGCGTTGATTGACGATTCGATATAGAAATATAAATGAATAATCACAATTTGGGCAAATCAAATTTTGTAAATAAATGAAAGAGTATAGCGAATGCATTTGTTAGGCCGGTTAATAAAATTTCAACTTTAGTCACGCAATAAATATAGATAAATATAGAAAATAAGATCTGTATCAACAGCAGACTCTATTTGGTAGTGACATTGGGAATGTGTCCGTATGTCGAACGTTGATTTACTATAGAATGCATGAATCGATATTTTATATCCAGATGATCGATAAACACATACTTAAACCTCAGTTATATGAGCTACAAAGCATTGTATTTAGTTACCCGGCTAACCTAGTAACTTACTAGAAACAGAAATCGTATTCAATTCCATTAAACTTACATATATATTTAACAAATTATATTCAAGAGAGAGGGATTATTATAACTTTTAAATAAAAGTTAAGATTAAAGTATTCAATATAAGTAATATAAGTAATAAAAATTGAATCTTTTATTGGAGTTCGTAATTGAATTTCTAAAATTTCCTCACTGCACTTAATTTTGATGTCAATTGAAAATGCTGAAATATTTTGAATAGTTTAATTGTTATAGCTTTTTAGTGGTCTTTGGGTACTTAAAGCGTCTCATGCATCGATTTGCTATGGAATGCTGCGTAGAAAAAGGTGTAAAATTGTTTTTACACAAATTAACACATTTGCTGCATTTTAATGTCGAAACGAATTTCATTTTAATTGCCCCTTGAATATTTATTGAAGTATAACCAATAATATTGCTATTACGCTTGTTGTTGTAGTTTTTAATTGTTGTTGACTGTTGTAAAATGCAGCACTCCGAGTGGCAATCGTTAATTATTGATGAGGACGCAATGGGCGCAAGTTTGCTATGCTGTCAGTCAACGAACTGTAATAACCCGCGGAACTTTAAAGTGACGTCATTTAAGACACGCCCACCCGCACCCTTAATATGCAGCCCTTTTGATAGTTGAATTTTTTTTTGTGTTTTATTTTGCTGAAGGCTCTTGGCCTGCAATTTGTTTACAAATTGTTGCAATTTTCTGTGGTAAATAATTAAATAACTAATTTCTAATTCTCTGCAATGTGTGGAATGAAAATTACAACGTTAGATTATCAAATTATAAATAAACGGAAAAATCTCATAAACTAGAATGTCCTCTAAATGATGATCAATACAGCAAACATATTTTTAATCATGCAAAATGAAATTTAAGAAAGTATTTTTTTTATGATAGATTTATTTAGAGAAAAGTTTTACATAATCGGAATCAATATGATTCAATGAATTTTAAATATAATATTTAAAACAATAAAAAAAGAAAATATTTGCTATTAAAATATAATGTCTATTGTGTTATAATAAAGCTATTAATATAATTGTATTTCTTTATTTATTATTATTATTGTTTATTTTGTTTATATAAAGTCTACATTAAATGTCATATGATATATAGGTTGTTTAATGTTTGGTATTGTTAATTGGCAGTTGCTACAGGGTATTGTGCATACACCCAATATTGAAATAGTCGCTATGGACTGTAATGACAGTTATTTAGAATATACGAGCGTTTAAACAATTTAAATTGTTGAGCCACAAACACACACACGCACACACACGTATTGGCGTCTGAGTTCCACTGTCACCCACTGCCATTCCGATTTCCATTCCCATTCCCAGTCCCGTTCCCATTCTCATTCCCGATGCTATTATTGAGTGACTGTTGTTTCCGGGCATTTGCACATTGTCGAGGCATGCTTAATTCTCGAATAAATTGAATGTAGCCGCTCAGGATGGCCAGCCGTGGGTCCCAGTTGGGGCATGCATAAGTAATCGTCGTCCACGTCGGCGCATACGAAATGCATTTGATCAATAATGCAATGACCCAGTCCATCCGTGTGGCAGGAGTTGCCAAGTCTGGGCCCACACCGACTGGCGCCGATGCGAAACTTATGATTACAGGCAAAAAGTTTTACGTTCGAGCTCAGGTGGTGAACACCGCCTAATTATACGCCCACCTTTAAATATGTAAAACTGGTTTCGTGCCTTAAATTCATTAAGAATTTGCGGCCAGGGCATTTTACCAATTCATGAGTCATGGTGAAGTCAGGCAAATCCTTCCTTTTTTTTTTTTTTTTGTAATCTACCCCGAAATTTGTAATACATCCCGAATAATAATTATGCCGTGCAAAATGTATGCATGAGAATCGATATGCTATGTGCCATTAGCTGAGGGCGGAGTAGAGGGCACTCAAGTGAAATCCTCATAAGTCGCGACTCGCATTAGCCGAGAGAAAAATGTAGGCTGTTCCGGATAATGACGTCTGACACGGGCATGGGCAGGGCAATCTGTTACATTCACTTGTTATTCTCGTTCTTGTTTGTCTTTGTTGTAATGAGGCAATTTGCTGTGCAATGACACTTGACGTCTGTCTGTCCACATGTCGGCTTAATACTCATTCTTGTTGTCCTTGAGGTCGCGACATTAAACAGCTCTTTGTCATATCATCTGTGTCGCCGTAATATACATATATATATATATATAATACCATCAAGGGGCAGCTAGTTAAGTTATTAGTAAATGTAAATAGATGCCTAAGTGAGCTGGCTTAAAGTCTTGTCTTTTTTGCTACACTTAAGTCATAAATTAGAAATGCTTCAGATTCAAATGAGATACTTTTAGAGCTGCAAAATTTGTTGCTACAAGTATTATGCTCGACATTATCTTTTGCTTTAGTCACATGTCGTAGAACTCACTCGAGCAGCTCGACGAACAGCCCTCGCTCATTCATGAGAGAGCGGTGGGGCATTGGGTTGGCACTTGTCATTGCAGGAAATGCAAAATGCTATTTAAGTAAAGCCCCACCTCCAACGCTGTCTTTTGTTGGACTCTCGTGACTCATGAGTCGGCAAACATTTCTCGTGGCACGCAAATGAAATGCTAACTGCGAGAGTATTTTTGCCAAGTGAGCGCCACAGTCAGTCAGCCTACTGCAAATTAACATCTTAACAAAATTGGCAGTTATCGCACGGTCTTTACTGTCTGGCTGTCTGACTGCCTGGGGGGTGAGGTCTGTCTGAGTGTCTGGGGCGCTAACAGCAGCCCGCAACGTCAAAAAGATTTGTAGCTCATGATTTTACATTGGCATTCAAATAAATATTCACGAGACTGACGAGAGCTGTCCACATAGGTCAGATGAAACGGACCATTTAAATGAAGAAAACATATTTTTTAAAATTGCATGTTGAAATATTTTGAAGGTGCTAATTAAATGATTGTCACAACAGAAAAGATTGCAAACCAGATGTGCAATATACGATTAAGATACAGCTTACAAAACACAAACAGTAGATAATAAAGGTCAAAGCTGTTATCAGTGCACATACAATGTAAATTTTAGCTACCAGATAAACGTCCTGTTCGTTCACTGTAAAAGCACTGTAAAACTGTTAAATAACAGAATAGAGTCTAGTGCTCTCGCTGTTAATATTTAACATCGGCAATTTATGCCTAATGCAATCTGTTCTTTTGATCAATTTTATAGACGTAGTTCAAGCTTATAATTTGTACTTTGAGTTCTTTCAATTACTCATTTATTTTGGGTACATTGACAATTTTTCGTTTATTCACATTTTGTGTATTAATAAATCTTCATATATTGCTGACATCCAAAATAATTTGTATATTTATTTAGTGTACAATAAACTTCAATGGACATTAGTCGAAACCCTCTTTAAAACATTTTCAAAGTGTTTCCCACTTTTCTGATGGATGCTTATCATGATGTGCGACTGATGGGTCGCGTCCGGGTCTACGTTGTGTGTGCGTCCGCATTTGAGTCGGCTGTGATTCTCAGTTTGGGTGCGGGCAACGCGTCAGTGACACAGTTTTCAAGCTAAACCAAGTGGCAGTGTAGGGGCTTGCTATGTTTTTAAGTTTGATTGACGCGCTCGCGATTTCAATTTATACACTTCCATACTTATATATTACTTGTTTTATTTTTATTTTTTTCAATCTGTCTCAATAAGCTTCACAGAATTCCTGTTATCAGCTTCTATTTCATTGCTCTCAGCTTTTCGCATTTCGCATTTCGATTTAGCTTTCGCTTCATAATGACGATACGAGCTGATAATGAAGCCTATTTATAGCCGACTGGCTGTAGATGAAGTAATTAATACTCAAGTTGAGCCTTTATTATGAAGCTGGATGCAAGTGCTTGTTAATTGCAGTCAGTTCTTGCTTGAGCAAGGTGTGGAAAACTAATTAAGATTATAAGTTGGTCCACATAAAAGCATTTTCGTTTCAGCCTTAGCTGCAATCAGTGCTTGGTTGTTTCTTCGATCCATCCAGATTTGTCATTAATCAAAGCATGTAATGCGATATTGGATTTTGCCATTGACACAACTTATCCCCCCATTTGGAGTACAATGAACCTTTTTTTCGTGTCGTAAAACTGAATTTGAATATCAAATGAAAGTAAAACGGAAAAAAAAAAAAAAAAACGTAACGAAATTCCTTCCGGCACCATTCAACGTGTGTCATTCATAAAAAAAATAAAAAAACCAAACAATTCGCATTGATATTATTCGAAAAAAGCAAAAAGCTCCCAAAGAAAAGCCGAAAGCAAATCAATAACAACATCAACAAAAGTCACTTCACATGGATCAAGTCGTTCACATTGTCACAACAAAAGCAGCTAAAATGCAATAAACGAAAATACATTGAACAGTGCTCTCCTCAAGACATAGCACGACTAGGAGATACTTCTTACCTGAAAAATTCAGTAAAATAAGATCTATATTAATTCTTAAAAGATCTCGATGCCAACTTCTTGAAAACACTGAAGAAAATTAATTCAACTAAAAAACTTTGATTTCGATATGGAAATAAACTTAATATGTCATGAAAAGCATTTATAAAATATATATATATATATATATATATATATATATATATATATATATATATATATATATATATATATATATATATATATATATATATATATATATATATATATATATATATATATATATATATATATATATATATATATATATATATATATATATATATATATATATATATATATATATATATATATATATATGTTTAAAGGTGATATATAAATAGCTATAGCTATTATTATACATTTTGTATACTAACGGAAAGCAATATTCTCCGTTTTAGCCATCAACAATGAAAGCCGGTACAAAAAGGGGCGTGTGCGACTTGTTATTTTTTACAATCACGTGTGCGTGTGTTACCAAAAAGAAGCGCAAACAAACAAGCAAAACAAGTAAGAAGGCTCTAGTCGAGACGGCTCGACTACGAGATACCCTGAACCCTGCAAAAAAATTAATATTCTTCTTCTTTACGCACGTATAGCGCGCGCTCTGCTAACCGCGCAGTTGCTGCCGACGGTTGGGGGTGGGATGGACTGTACTTTGAACGCTTATAACTCCATTTCTAGATGGACTATCTTCATGAAACTTTCAGAATATATTAATAGCATTCAAATCTGTCTATTTGCAAAATTACAAGTCTCTAGTATTTGAAATACGTTTTTTTCAAATTGGGGGCGAAGGGGGCGTGGCATCCAAAATCTGAAAATTACATAATCTGCGTATCCATAATATCTATCTAAATCTACAAAATTAAAGTCTCTAGCTAAAACGGTGTAGAAGTTATGCTCGAAAAACCTAAAAAACGTAAACGAATTTTCGATTTTTTATCGATAATTAAGGAATGGGATGAGTTATCGAAAAAACAAAATAAACTTGTACTGCGTAACTAAGATACGAGTGTTCATGTAAAATTTCAGCTCTCTAGCTTTTGTAGTTTCCGAAATCTCGACGTTCATACGGACGGACGGACGGACGGACGGACGGACGGACGGACGGACGGACGGACGGACGGACGGACGGACGGACAGACGGACAGGGCTATATCAACTTATTTTTTTGTGCTGATCAAGAATATATATACTTTATGGGGTCTGCGACGTCTCCTTCTGCCTGTTACATACATTTTCACAAAAACATTATACCCTGAATTCCCATTTTCAATGGGTTCAGGGTATAAAAATCAAATGAAAACTTGTTTTTGTATTAAAGTAACATGCAAGCGCCACAAAGCCGCCAAGTGCATGCGAACCAAATGTTATAACTCTATATCATTTTCATTCACACGATTAACATTATTAACAATTATTCATTGATATGCAAATTTACATACTGCAGTTAGTTACTATCTGTTTAATTGCTTCGATTATCTCTGTTTGTTGATTTTTAAGCTAGATATTACAAACTCTGTCTGTTATTCAATTAACTAATGGAAGTGTAATAAAAACAGTAAAGGTTAGCCAATTGGGAATTGTCTAATTGGGGTTATTGGCGAAGAGAAGTATATGTATGTATATATACTATGTGAGTGAAAGTTAAATTTTTATTACTCGTTTATCGGCTGTCTGTTAAAAATTAATTATTTGTAATTTATTTAATTTAAATTTATATAAATTACATTAATTTATTTAAATTAATTAATGTAATATATATATTATATAGTATATATTATATATCAATACACTTTCTGAAAGTGTTAAAAATTGTTAGATATGCACGAATAACTCGTACCCTTGACAGAAGCACCCTATATGGAGTAGCTGACCAACTAGCCATATAACTATATACTATAATATATATATATATATAGCATATTCATATATGTATTTAAATATATATGGATTGGCATCTGGCGTGTCTAGATGTTTCGTCTGACAATGGCATTTGCATGTAGTTAGCAGAGGTGACTGTTTGAATTTTTAATTCAATGGTTAATTGTATGACGAATCCGAACTTGGCCCCAACGGCATTCCAGGCCATGCGCTTTCATTAAGAGGCTTTGGGAGAATTCAATTACCATAGAATACAAAAGCTACAGACAAAAGTGAACAGTGAAGAGAATTCATCTTTCGTACGAGCAGAGCTTGGTTGGTTTGGCTCTCCAGTCCATTTGCATTTGCAGCCGGATATGTGTATTACGACGATTGCCATTGCCTGGCTGACCCACATGAGTTTTGTGTGCCCTGACCATTGAAAACTCTCAACAAAAGCCGCAACAGCTTATTATAAAAGAGCGTTGGTTATCTTTAAACTCTTTGTTTATCTGCATACATACTTTCTTTGTGGCAGTATTATGAGGCATAATTAATCAGGAAACATTTTATTTTTATACTTGAATAATCAAAAATAAATGTATATATATCTGAATATATATATAAGTATTGCACAATCGGTCACAAAATGCTGATCTGCTTCATCATCACCCTCCTCATATCTAATATCCGCAAAACAAAAAAAAAAAACTTTTTTGTCTTGTCTTTTGCTCAGTTTATTTTTCAAGTTTTTATTTTCTGGCAATAACACAAACAATTTCCTCTTGTAATATTTTTATGACCTATTGCGTTGAGTGTTTTATGCGTACTTTTTATTTTCTTATATTTTGTAGTTTATCGCACTCTCATACCGGAAAGAGTTTTCGAGACTCAATCTATAAAGCGGACACAAATATTTTTGCTTTTTCACTTAGCTCTGGGATTTTCGTTTTTCTATGCTTCGGTATTTTTAATTTCACCATCATAGTTGTTCGGTTATCGTATACCCTACCTTGTAGACCTAAATATGTTTTATGAGGTATTTTAACGATATTCGAGTTAAGTTTCCAATCAAAATATGAACTTAAAAAGTTTAGTGATTCAATAAATTTATTACAAATTATTAATAAGCTCTGCTAAATTTATAAACTTAGTTAAAAGCTGTTTACTGATTAAATTTTATGCCAACCTAAACGAAATTCTAACTAATTGAGTTAAAAAAAAATAACAACATTTCCCATTAATAAATTAATAGTTATTACAAATGCTGTGCAAATGAAGTGAAACGCAAATTTCAGTTTAAATAAATTATAAATTTTAAAATGAATTCGAATTACAAGAAATGTTTTGCAGCGTAATAGAAACTTAACTTTTAATTAGATTTTATTCAGGCTAATTGTAAGCTAATAATTCAATTAAGTTGACTTTGGACAGGCATCTCAATTAATTTAATTAATCCCCCATTTCCTTTTCAACATATTTTCAGACTCTGCTCGTTGACAATAACGCGTCTTTCCATCCTGAGTCCCCTGCCGGGGGACACGACTTCGCTTTCGCTGGCGGTCAAAATGCAAAGCTCAAAGCGAACGCTGCGCAGCCACGAGATACCCATCAATGGCAGCGCATTGACATCCATGGCATCCAGCCGGGAGAGTTCCATGCAGGGCAATTCGCCGCTGGCCAATGTGGTTGGGGGCTCGGGTCTGATTGGCACGCCCGGGAATGTCGGTAATGCTGGCATCGGCACTGGCGCCTTGCCGCTGACAGAGACGGAACTGGACTTGCACTTTAGCTTGCAGTATCCGCACTTCATCAAGAGAGATGGCAATAGGTGAGCTTAAGCATATGCCGGATTTACTGCTTTACCAGAGACTGATCGACGCTTTCTATTTCTCTTTATAGACTGGTGATTTTATTGCAGCGCCGCAAGAAATATAAATCGCGCACAATTTTGGGCTACAAAACCCTGGCCGAGGGCATAATACGTATGGATGCAGTGCTTCAGAAATCGATGGACATGATCATTGAGCTAACCGCATCGGGCAAGAATGGACGCCCGGGCACTGTGGTCGCCTGCCTGCGCGCCGAACGCGTCTCCTCCATTCCAGTTGACCATGACAATAAGAACAACAACAGCGTGCTGCTGGCAGGTGAGTCATCGAGCCAATCCAGTCAAGTCATGTCGTCGTCCACTCCACTCAGTCCGTTCATCGCACGCAGTCAAGCAGCTTATTGCCAAATCCATAAACCACACATCATGATCATCGTCAGTCGAAAAGTTGAGAATTAAAGCGTTAATGACGTGTGGCCGACCAGGGCGGGGCCGTCGATGGAGGAGTATGTCTAAATGATATCAGGCGGGCCTTGCGCAGAATACCCAGATGCACGATGCTCTTGTTATATATTTATGTACATACTTATATCAAAGATGATCCCAATTTGAGTTTATGTTTATGGTAATTGCTTGTGAAACAATTCTCCCAGCGAACGAACGATTCATGACGTCAGCCCTGCTCGCCGCATACTTTAAATATATTCTTTTTTTTTTTTTTTTTTTATTTCTGTTCTACTTACAATTTGCTCTTGTAATCGTATTTTCCCTGAATTTCCCCATTTATCAGGGTTGCCGCATCAGCAGCAACATCAGATAGCAACAGAAAAAACGCTAGAAAATTAGCTTTAAGTATTTCATTAAAAATACCTCTCATACACTTGATTCTATGAATTTCATGTGACTCATCCCAGAGGTGTATACGATATTTAATAAAATTTCGCGTTTATACAAATGTATCTGCATACTAGATATGTTTTAGATATCATCAAATGACTTTTCAGACTTTTCAATTTAAATTTATATGTCTGATATAGTAGAAGTACGAGTTTATCATATATTTTTGTTAACTCTTCCAATTTATATCAAGTTTATCAATTGTGTTCGATAACACATTCAATTTGATTATCGATATATATATATATTTCATTTGCTTTTATCGATCACACACGATTAATTTTTTTTATTTACATATTTCATATTTCTGATAAATCAGTCAAAGCATTTAATCATTTGTAGAGTATCTGCAATTCGTAAACACACAGATATATTAGTTCCATGCGACTATATCAATCGCATATGCTATTCGAAGAGCGCAAACCAAATTCAATTATGAGATTTACCAAGAGAATGGATTATTTAGTATTTGGGTTTTCGTAGCTCGAAAGTTTGGTCGTTTGTCAAGCTGTTGAGCTTTCAGGCAAAACTCGGCCATTGCCAAATATTTATGTTCTGTGTATATATGGAACTGGTCAAGGTAAAGCCCTGAAATACAAGTGGCATGCACCACGAAATGGCGAGCACATTGGGGACGTGTTGCAGCATTGTCCTTGCAATTGTATTTGCACAAAGTGGTTGACGTTGCCATTGTTGCGACGCGACGCGCCGCCGGTTGACGGTCAAAAACTTGTCGCTTTCCACTTGGCAGCTAGCCCAAAGGTTTTGCCAATTGGGACTTTGCTGTGCTGGCGGTCAGCCGTGCAGAAGGCACTTGAACCCGGCCGGACTGTCGGTTAGTTTTCCACGACAGCGCTGACAGCTCTTAAATTACTTTTGGTGCTCGCTTTCTAATTTGCAAAATGAATTTCAGTTACGTGGTAGGTGGGTAGATCGGGGCGTTGTAGAAAAGCCTTTTTAGCCTCCATCTATTTTGTCTATTGATTTTTGTTTTTCATATTTTACTCAGCAACCTACAAAAGGCTGCCTGCAGCAAGTGTGGAAGCAGAGACTAAAGAGATTGCAGAGCCAGCTTGTTGAATGCCACACCCAATGTAGGTCTCCGCCCCAGTTCCAGCCCCAGCACCAGCCGGAGCACCGGCTAAGGGACATCAGTGCAATTTGTGGGACACTCCTGTAGGCTAGTTATCTTAGTTTTTATATTCCATGAATTTTGCATAATACTCCAAGGGTTCTTATATTCTATGAATTTAATATAATACACTAAGGAGCTTTCTTGTACTTGCTGTTTGAACAGATTCTGACCTTGGCAAAGAGAATGCCATGAATTTTTCAAAACACAATTGCGTGATTTATTTAAAGAAAAGATGTGCCTGTTGCCTGTTAAAGGGTTCTTAACGATTTTAATTATTTAGACACAAAATATGTTATCTCAGATAAATATTTTATGATAGTTGATCAGTTTGGATAGTCAATTTTGATCCAGTTTGTATGCATTAATGACAATTTTGTATCATACTTATATTGTTATTTATTATTATACAATTTGTATAATTCGTTAGTCGTCTTGATTTTAGCTAACTTCAGCATTTTCTAGTCGAGCATGGCCAACTCTGACGCCTAGTTTTCCTTATATCAATTATTCACTGTATAAATCTAATTTTAGATGAGATGAAAAGAATTTGAAAAAAATGTGTAAGAAAAAAAGAAGATATAAAATATATTTATAGCATTATTGCTGGGATTATTCCCAACGAAAAATGCAAAAATGCAAAAATTATTTTGTAATCAAGGCATAAATTTAAGTTGAGCTCACTCAAAATATATTGCATGTGTTGGCCACGTTAGGGGCACTCGTAAAAAGATCACTTAAGGGTCTTGCCACAAAAAGGTATAAATTATGGTATAACAGACGTTGCCACGAGCGTTTGAATTTATCCTTGAGCGTTACGCAGTTGAATTGCCTGCATTGTCATTTGTAGCTGCTTCTGACAGGAATTAAGTCATTTGTCCTTGTGCGCCAGAGATAAGCACAAACTAAAAGCAAGAGAAAAGCGTAAGCTGAGGACGCAGCGAGAATATGACGCACAGGTGGACGAACGAGGGTGGCTATGTGCTGCCTCTCCTGGACTGGGATTGTAGTCCATTTGGGCCACACAAATACACAAACATACATATGTATACATAAATATATACATATATATCTTTATCGTTGAGTGTTTAATGGCAAAATGCGTAAATTATGTCGAGCGTTGCTAGGGCGCATTATTGTTCACAGCTGTCATCGACCGCCTGCCCGCCCCCCAGCTGGCCCATTTTCCCGCTCGTTGTCTCGACTGTCATCTAATGGCAATGTCCGCTGCTGTTGCTGCTACTGCTGCCACAGCATCAGCTTTGGCGCTGAGTTGTTGGCCAAGGTCAAAGTAGTAGTACTTTTTGTGTGCCACGTTCTTTCTTTTTTTTATTTTTTCAATACTCTGCGCACATTGCATATGAAAAGAAAGTTTATAGGCTGAGTGGTCCATCTATAGATTATCTAATACTTCGAATAAGTTCATTAGTTCAGTAGATTTGAAATTTGCAGTATTCTATATCTAGAAGGCTTACAATTGGGAAAAGTTGGTTAGATTAATTATAAATAATTTAATTCTTGAATTATGACATAATATTTATATATAGTAATATTTACCCAGTAAGTATTATTATCATTAGTGAGGAAACTATCATACTCAAAATGCCAGTGTACAGGGTATATGCAGTCGTGCAAGAAAGACAAGTGAACTCGTACTTTTTTGGTGAGTTGTTTATCTGTTGGTTGCCTGCCAAAGCCACAACCAAGGAACCACAAGAAAAACAGCATCAGTTATATGTACATCATTTATATATATATATATATATATATGTATATATGTATATAGGTATATGTATTTATAACATATACATGCAATATATATCTATATACACGCAAACATTAAATCAATGTCGCTCGTCGCTTTCCAATACGAATTTCATTATGTATACGCGGCGTGGTGCTGCGCGTGGGCATGCATAAGTGTGGCATCTGCTGTGGCGTGCGATTGAGGTGAGGAAATTTGCCTCAAACCATTCTGACTGCTAATGATTGCCACTCTGACGCCTGGAAGCAACACTTTGTCTGCCATTCGCTGTTTACATTGAGCAATCGCCCACAGAAACTGCAGAGCATCATATACTGGTGTCTCGTATGTATGTGTGAACTTTAAGTCTATGGGAACTTTTTATATTTTCGTGGAAATTTAAGAATTATAACTGAGAATTCACAGAAACTACTGTACATAAATATTGCACTGATTATACAGATTAAACATATTCGCATCTTTCATAGCCAATAATTTGCAAAATTTATGCGAAAATGAAAAGGTTAAGTAATATTATCGAGCTGATCAAAACTTTATTTAAACAAAGCATTCCTATCAATATACGCACTCAATTCAAATAAAATATATATTAATAGTTATTGTTAAAAATATGTGATGGGACACGCTAGATATAAATACAATAACAATTTTCAATTAAAGGTGAAAACGAAATACTTGCAGTAGAGTCGTCGTTCTTCTTCTTTTCCTTATTGGTAACGTCTGCAATGCATCCGTGCGCAGCTCCAGCAGCTGCTCCACTTAGCAGTGGAATCTTGTTGATGTTATTGTTGTCTGATCGCCCCACACGCCACTTGCTGCAGATAACCAGAATACAGACACATAAATATGCATCTATGTACATATGCATGTATGTATTTTGTAGACAAGGAGTACGACTGCTTTCCTGGTTGAGATGCTTGTTTTATAATCACCTGAACTTCTTCTAATCAGTTAACTGTTTGTTTACTGCTGTTAAAAGTAACACTTATCCACTCCAAGCGACACACACACACACACAACGATCTGAGGGCCTCAACATTTTTGTTGTCCATTTTCGATTCACACGTTCCGTTGTTGCGGGCACGCGATGGGCGGCTGTCGTTGCCGGCCGGTAAACGCTCGATTCGAATTGTGTGTAAATGATAACGGCAACAAAACATGCAAGAAAATAAATAAATAGTAAAGCAGAAAGCAAAACAGCGGGGGCAAACGAACGCGGCGATCGACGAATTACATGCAGACAATAATAAGCAATAGGCAGATGACGAGACAATGACAACAGCAGAAATCTAATCAGACTTTTTCTTTCGTGCCGTCAAACTCGTCCGCCGAAACTCAAAGCTTAAATGGTGAGCGAGCGAGTGAGAGGGATATAGCAATTGCGCTAAAGAGAGTTTTCAAGTTTCTATAAATACACACACACATGCACATACATGTCTTTATGTATGTATGCCTGCTCATCGATGAGTATTTCTTCAATTAACTGAATCGATGCGTAAAAATAACTTTAATAGCCGTTTGCCATGCCCCCGCACAACTAAAGAGCTTTCATACAATTACATACATATAGACATACATATGTAAGTCTGTATATGTATATATGACGTATGATAACGCATACAGTGTGACCTGTAAGAGGGAAGTCTTATTAGTATTAACAGTTGTTACTAAAATTATTTATTGTATATTATTAGCAGGTGTTTTAGCTAATCTAAGTGTGTTTCAGAAAGTATTTAGTTAGCTAGAGAAACAAGAGATTTTTGGTATACAAACGAAGTCTTGTTTTCTCTAGCTAGCTTATACTATTTTTCTTAAACTCTGTAAACACCTCAGTAATATTGTTTATTTGCCAAATCTTTAAGATCTTTTAACAAGCAACCTTCAATTAGTTACGATAATAAATTATGTCAATATTAAGATACGATAGTTTGATTAGCAAGAACTGCTAACTTATGTGTTTATTTTAAGCATATATGTATATCTTTTATATTATGAACTCTATATCCTACATATTAAAGTACTCTCATATTAGTCATATAAGTTTATAGGGAACTTAAAACATTTGAATTGACCCTCGCATATACCTAGGCATTTGCCCGACAATTTCTCGCAATGATTTCCAACAATTTCCCCCAGTGCGCGGCCAGCTCATCGTCCATCGCTCATTGCCCACTATCCGCTGTCCGCTGTAATCTGTTCGTTTCCCCCGCCGCCTCAGTGCATAGGTGAGAAAGTGGCGCTCTCTTTGCAGTTAACGCTGCTGCTAGCTCTGCCTCAGTCGCTGTCTCTGCTCTGCTTTGTTCGGCGGCCTCTGCTGACGTCGCAATGAGCATTGTGTGCAAAGAGTCGGCACAGCGCTCGCAATCATTAAACTGGCAACCGTGTAGCGAAGCACACGTCGTAAGGAAACGCTTTCTGTTCAATCGAAGTGAAGTGAGATGAACCGATAACTCGAGGCTGATATCTTGTGATTAATTTATTTACGTAGACGTCAGAAGTAGCGACAGCGGCAAAACAAAAGCAAGCGCGCGCGCGTGTTTTTTTCCTCTTTACTTTGCTGCACTTTCTGATGAAGTACGCAGTACGCGTTTAAGTAAAAAATAAAATATAAAAATAAAAAAACAAAAGAAAAAGACAAAGCTGAAAAAAATTATTAAGTAAACTTCATAAACGGCGGGCTCCAATAAACAACGCAAAAAGAAGCTGACGGACGGAGCGTCACGTCTGACAAACGTTTAACCAAAACTTAAGACGACTACACATATAACTACATATGTACATAGAGTTACAAACAAACCATAAAACATATTAATACATATTGTATGTGAGAAACGTGCTAGCATTATTTCAAATGATCTATTATACATATTTATTTTGACAGATCGCGTTGCAGAATACTCAGACGAGGACGAGGAAGCCGAATTCAGTTCGGGCGAATTCAACGACGAGTCCAACGAGCTGGCCATTACCGGCTACGACCAGAAACGTGACTATAATCCGGCCAAGCATGATATGCGCAAGTATCGCAATAAGCTGCAAAGTTCTGGCATTGAGGATATCGCAATAGTTGGCCATCATCCGCATCAACACCATCCCGTGGACAGTGACAGCGAGTTCGAAATGAAGGACAAGAGCTCATCCCGTGCCAAGTTCAGTCGGGTGAGTCACAACATATATCCAGTATAAATAGCTTACATAGGTACATATGTATATATATAAATATATGTGTGTATATATAAGTATAACGTGTAAGCCTTAACAGGTGTGCCCCAAATTGTCCACCCACATATTTAAAATAATTGCTTTGCCCGTTTGACATGGCCATAGTCAAGGGCGCTTTCTCTAAAGCACGTTACCAATTTCAGTTCATTATGCAGTAAACAAATAACAACTTTAGTTATCTTTGATAGAAAGAAAAAGATAATGTATAAATGTATAGAAAAACAACTTTAGATTACAAACCTTTGCCATTTTGAGTTTAATTAGATTAAAATCATTTGATAAGTTTTTCGCTTGAGTAATTTGCTTAAAAGTTTATATTAAATATTAGAGACAGTTTTGCTTAGCAACAATATTATATTCAAGACTATATTTAAGAATTATATATTTTAAAAAATTGATTGACTAGTTATATATTTTAAAACTATTTAAATATATATATATATTCAGGACAGAAGTTTGGTTTATAATAAATAGAATATATTCACTATGTATTTTATCTGTTTCCATATTTAATAAAATAAGACTTTGCTTAGTTGGTACATTCGAAAGTTCCAACAATGTGTAGCGAAAAATATATATATTTATATATTGTTATAAAATTAATATGTATTTTTTGGTGCAAAGCTTTGTTTTGTTTTTTTATGATCGCTCATTTCGCATGGCTGCAATTATCAAAGGCTTTGGTCTGTGACAAGTTGCCAGCCGTAGCACCTGCTCTATATTTGTATATTTATGTGTATAAATATATATATATATATATATATATATATATATATTATTCGTTTGCAGCTACTGTTGTGGTTGTCTAGATGTTGTTTTCGAAATTTTAAACAGATGACGCAATAAACGGGGCAACAACATGCAATTATTTCCGTAAAACAAAAACATTTTCGGCATTCGCTTGCCCAATCTCACTCTCTGCACTTTGGCATAGCTGGGATCGGTACTATGTTTAGGTGCAACTATGGCATGGCTAGGAATTTGCTATCGAACTTGTTGACAATTGTTGTATATGGCCTTGAATGCATTCGCACAAGCCACCACAGTCTATTTCAGTGCCAGAGACTGTATACTGTTTGCGGCCCAAGAATCGTAATACGCTGTTATGCCATTTGGGGTTGCCCAATGCGCTTCTCTAATCATGAGACTGCAGTCGTCGATGATGATGCCTTCGCATCAGATAGGTAGGGGCTTAACAAGACTTTAACTGACATTTCCTACGCCCCAATTTATGCAATGGATTTTCAATCGCTTCTATCTCAAATGTCATTAACCAGAAATAGCCGCAAGTGCAGACGCAGCTTAATGACTGAGTGCATTTAAATTGCATTGCATAAATCAAGCAGAAAGTGCACAGTGTCATGCGAATGAATAACCAAGTATTTAACAAATGTAGTACGGGACTAATGTATTAACAACACTAATAATATTACTACTAATAATAACCGAAATGGAAAATGTTGTGTAGGCAACACAAAATTATATATTTTCCAATTTAAAGCTATATCTGTCTTCACAGAAAAAGTCATTCATCTGACTTCTTGATCATTTTAGATCTTAAACTATGAGAGATATTAAATTGATTGCGATTTTTCACATCTGAATATTTAAAGAAATGAGATAAATTGAGGATTTTAATCAGAGTTACATATAACTAAATAGTCAAATTATAAAATCGTAAGCTAGAATAGCAGATATATGATAAAACTGGTCGATGTTTCGGTAACAGTTAATTATAAAGCCTAATAATGTAAAAAATCTACCTCCATTTTTAAAATAGACTAAAGATTTCTACAAAAATTTCATACATTTATATGCAATTAATTATAATCAAAATATCTATTTTAGGTTTTCATATTTTTCCATTTAATAAACTTTTTCTTATGATATCTAAAGCATATGCTAATAAAACCTTCTCTGATAAATGACCAATAATAAAAGCATTTTTAAAATTACTAGAGTATAAATTATCTTAAATGTAAAATTTGAAACTACGTTTTACTCTTTTATAGTATTTATTCTTTAAAAAATTTAATTGTTAGCCAACTAATCTCAGAGATAACTAAATACAAATCTTCAGGACGTCTGATAAGATTAGGAAAAGCTACTGCTACAGCTGAGGTCTTTGTTGAAGGGGGTTTAGCGAACCAAGTCAATAGCACCGACATTGTTGTAGCTTAGATATAATTAGAAAATCAATTTCATATTTTTAATGCCGAGGCAACCCCAAAAGCAACAGTATTTAGTATAGGGGGACAAATTTCTTAAGAACTTAAGAACTCTTATAAATATTTAAGAAACAAGCTAATAGCGGGGCCAATTATAAGCTGCAGGCGAACGACTGAACAAAGTGGATGACTTATATGGTGGATAAGGAGGAGGAGAAGAGAGGGACACCTCATCGTACGTAGGTACCCCTCCCCCCACTATAGACAACTAGTTGCCTACACAAAATGACATGTTCGACTGTTACGCCCCCTTTTGTGAGCCGGCTACCTTAACAGGTGTAATATTAGACTGCGTCATTTGTTTTCATTGCTGTCAGTATAAATATGGTTGTTGTTGTTGAGCTGCACGTTATTAATGTGTTGGCTTTTATTGCCAGGATCATTTAAATGTCTGTTGTAGATAAAAAGATGCTTAATGACATAAGGTGTGATAGAGAGAGATATATAAAGAGAGATGAAGAAGTGACGACGAAAGACACGATAGCAATTAAAAAGGTTTTTTTTTTGTTTTGTGTGTTTTATTTAAGCATCGCAGCTGCATAAAACTGCTCCCCGAAACTTCCTTCAGATTTTATTTTAACGATCCGCAAGAGCTTAAAGTTTTTATAGCCTTTACCCCTAAAGCATTAATGTATAAATCATGAAAGGAAAAACTAGTTAACAACTGTCCATTACAAATGGCCATCAGATAAAAATAAACATGCATAAAAAGATGCCTTCAAAAATAGTATGTATGTTAAATTTATTATATTATATATTTACATATAAATATATATAACTCTAGTTGTAGCCGTTATATCCAGTTTTACTTAAAGCTTCATATACATATTTCACATTGATAAGAAGATTATCGGAGGAAATCGTTTTTTATACATTGAGCTCATTTAAAATAGCTAAAACGTATAATATAGAATAAATCTCTCATTCCTTTTGTGTATTATTAAAAGCACATGCATATTCCGATTTTTTTTTTTTAATATATCACTTCAAATTCTTTAGATGGGCATATAGATAATGTACTATGAAACAGCTTGAAATTAATACATAGTCGATTAGGCATATTATGAATATCCCTAAATACTCAACAAATCAAAATATTTAAAAAAGAAAAAGATTAGATAATTTATATAGTCATTATTTATCTACAGTTTTAAAATGTTGCTGTAGAATCAATGTATTTAATCATTGTTAGTTTTACCATTGACATATTTTCCATAATAAATAACTGCTAAATATGGAAATATTGTTTTTAACGTAATTAGAGAAAACTGTAGCTGGTTAGTCGGAAAGAGAGACTTGCGAGAGGCCGTGTCAGAATGTCTATACACCACTCTGTGCTCAGTTCACCTAACAGGAATACATAATTCCTAGTAATGAGTGCGAGATGCGCAACTATGTATATATATGCATTCACAGTTATTCAATCAAATATTTGCCATAGTGGGGAGGCTGCAGGAAGATAAAGCGCAGTCGCTGCACAAAATGCGCAGTTAGCAACATTGCGTCTCTGTGTGCGTGAGTGCAAGAGTGTATGTATATATGTATATGTGTATGTATGTATGTATTGATTGAAACAGGTTTCAGGATATCTAACAGGCTAAAATCCTTATTTTTACTTCAATTTTGAGTTTAAACCAATTGTAATCAAATTGTCCAATTTAATTTTTTCTTCTAGACAATTTCTCTGCAGCAGCGAAATTTTAAGCAGAAAATTGTCGCACTCCTGAAGCGCTTCAAGGCCAGCGGAGAGCTAGAGGATGAATCACATAGTGGCACTGCTGCATTGCGTGGTGAACGCGACTTGGATGCCCTGTTTCAAGAGCTGGAGTCACTGTCCTGCTGCGAGGGCGATGATTCCGGGCCGGATATGGACAGCATATCAATTGGCTCAACACCGAAGCCATCGCTGCGTCCGTTCTTCACCAACTCACGAATCATGCTGCACGACAGTCTCGCAGGCAATGGCAGCGGCGCCCCAGGCAGCGGCATTGGCGGTGCAACGGGTGAGTCTTTATGCGCATCTAATACTAAAAATTCTTGTTGGTTGTGTTTGTTGTTGCTATCGTTGTTGCATTTTCACGGGAGCATCAAGCTCAAGTAATTTCAAAGTAATTGACAAGTTCTCAAATCTTGATATTTTTATTGCTCCCGAACGTAACATTTTAAATACTTACATTGCGCGTATTTCCGTTTAAAATTTCGAGACGAAAAGTTGTCCTCTGCCCAAAAGCAAGCAATTTTTTTTTTCACACCCACTAGTACATAGTTGCCTGTTTTCTGTAAAAAGATAATCGAAATTTTATAAAGAGGCTATTTGATTTGGTTTAAGTGAAGGAAAGTGAAAGTCCGTTCGATGTCCGTCTTTTCAGTATAACAGTCTTACAGAACACAGAGATAATATATACCTTAAATATTTTATAAACCTTTCTGCATTTATTCTAAAAAGTAATAGTGCGAGGTATCATCTATTCGGTCATTACGAATAGCTCATTCTGGTTTCTGTCCGTTTTCGGTCAAGGCAACGGATTCGTACGAAAATAAATAGCAGTACGTTTTATATACACAGACATACACACACACAGTTGCAAGGCCACATAAAACGAGAGATAGAGAGAGAGAAATTGGTCAGATGGACTCTGACTTGCAGTCAATGCAGTGGACCATTTGTCCAACTGTGACAGCTACATATATATATTATTGTACATACATATGTAAATACATATGCAAACATATGCATACATATACACAAATACACAGAGAGAAGAAAGGCTCAAAAATAAAAAGGGAGCGTAATTGGAGGCATTGCAATACAATTACAATTACAATTAGTTTTGATTTTCATTTGAATTTTTATTTATTTTCCAATTTTATTTTTAATTAACAACCTAAGTACTGACACTTATTTGATTGGAAAGCTTAATTGTTTCCTATATTTATATTTAATACACAAACAAAGAAAAACCAAAACATTTTGCATGGCTTGTACAAATTTCTTTTGCAGGAAACTCTGAGCGCCGATCATCGGATAAGAGCGACCAATTGACCAATTCATCTTACAATATTGAATATAACAAAAACCAAAAAAGCATTCATTTAACAAACAATAATAATTCGGCTACAACACCAGGTCTGTGTAAACTGCAGCAAAACAAAAAAAAAAAAAAACAAAAAACCAATAAATAAAATTACAAAATAATTATGAAATTCCACACTTAATACCCTTTAACTGTAAAACACATATATAATCTAAATCCCTATCCAAATCCGTTTCCCGACCCTCGCATCTGCAACTACAACATTTACAATACACCCATTTCCTGCACACACACACACACACATACATGCACACCCACACCACCTACCGAATCCAATCGGAAACAAGTACAAGGCACGTTTGATATATGATTTGACTGATTGACTGACTGACTAGGCCTTTACGAGCTCAACTACATATATGTGTGTCTGTATGCCAGTGACCATATCCAATATGCACTGTACTTGCGCAAGCAAACGAACACATTAATACCTTTTGATTTGTTATGTTTATTTTTAAAATTGAAATCCTTGGCCTGCCGTCCCATTACGCACGCCCTTACTCGCACACGCAAACAAAACTTAAACGCACACGCACACACTGACTCTCCCACATACATACATACATACAGAGGCAGGCTTACGAATGCAATCCTACTTCAAAATGCAGCGCTTACATTGACAGTGTGACCGTGCGTCGGCTGCTGCTGTTATTTGCATGAGTTGGATGTGCTGTAATTGTTGTGTCGTCACAAATGAGCCTTGGTAATGTTCAAGATATGAAATTAGAATTCATGCTGTCCTGTCAAAAACGAAATAAGCTATGCATGCCATGCTCGAGCGCTTTTAGCCAAACAAAGAGAAACACAACATACATCAATTAATTCATGAGTTTATTTTTAAAACCTTTTTTTCTGGGTTTTCAATTAATAACACACTAAAAATACATTAAACGCACCCTTAATCACAACGTCAATGCTACAGGCCATTTGCCACATCTCCCAGGCTAGTTTTTTTTTTAGCCTTTTCTTTGCATGTCGAGTCTTGTCCTCCCCACCAATTGAGATTAATTGCGACATTGCTAAGAAAATTCAAGTGGAACACGCTATACAAATAAAAATAAATATACAATCCAAAGGTGTTTAACCAACATACACCTTATGCTACATACATACTTACATATGACAGCACACACATACATACGCCTTTAGTTAGAGGTAGTAAAAAGTTATACCTGTGTATATTTATGAGCGTCGCATTTATTATTTATTTACCAATTGAACTACGTCACATACGCACTAGAGCACTTTGGAATGAACTTCATATGAACATACATACATACATACATGTATCCCGATTCATCAGCAAGAGCCAGTCGTGCAGGAAGTGGATCAAAGAGAGGGGCGGGGTGGGAACGTCTGTTGACTTTCCCATTTACAGCCTTGCATGCATTGTAATAGCTTTTCTTTTTCAATAAATCGAGTTTTCGTGCACTTCACTAACTACATCCTCAATTTCCCCTATATCTGAACTGCGAATCGTATATTGATTTATAACTAAATTATCCAATATTTCTTTATTGCCTTCATAGATCGCGCTGGCAACGATAGTTCTGGTAATGAGGGCAATGCCGGCTATACCGATGGCCAGAACTCCGATCCCCAAAATAGTCCACCCCGGGACAAGGATTACATGCGCCAGCAACAGTATCAACAGCTGACCCCCGTTAGCTCCGTCACGGGCAACATGAATAGCATAAGTCCGGCTCAGGCACAGACAGAGAAACGTTCGCGTCTCTTTCGTACGTCAAGCAACACTATGGCTCTGGGTAGTGCAAGTAACGCTAGCATTGCGAACAACAGCAATGCGGTGGTGAAGCGGAAACACACACTCAGCCTGAGCGCCGAGCCTCGTTCCGCGCTGGAGGCTTGCCTGTCACCCACAAATGTGGAGCCGCGCAAACTGCTGCTGGATCAGCTGAGCCGTGTGTTTGCCGGCGATGATAATATTATACCCGAGGTGGTGACCATTATTAGTCCGCCCGAGGCTCTGGGTGGTAGTACTCTGCTGGCTAAGCTCGTCACATTATTTGCCAATTCCTTTAAGCCGGCATTCGTGCCCCAGAATACGGCCGAGGTCAAGGCCGTGCTGCAGGCGCTTATGGGCAAGATCCAAAAGTAGTAAGTAAACATCCCTAAATAGTGTTGAGCTGCAACCATGTCACGTCTCTCTCTCTCTCTGCTCTTAACCCAATTAGTTGCAACTCGAACGCCAAGCCACCACACACGGTGAAGGTGCTGCTGATTGGCGGTGACTGGCTGCAGGGCGCGACTCTGCGGCATTATGTTGAACTGCTGGGCGTTCGACCTCCCGACTGGCTAAATCACTTACGTTTCTATCTGGTGCCCATTGGCGGCGGCAGCAGCAACGGCAGCGTGGCGCGTCATCTTAGCCAAATGGATCAGGCATATGCCGCCATGTTTGGCTCCGACAACTGGTCGCAGTTGTGCGAACGTGCGGCAGCCACAGCTGCCGCGGTCAGTGCGGTGACCACAGTAAATGCCACAGCTTTGACGGCCAATCTGGCTGATGCGGGTTCCGTAGCCAAGTCGGACATTGCGGAGCTGGTGCAGCGCATACAACGCTATCTGCATGCGGCAGGGCCATGCACACAGATTCCAATTGCCGAAGCCATGGTCAACTATAAGGACGAAGACTCGTGTCAGATCTTTGTGCCCTTTGTCAGCGTAAGTAACGGAAATCATTAAAGTATGCCTGGTATGATTAATATATTTACCTCTTCCTTTCGGCTGCAGGACGTACGCATTGGCTATTTGGATACGCAAGCCTCGCTGGACTTGGAGGAGAACATCGCGTCAAATATGACTGGCAGCGGTGGTAGTGGCGGCTCAACAAACGCATCTAGCAACCCCATACCAATTGGTAATCAGAGCAGCACGAGCATGCACGGCGGTATATCGGGCTCGCCGCCGCAGCAGTCGCAGCAGTCACAGCAGTCACAGCAAGGTGGCCAGGGCATGGGGCGCATATCACCACCGCTGCAGACGCCGCCAACGTCGAGTTTGACGTATCGTGAGCGGAGTGTCAATGAGGCACTAACAACGCCCTCGTCCTTGCAATCGCAGACTTTGAGTGGAGCGCTGTCCGCAGCGGAGGCCGTGGAGCTGCAAGTGGACTATTGGCCGCTGGTGCGGCATGGCGAAATGCATGCCAAGGAGTCAAAGGGTGGCATGTCGCGCGGCAGTGATTCGGGCGGTGGCAAGAATAGCATTAAGAGTACGTTTAGGAATCTGCAGGTGTGGCGCCTGCCACAGAATGCACAGCAAATGGGTGATATGTCCAATGGACTGACTGTTAGCTTCGCCACCAAGGAGAAGAAGCAGAAGCAAAGTAAGTCTCTCAATAGATAAACTATATTCTATTTATTAATACAATTAAATCCCCCTACAGTTATGCGATTGGGCAAGAAAAAGGACAAGGAGCGTGATCTCGAGAAGGAGCAGTGCGTTGAGGGTGTTGCACGACTAATATGCTCGCCCAAGCAGTCGCATCCCGTGCCACTGCGTGGTAAGTGTTATTACCCTAGAGAGAGATTTATAATGCCTATAAATGCGTATTGTATTCACAGTTTACATCGACGGCACCGAGTGGACTGGCGTCAAATTCTTCCAGTTATCGTCACAGTGGCAGACTCATGTAAAGAACTTTCCCATTGCCCTCATCGGTTGTACGCCCATGTCGTGTGCAGAATAAAATCCTAGTCAACAAACAAATATCCAATGCCCATATTCATGTAGACTCGCAGACACATGCATACATACAGAGAGCAAGGGAGCCGTACAGATGGACGGCAATTAATATTATTTACTAAGAAGAATGATAATTTATTTTATAGTTAATATTTGTAAATTTTTAGTTAATAAAATACGTTTAGCTTCTAATGTTCTTTTAAGTCAACAAAAAGCAAACTTTGTGAATTTATCAAACAACCTTTCGATTTTTGAAACACACGCATCACACATCAATATCTAAAAACTAAATAATTAAAATACATAGTGAAATTGTAGAATCCAAACTTTAACACTTGATAAAATTAACGCGTATCAAATATCCTGTACAAGTAAACTTTACCTATGTAGTGGCAGTTGCAAGAACACACTTTCTCAAATCAAGTTTGTTAACCAGGTCTATTGAATAGTTGGCCAAATGGTTTCGTTTGCAGTCAGTTTTTAGATTAGCTCGTTCTTTAATCTAAACAGGTGCTAAACAAGAGTCAGGAGCATTGTCAGAAGAAGAAGAACGGCTCTATATTAGGCCACATGATCTCAAGATCTCTCTGCTCTGAACACGGCAACAGAGGAATGTAGTATATACTCTGGCATTATCCAAACCAAACTAAACTAAACAAAACAAAATAAAACTATCGTAATTATATTAAAATGATATTCAACATATTCTAACTACAACTGCTTAGCAATGTGAATGCATATTTAACCTACCCGTCGTCTATATACTATCTAAATTCAGACATTATCTGTATGTGTAACTAAATATCTACTTATACAATACTTATATATGTATGTATATATATATATATACTTATATATATACATATACCTATCTAATCAGCATATTCTAACATATGTACTACTCTTATTGTTGTGATTTTTCAAAAATTCATAGTGCGAACAGTCGATGCAAAGATGCATACACTATATAGAAGAGATATGTAATGAATCTGTTTCAAAAACAATGTACTAGTGGGGTGCGAAAGTTGATCAATTTAAGATGAATGTCGAAAGCGTTGCGAATGAGTGCGAAATAACGTAAAATTAAAACAAATATAAGATGTGTAATTTATAATTGTATTATTAAATATATATATATATATACATATATAACATTTAAAGACAGATCTAAAACAGTTTCATTTGTCAACGAAATGGGGTCATTGCAATTGTAGCGTTAACGCACTTGAACCTTTTGATGAGGCAGATTGGTGACTACAATGGAGCGTTTCCTGAGTCCTTGGTCACCGTCAATGCCGCCAGGTGGCAGAAGAAACGTGAGTTCTTCGTGACCCTTAGGCTGTGCAAATTCCACTAGATTGGCATTGCTTGCGCTCAAGGCAGCCAAAGACCAAACTGCCAAGTTACGTGTTTTGCCATGTCGTGCCACCACGTAGAACTGCAAAAGGTAAATTTTATCAATTTGCATATTTAATTTATTTTACATTCGTTAAACACTAACCTCGTTCTGGTCATCAATTAGATAACCCAAAATGAGTGCCCAGTGAGCCCGATGGCCACATCTTTGGCAGGGCGCATGGTTGACATCGGCGTCGTACCTATATATCTAGATTTAAGGTTAACCAAAGTTTGCCACAAATACTCTTAATTGATACACAACACAATTGGTAGCACTTTATTTGAAGCAATCTTAATACAATTTGAAAAATGCAGCGTTCCTAAATAACTTAGTGGCGGCTTCTTATCTACTCCTTCCACTCTCACTCTCACTCATCATTTCTAACCCACTCTCATGGGTGGAGAGACCAATATAACACCATCCCCTCGCACAAATAACATGGGTATGGTGCGCTTTGTGGTCTTGTACACCTCTTCGTACGTTTCTTCGTCGATTTCAACGGTGGTTACTGTTTCCTCCGCATCACCTAACACCATATTCAAATGCTGATCAAAGGCGTGTAATCGTCCTCTTAATTCCCGCTCATTGCGCATTTTTACGTACACTTTCTCATCCAAGCTGAGACGAATGAGGTCAAGCGGCTCTTTGACCGGCAAAATTACCTGGCTGAGCTGCAAGTATACAAGTTAGCCCGATAATTATTTAGTGGCTGTATTCACGTACCTGTTCCTCTTCAGTTGCCATTTAAAAATCACTTCAAAGCAATAAGTTTACAATAAATTATCAAATTATTAAAATATCGTGGAAATACGTATATCGCGTTCTTGTTTCTCTTTTTTGCACTAAATAATACCAAAAGTTAGTATATATCGAGCAGCGATACATGCGTTACCAGTGCTGCCCATAAAATCAATTCAAAACATATACTAATCCAATATATTGATAAACGATTGTTTGGAAAAGGATACGGAACCAATAAACACGCTCCAGCGCCGAGTTTGTCCTTAATCTGAACACAATCTAAAAAGCCTTCATAGAATTCGCTTGCCATTGGATTACGCAGATGCTTCTGCATCAATTCGTATAAATATTGTGCACTGAACATTTCACCGTTTATTGTATACTTTTGTGCACTGGCCTCTTCTAACAATTCCGCAGCCGTGGGTTGCCCATTAAGCAACATACTTAGCGCTGTCAATCCACAGGTGGGTCCTATCTGCAATTGTATGTTTATGACAAATATATCTACATATCCTATATATCAGAGCTGCTAACTTGTAGAACGCTGTCGATGATAGCATATTGACATTTTTTCGGCTGTGCATACTGACACACACGACTGAGAAAACAACCTTTCCGCAATTCGGGATAATCCGTTGCCCAGGTGCACTCATCATTAGGTAGTCGCATTGCAGTAGTTTTATCTTTGTCTAAAGTTGTTTGGGAGATATTAACCGTAGTAGGAGGAGGTGGCGGAGGCAGTGGAGGTGCAACAGGCGCGGATTCTGACATTTTGCACTAAAAATTCACCCACTAAAATACTGTGCGAAGTTTAGAAACGTACAATAACAAATAAACAGCTGAATCAGCTGAGCTGATGTCAAAGAAATGGCAGCACTTTTTTCTAATATGATCATGCCAACTTGTGTAAAAAGTTTATGTACCCATGTTAACAGAGGGCTAACAATTATATAAAAAATAATAAAATGTAATTTGTAAAAGCTCGTATAACTTAAAAATATCGCATGCTATTGATGATTAAAGCTTTTCAAGTATTGCCAACGGTTTTGCCTTGTTTCTCCGAATACTCCATTGCCATTTTTGCAGCTATCTTAAAAACTTCTTCTATGCTTCGACCATCCTTTGCTGAGATATTAAAATGAGGTATATTATTGTTTAATTTACACCATTGTTGGGCATCTTCACTTGAAATCTTCAAATAAAATATTGATAAATATTAAAACAATAATTTGAACAATGTTTCTGTGACACTCACATTATTTTTATCAAGATCAGCTTTATTTCTAATGACAACAAAGGGAAAAGAAGCAACATCAGCTGGATTGATGTGTTTTAAGAATTCAGTATGCCACATTTCCACTTTATTAAACGAGTTTGGCGAAGTCACATCATAGACAAGAACGCAGCAATCCGTGCCGGGAAACATCATTTTAGTGACCGTTTGGAAATACTCCCTTCCAGCCGTATCCCAGATCTCAGAACAAAACAAAAATATGAGCTTATAAAAGAGATTTATCTGCGAATTATCAATTACCTGTACGCGAACTATACGGTCATTAATGTTGACATTTTTCGTACAGAAGTCCACTCCACATGTTAATTGATAACAATCGGTAAATCGTCCATTTGAATAACTTTGAATCAACGTCGTCTTTCCAACATCGCTACCTCCTAGAACTAGGATTTTAGGCAATCGATTTGATGGATAAGACATGCTAAGGATTGCTTAAAATGAAATAGTTAATGATTTAGTTTCACATTTATTTTTCAAATAACAAAGGAATGCTTTCTAAATTGCTTGATAGAGGTAATCAACCAGCAAGCGCTTTTAGTATATATATTAGGTTTAATGGCGCAGATAAATTAAAGTACATCAGAAAAGCAAGGGTAGATGGGCGTTGTACGGTGAAAGCTTTTATCGAATGATGAATACTGAAAATATTTCGACAACTTAAATATGTATGTATACCACGATCTTGAATTGATATTATAAATTTCACTGCTTTAGACTCATTAACTATAGAGTATAGCTTTGGTGGTTTTACTTTGACAGGGGACGCGAATTATTGTTCAATTCAGCTGTTCATTGATGGAGTATTCAATATATACTGATTGCCATTAGCATTGATTACTCAGCAAGACACATATTCTCGGAAATTCATATCTTTACAGCCTTGCATTTACTTTTTTTCAAGCTGTTTACTTTTGAATTATCTCACCTTAATGTTCGTTTTTTTTTTATTTATTTTTTTTTTCGTCCAAAAACTGTCATATGATAAAAATCTATATTTCATGCGGGCTGATTGCGTGGAGAGAAGAATTATATTTATAATTATATAAATATAAGAAAATGTATATTTTATAAATTACACTAATATATTTTGTTATAGTAATTTTTTGTTTATTTTTATACCCTGAACCCGTTAAAAATGGGAATTCAGTAATACAAATCTAATGTAACTAGACATATTTGGCAAAAGAGATCTTTACTGATTATCCGCTAATACAATTGCAACAACATATTGTTCGCCGTTTGGGTCCATCCATTTCTAGAGTTATAGGAATATCTGCTTCGTCTGGCGCTTCCTCCTTCGCATAGTCCAATGCTAATTTTGTAGCTATCCTAAAAACGTTTTCCACACATCTGCCATCCTTTGCTGAGATCTCGAAATGAGGTATATTGTTGTTCAGTCTACACCATTGCCAGACCTCTTCAGCTGATACCTTAAATATAATAAAAATAATATTTATTCAAAATTATAACAAATTTTAAGCCCTATTTCTGATGCACACATTGTATTGATTAAGATCAGCCTTATTGCCAACCACGACAAAGGGAAAACGCGTAGTATCCATAGGATTGATATTCTTAAGGAATTCAGTATGCCACATTTCTAAATTCTTAAATGAGTCTAACGAAGTCACATCGTAGACGAGGACGCAGCAATTCGAGTTGCGATACATGTTTGCGGTGAATGAAGCGAACCGCTCCATGCCAGCCGTGTCCCAAATCTGAAAGCAAAGTAAACTGTGAACTTATACAAAATATTATATTTTGATCTGACCCTTACCCGGACTGGGACTACACTATCATTAATATGCACATTCTTCATAAAGAAATCAACTCCAATTGTTGCTTGGCAACTGCTTGTATATCGTTCATTTACATAACTTTGAATCAAGGTCGATTTTCCTACACCACTATCTCCCAGAACAAGGATTTTACAAATTCGATCTAACATATGGGTCATGCTACCTGATGATGAATTTGAAATCGGTAGACAGAATCAAAAAATTGAAATAAAAATCATTATATAGACTATATAAAGATAACTTCATAAATATTATATATGAATATTTTATATTTAGAGTTGGTATATTTATGGGTTTATATTTAAATTTGAAGAATAGGAAGTAAAATCAGATAATATTCTAATGCAAAAAGTAAGAAAAATTAAATTAATATTTATATATATGCAGAAGACTTGGAGACTCTAACTCTAAAGATGAACAAGATATCATTTTATAATTGATTGTTAATGTTAAAATCGATAACTTTGAAACGAAACAAGTTATCGATTTTCTGAAACAAACTCGCAATCCGCGTGCATTACACGGACACAAAAAAGAAAGAAGTCTCTAGTTCTTATAGTTGCTGAGATCGACGCGTTCAGACATACGGACGGACCGACAGTGCTATATCGACTTTTCTCGTCACCCTGGTCAAGAATATATATACTTTGTGGGGTCTGCCACGCCTCCTTCTGCCTGTTACATACTTTTAACAAAACCATTATACCCTGATTTCCCATTTTCAATGGGCTCAGGGTATAAAAAATGGAAATGCGGCAAATAAAAATTCCTTTTGTAAAAGTATAGGCAAATTTACATATACACTGAACCCATTGAAAATGAGAATTCACGAAATATTTAAAATTTCGTGTACTCCCATTTTCTTAGATTATATTATATTTGAAACTAGTCGTCAATAAAGATCGCAGAAAGATCATTTAAAAAAATAATAATAATAAGATTAATAAATATAGTAAAATAGTATAAAAAATTCTCGATTATTAATAATTTACTATATTTATATATTTCATTATTTTTTTGTTATAAACAAAATATACATTTTTAATAACAAAAAATATTAATAAATATAAATATAGTAAATTATTAATAATCAGGTCATTGTGGTTTCTGAAAAATCATTAAAGTCTGAAGTATGCAAATCTTAGTTTGTTTTAAACCATATTAGTAATTACATTGTATGTATACGCATTCGTCAGCCTTTTAAATTGCTATTCTATGAATACATCTAGCACGGTACAAATCCGAATATTATTAAATCCATAGTCAATTTAATCTTTTCGCTGACCACACTTAGCTCTTAGCAGTTAGCCTAGGGCAGTCAAATGTATATATCTGGATATGCCTGCATATTTCAGTAGATTTTCATCGGATTATACTTGACTGCAAGGCATATTATATTAAATATTTATATCTGCAGTTCTTTGCCTATGTATTTCCCTTCTCTTGAGTTCAAAGAAAATCTGATGCTACAGATCGTATCTGAAGATCCTGCAACTGTACATCTATGAGTCTAGTGAATGCTGTTACGGGAATACTCTGATGTTGTTTTTGGAAGAGATGTCCGCTCTGTCTTAAAGCAGTCGCAACCAATAATTGAAATAATTTTATATTTCAGTAATTTTATTTCGATTCACTCCATGGTCGCGGTAATGGGAAAAAGAACACAGAAATTGTTCAACATTAGCGCCATTAGTTGCGTGAATGATTATTACTCACTTGAGAGTACTTAGAATTCACTGAATAAACGGAAATCGATTCTGAAGTGCACAACAAACAAACTTTACAGCTCTTTATACACTTATATACTTAAACTACTAAACTGAGCATTGCATTGAAAGCAAATGCAACATAAATATTAAACACTTTTAGCTACCTATCTGCTGTTTTAATTCCACCAGTACATTTGCTCCAATGCACTCGAAATAACTGCTCAATAATAAGTAAAACTGATTCTCCTTCGAAATAAGCCGCGAGCTTTCACATTGCAGATATATAAAACTTTATCAGGAATGGAAAGCTTTGTGGCCTTTGTGGTAATGAAGGTAAAAACATGTGTAAATATACTCGCAAATTCGAATATGTATAATACTCATTTCTTAGGAAGATTAATGGAAGGTAATGCTTTGGTCACGCCCATAAAATCACATATCATAAAAATAAACTAACATCGTACACATTCAATAAAATATATGTAATACATAATATATATATATATTGTTTGTCGATTTCAATTTAAAAATCGAAACAATTTGAAGGCAGTCTTAAAGCTTGGACTGTAAACGAGCTCAATGTAATAACTAAAAGAAAAAAAGTATTTTCTTAAAAAAATGTGTATATAAATTCAATCATTGCTCAACATTCATTAATTTTCCAACCGTTCTCATATGAATTCAGAGCAGAGCCACTGAATTTATACATCTTTTGAACCAACGCATTTCATGTTTGTAGATTTTAGCATTGTTTATTATACAAATTAAACCAAAGGCATGAAGATGTAGAATAAAAAAATATATGAAAATTATATAATATATTGTATACACAAACGTAGTGTATATATTACCAGACAGAAGCAATTTATAATACTCTAGGCCTTACGAAATGAATTTCTTGAATTTATTGCTCAAATTTATTAGTTTTGAGAGCGGAGCTAAACTGAGCCAATAAAGTGCCGATCGCATCGAATGTTCTGAATAGTTTATAAAATTAATTACAATAAAAATGTATATTTTGTTTTATTAAATTTACGATCACAAGAATTTTTTTGTTTTTTTTTTTTCGAAGATAATTTGTTATTGGTGATTCTGATGTTTGTTTCTTGCAACGGCTGCATCTGTTGCGTGCAATAATTTTACTAATGACAAAATAGTACTAGGAGGGCATGCACAATATGTAAAAGTAATTTAAATGATTGGTAAACACACATTTTAGCATTCTATCGTATTATTATACCTATGCTGTTGCTCAAATTGTTTTACTTAAACTTATAACCTTGCTGTTGTTCATCATATTAGCTTTTCATACTCATATTCTGTTATGTATTTTATTTATAATGTATATTGTGTAATTATGCACTTTGCGTTGTATTCTGTTGCTGCAGCTGTTGATCATAATATTTTTAATTATATTAGCATTGACAATTGTCAGCGTTGCTTGGACGATTGTTTTCAGAGTTCAAGCGCAGTTGATCGGGGAAATCGTTTATAAGTTCAGCCTGAAAATACAGAGATATGACTACAATGAAACCACTCAACCATATGTCAAATCATACCTCCGCCTCCTGTTCCAGAGCATTCTTAGCTATGGTTTGAAACGCCATTTCAACATTAATTCCCTCTTTTGCTGACGTCTCATAATAGGGTATGTCGTTTTTCGATTGGCACCACTGCTGCGCACGGCGCGTAGATACCTGAAACAATACAACACGTTTCGCATAAATAAAAATAATAGAATTGCTGGGACCTAAATGAACATAACTAGAGGGAAGAATCTCTAATTGTAAACAAAGTGATAGAAAAAAAAAACTAATCAAAAGCACAGAAAAAAAAACTATTCAAAAGAATGAAATACGAAATCATTTTATATTTATATTTAAAATGAAACAGAAACTAAATTACAGTAGACCCTCGCTTAACGAACATTTCGCATACCGAAACTACGAAAGAAAGACCATAGCCATAGACCATTTTAGCATTTTTTTGCTTTATTTTGTATAGAACTTAGGTGCAAAATTTGTAACGATCTCGTGGTTCGGTTTGGTTAACGAACGTTTCTCTAAACGAATAAGATTCTGGAACGAATTGTGTTCTTTAACCTAGGGTCCATTGTATTTTACTAATTTGTGGAAATAAATTTATATTTATATTTCTGTTTAAATGACATTTAAATAAAGCACTTTTGCGGTGAACAAATTAAAATCAGTTGTATCCGAGTGTAGTTAATAACGAATAATCATTACCTTGAGGCTAGATTTTACGATCTTCATCAAATTTTGTGTGTACTCACTTGGCGATTATCTAAATCCACTTTATTGCCCAGAACGACAAAGGGGAAATGCTCTGGATCCCTTGGACTGGCCTGTATTAAGAATTCATCCCGCCACGAATCCAAATTCTTGAATGAGTTGGGCGCCGTCACATCATAGACAAGGACACAGCAATCCGCACCGCGGTAGAAAGCCACGCCAAGTGATTGGAAGCGCTCCTGGCCAGCCGTATCCCAAATCTATAAAATAGTTCAAGCGTTCAGCATGCCGTTAAAAATATAAATGAACAAAATAATAATAATGGGAATTTGCTCACCTGCATTGTAACTACTCGGTCGTTAACAACAACTTCTTTCGTGCAAAAATCTGCACCGATCGTTGCCTTATACTGATTAGAGAATCGTTTGTTTACATATTGATTCATCAGCGACGTCTTTCCAACGCTGCTGTCACCAAGTATGATAACTTTCAACAAAGATTTCTTTCTGGTGGCCATGTCGATGTTTTTTATTTTTTATTTATTATTAGCTTTCTGGCTGTCTTTCAAGCTGCTGTCGCCTGAAATAGACAATGTTTGTATCGACCTGTTGGTTAAAAATATTCTTGTTCACTAACTTTTTTGGCTTAATCTAATTACGCGCTTATCTTGAACGCCTCGGATTACTAGCACGTTAACGCAAGCCCAATCTGAGCTCTAATGGGAGCATTGGCATGTGCATGAACATGGACATGGGTATGTGATGATTAAATGATAAATTCTGATTTTACACTACGCACATGACTCATGAACACAGAACAATGACTGACCGTTGAGCGGAGCACATGGAAGTAGGCGAGGGGAGAGCGGAAGCCCGCATGGAAGCGATAATAAAAGAAAATACGAATGATAGGAAGTATGCGCTGCGGAGAAAGTGATGACAACAGAGAAGATGTGATGTATTTAAGTAACAAAAAAAAAAAAAAAAACACACTGTATAAGCGAGTCGAAAGATATGGGCTGCAAAAAAAAATAAACACAAAAAACAATAGATAGTTGAAGGAAAACGCCCATATTTATCAATGCAAGGATGCTGAATAACATTGAAAACAATTCTAATAAACACAACTACGAACAAAACGGTGGGAAAAAAGTGAAAAATTGCCATCACATCTTTCCACCCGTCCCGTGGTGAACCCACAAATGACTTGTTTTTGCGCACTACTACAATATCATGAGTATTTATATGTATGTATGTATGTTTTTCTCTGTTCGAGTTGCACTGGCATTTTCCATACCGTTTTTACTCCTGCGTAACACAATTTTTCAATGAGTTATTGTCGCAAGTAACGATGCATTTCTTACTTTATAATATACGATAGACACATTTGGATCAACTTACTTTATTAGAACGTATTTTTATTGTTTAATCGGAATTTATTTCTACTCAACTACGCAGTTAATTTTTTTTGTTTTCTACAAATTTTGGTCAATATGAACTAATTAATCGATATCGCGACTTCCCGATATTCGATAGGCATTTGCAATAATGTTAACAGAGCACTCCTCATTTAACATATTAAGTGCATTTTAACACTAGTGTTACAGATTTTAAGAAATGGCCGTTCTATTGAATATTTTAATTTCGAAACTTTAATTAATATACATACATTTATATTTAAAGTTTGAATATCGAATATATATTTTCTTTATATAAATTCCGTTTTATTTCAAATATGATGTTAAAAAATCATAAAATCCCATGCTAAAAAAAACTATCGAAGGAATATGAGTAAAAAGGAAACTACCAGCTCTACTTTACACATATTAAAATTATACTTGCCATTGGTCACACTGCCAAAACGAAAAACAAAATAATTGTATCAATTTTAACCAGAACAATAAATATAATACAAAGTGTATTTAATATTAACAAATTGACTGAGAGGAGTAGGCATTCGGCTGAGGTATCACAAGAAAAGTAAATATGGCAACATTACCGCCACGCAAGAACCAAACACCAACTCGTATCTGCCAAACCATGAAGCCTCATTTAACTCCACTCCAGACGTTGCTGCAAATGGGATTCCAAAAGCATAGAGCGTAGGTATCACGGGCGTAATGATCAAATCTGCACCTATTTGAATGAAGATGATAAAAAGATAAAACCCTCAAAACGATATTTATTGATTATTTTTGACAACTTACCCCAACTCCCAAAAAGTGAAAAGGCTTTAGCTTCAACCGGCAATAGAGGCGTACAGATAGCATCTGATTGGCTCCTGGCTCATGTTAATGATGCCACATTGGACGAATGCTCACCACGCGAATACATCATATATGCGTGCCCGACGGGACCGTTTCTACAGCAGCTGGAGGAGTTTTGGTCCAAATCGCGTCAAATGTGCGGCTGGAATGGGGCGCACAACTATGTGCCACACATAACGCTAGTATCATTCTTTAAGGTAGGCAACAAATAAATTAATACATAAATAAATTCATTAATAATTTATTCATTACCAGGCTCCCGACGAATGCTCTCTGCAGTTGTCGAAAGCGCTTAAGCAAGTCGTGGATATGACGGGTGCATTGCTGGATCGCCCGATTAAATTGGAGCTTTATATGAGCCAAAACTTTATGGGCTTCTTTGTTGCCGAGGACGATGCCAACTACTTGAAACGTCTTGCTTTACAATATGTTAAGGAGGTGTCCAACTCAAGTATGCCCGGCCCCGTTGCAAATCTTGTTTGGTTGCAGTTGCATTGTTTCTTTTATTATGGTTTTGCACTATTTATTTGGTTATCTGTTTGGTGCCGATGGCTTCGGTTCGGTTGAATTCTGTTTTTGGCGTGGCTTACGGTTTCGTTCTCTTCCTATCTCTTTGCCTGCACACACATTAACCGTTTGCGATGGACAACAATATTGGTAATGGAGCACAGTTATAAGCGACACTTACGAACAGTTGGACGCCATTGTCGCCTGCTTCCCTTGGTGCGGAGCAGTCTCTTCGGGCACCCGCTGCATTCCTCGCAGCAGTCGATGTAAGCGTCATTAATTTAGCTAGAGTAAACCCTTTCAACTTAGCTCCGTATTCATTTTTACACTTGCATGCTTAGTAGTTGAAATTAAGTTTCTCACTGTTGCACTGTTATCTTGCCACTTTTAGGCGCTGGTTATCTTTGGGGAAAATACACACAGACACACATTAGCACTTACTAATTACGCCGTTATCAATATATAGTTGTATAACTTTGTACGTAGCGTTTGGACTTAGATATTGGTCTAACTCACTTTGTAACCCGTAGCTATCTCACTCGAGCCACACGTAAAGAGCCTGCACCTGACGCTCGCCTATCAGTTTCCGCAGACACAATTCAATGCACTGAAATCACTTGTGGAAAACCTCGATGCCAGCTGTGCATCCAATTGGGAGCTGCGTTTGTATTCCCGCGATCCACGACTCGCCACCAAACAAGTTAGCACACAAAGCACTGTTCGCATCCACTGAACGATGGAAATTTAATTGATTCTCCCAATTTTTAGGTGATGAAAGTAGTCTATCCACATAATCCGCATGAAACGGACGAGCTAGAGTTGCGCATTGGCGACTATATCTACTTGAACAGCGAAGGCATTGATAGTTCTGGCGATGGCTGGGCCGAGGGAATATCTTGGCTAACAGGTAGCACTGGCCATTTGCCAGTTAATTACACGGAGCGCACCGCTGAATCGGATGCCTGGACACTGCATCGTGTGGTTCAGCTTTCGAAGAGTGTAGCATCGTCGCTAAATTCTGCCGAAGATATAGACATTGTTGACGGGCGTAGTATATCCACGGAGCCCGAGGAGCGGCAACGAGAGTTGCAACAAAGTAAGTTAACACTAGATATTTCATAATTCTCATTTTGTCATTAATATTTTTTTGTAGGTGCACAGCATCCGGAGATTATAGAAGGCTCCTCTTTTGAGGAATCAGAGCAGAGCGTTGAAAAATACTTGCGCCAGACCTTGCAGCCCTGTCTGGAATTGCCGTCTGTGCAGCTATTAAACAGCCACAATCTGTCTCTTCAACATAATCAACACACGCCTACAATTGAAATTACGGCAAATCTGTCTTCCAATTCAATATCGAAAAACATTGATGAGATCATGGTGGAGCCACTAGCGGAGCAGTCACCCCGACCGGATGACACGCTCAGCGTGCACTCGGACCATTCGCACCCGCACTCGCAACCAAATGCATTGGATGTCGAGCCCAGCAAGAATCGCAAGGTATATATTATGAGGCATGGTGAGCGTGTGGATTTTACATTTGGGACTTGGATTCCTTATTGCTTTGATGAGTTTGGCAACTATATGCGTAAAGATCTCAATATGCCGAAGGTATTGCCGCATCGTAGGAACAGCCCTGAAGGTTGGCAAAATGACTCACCATTGACAAATGTGGGCATCTACCAGGCACGTCTAACCGGTGAAGCCCTACTAGAAGCAAATGTGCAAATCGATCATGTTTACTGTTCGCCTTCGTACCGATGCGTGCAAACTTGTACAAGTGCTTTGGAGGGCCTTAAATTGAATGGTAAACACAAAATTAAGCTGGAGCCGGGACTGTTTGAGTGGATGGCCTGGTATCCCAATGGTGTGCCCGATTGGTTAAGCAGCAAAGAGCTCATTGATTTCAAATACGATATTGATTTGACCTACGAGCCTGTGCAACAGGCCACAGATTTAACAGCTCAGCTAAAGGAATCAACGGAGCAGTTCTATATGCGTAATCATGAGGTGCTGCTGCAGCTGCTTGAGCGGACCAGTGAGTATTTGTGAAGATTCGCATTTGGAGTACAATTAAAAACATTAATTTATTCTTACAGCTGGCAATATTCTTGTTGTGGCACATGCCACTACACTGGATACTTGTTCGCGGCAACTGACGGGCGGTACGGCTCGTAATACTAACGAGCTGCGTCAGGTTATCCACAAAATACCCTACTGCAGCCTGGTTACAGTAGAACAGGTGGATGGTGTTTGGAAATTGGTTGAGCCTGATTGCCTGCCCGTGACACACTCGAAAAACCCACGATTTGAGTGGAGTGCTCTGTCGACCACCTAGTGCCCGTGCTTGGAGCAGTTTCTATGCACGCATTGAGACTGAATGACAAACCACATCACACCGCGTTCCACATATGCCGAAACAAACATACGTAAATTCTTAAGTTTATTAATTGGCAGCCTCTGCGCTTGCATCATTATTTACAAGTATGCGATATAACCACTGATGACTATAATATTACTGCCACACGATTATACGCGAATCAAATGGAAACACCCATGCTTACAATATAAACATAAATATTTATGCTTGTGCATACAGATATATGCAGTACAGAAACTTAGCTGCAATTGCTGAAATTCAGCCGATTAACTTAGTTTTTTTTCATACGTTTTATAAGATGCTACAAAGTAATATTTACTACTTGCAATGATTGTTAACAATATATATTTATAGCAGGCACAATTACCATTACCATTAGCAATCCTTCGCTGCTTTAAACTTACTTTAGCTTGACCTGATGGCTCAATTAGCAATGCATACCCTAAGCTTTACCGTAGATATAGTTAATGCGAAAGCTATATCTGAAAATAGATCACCCTCCAGAGGCCGGTTCTTATACGTACATATGTAGGCATACTCATTTAGTTGATAATTACTCATAGATATCAAATATGCTTTAGAAATAAAATAAAAATATGTAACACAGCAATAAAGACGACTAAAAAGTGTATTTTATTTTACTATTTTCGATTTTTCGTAATCATTTCTTTGACCAATCTGAAAAGGACACTCAAAACGTCAATTTAACTTGTGCGGCTCTGCAGAAAAAAGCCGACAATTTATTTATTGCGCATAGAGTTAGTACAGTAATTTGTTGTAATTGTTAAAACTATGAAATATATTATTGTTGAACTATTAAATTGAATTATTATTTGTATTGGTATTTTGCAATATACATACATATATTGATGTAAATTGTTTTTAGTTTAGTTTTTTTTTGTATTTATATATATATATATATATATATATATATATATATATATATATATATATATATATATATAATTTTTTTTTTTAATATATTTTTGAGTTTGTAATAAAAACTGTCCAATATATGGACGAAAATAACGAACTTATAAGAACTAATCATAGAATGAATTGTTTTTATATACTACCAAATATTGCTTTGAATTTTGGTTAGCAGATTAAGCATTTCTTGATTTAATGAAAAGTAAGTTAAAATTCATGTCACTTATTGTGACGACACGTCAGTCCCGAAAGGACTAAGAATATATTGTAAAAAAATTTATATTGGCGAAATAAGTTGACGCGACTGGGACAACTTTGCTTGAAATAGTTGCTCAGGAGTAGGGAAAGCCGTTCGTAAATAATCCCATGTTCTGGGTCAACTCAATGGCCAGTAATAATAAGAGCAAGACGAAAACCACGCCTGCCCTTAGCCAGGATCATTGTCCCGACGAGTGGTTTTCTAATTGTTAGCATTGAACTTTGCCAAATTGGACACCGCGACGTTCCAAGTGCTCGCGATACTCTTTATAGTGCATCTGGATCTCTTGCGATCGATAGCGTGTCAGCTTGATGGACTTGCGCAAATCCTGAGTAATAACTGCCCGATAGCCACCCTTGCGCAATAGCGAGTCGATGGTTTGCAGTTGATCCCAGCCTTGCTCTGTGGCCACTTGCGGGAGGTATGTGGCTGTACGCTTTGAGCCGCGCTCGGTGTAAAACTCAATCCGAATACCATGTACACCCAATTGCCAATCCAGATGACCCTGAGCCTCCTCAAAGTTTTGTAAAATGGAAACAGACACTGTCAGCCGGGGCAACTCTTCGCGCGAGATAGGTGCAAAGCGTGAATCCTTAAATGCACTGGTCAGTGCATATTCACGAAGTCCATTGTGCAGCTCCATGGCACTAAAGGTACCAATACAGCCTCGCAGTCGCTTGTCACGTCCAATTTTCCATGTCACAAACAACGGATAAGCATCGTTGCTAAACATCGGAACAGCTGGGCCATCAATGTTATTAAGCTCACAATCAAGCACCTCGAAGCAGTAGAGGCACATGTCCGGCACAGCGACGCTGTCCAGTGGCTTTATTCGCATGCCATGCCCATTCATATAGTGCTGTGAGTAGTGCACCGGCTGCTGCTGGTGATACTCCTCATTCCCATCGTCACCATTGCTATTGGAGTGTTGCGGCTGTTGCTGCTGGTAGTTATTGTGGTGTTGCTGGTGGTTATTGTAGTGGGAGTTGGACATTTTAGCTGCTGTTGCTGCTGCTACGTTTAAGTTTAAATCTACCAATTACGTTATCTATTTATGTATGTATATATATTTTTATAGTTAATGGCAGTGCACGTTGATGATCTAGGTTCAATTAGCATAAAATAACAACGAAAAGAAGTCTAAAGGATCTTTTGTCTAGCATGTAATCAAACGCCAGCCAAGCGTATCACGTCCAGCTAATGCTGCAAGAGATTATGGCACGGATATACATAGGTGTTTCATTGCAGTGCATCACACTCACCTTGGCAATAAAGTCACTGGCCACCCTGGTTTTGCCTCTCCTATCTGTTAACTACTTGCAACCGAACGCTGACACAGCTCGTTCTTTTTTCTGCTACAGGATAATGCTGGCATTTAATAGCCCGCACCTTTGTCGTCGTTGTCCTAGTAGTTTCTGCTGCTGCTGCTGCTGTTCCCTTTCCTGTTCCCGTTCTGTTTGCATCCAGACATTTGCTCTTGCCACTTTGCTGCTGCTTGGCTGCCGTTTTGAATGCTACAAAGCCATAGCTCATAAAGAAAACATTGAATCACAGCTGCTTGTGCTTCACCTCCCGATTTCTATTGAAAGTGCGTTAGTGAGCGCCGTCGTTCTTCCTTTTTTCTGCTGCTGTGGGTGTAAAATTAATTTATATAAATGTTAACACTCGATTGCAATGTTCACCTTAGCGCAATTGCTTAGTGCAATCTCATTGCGTTATCTATGTGAAAGACAGAAGAGAGAGAAAGTAGTGAAACCCTTGTTTTTCAATTTGTTTCATTTTTACTATCTTTTTAATTACTCTTTGTTCCTACTTCATTTGCATTTGTCACACACTCGCATTACTTTTACACGAGCAGATAGTTACACAATATCTGTAATTTTTTATTTCAATTGTTTACACCAGCTGTTTATATTTTGTTTTTTCAAAAGTCGATCTGCATTTACCTATTTTTGAGATCCACTTTAATGTAAACAAATTTAACAATTTTTTACGATTTTAGGAACAGTGTTGTCCAATGCCCGAAGCTGACCCAAAAAGGAATAAAAATAAAATACTAGCACTGAGCAACGTTTTCAACAAACTGTGTGTTTTAAGACAAATAAATTAAAAACGAATTTTTAGCAACTGTGCACAGCATATTAATAATGCTCGATAAATTGGATGCTTATATTTTTATACATATACATCTTATATTCATTAAATAACTTACTTCAAGCCAGTGACATCACATTGGTACTAAAAATGACACCAAGTTTCAGTATATGAATTAATTTCTATTATCCGTAGTAGGAGTAGTAAGTCACAGCTGATTGTGAATCATTTTGTGTTTTACGTTGTTGGGATTATTTTAGAAATATAATGTAATGATTAATAATTGGGGTATAAGTGATAGTGAAATATATTATTTACTTGTACTTTCTTAAATTATTTAAGTTAATACTTCACAACAGTTTATTTAAATTTAATTTGATTTAAAGAATATTCATTCAGTTTTTGCGTAATATTATAATAAAATAAGAATTTACGACTTATTAAAATAACTAACCATTCTATGTAACCATACAATGGTTAGTGCTAATAACTATTTATACAAATTTTGTAATTGATTTGATAGTAGTATTTTTAGTATTTAATTGTAATTTAGTATTTAATTGATATTTTTACGTTAACAACGACTGTTTAGACATTTACTGTATTGCCAGCCCTGTTGTAAGACAAACAATAATATATAAACAGTATTTGCGAAATTTATTCATAAAAATGGCGCTAGCAAATGTACTTTTGCTTAGTCAAATAGCTGGACACGTTCTGCTATTTATATTATCGTTATGTATTGTACTGCCGCTATCAATTAATCTCAATCAGTTTTGGTATGTATTCAACGGCGCAGTTTTTAACCAAGAATAACTAATGTGAACATGCAATCATTCTTCAATCCAGTGGACATTGCTTGCTCTTTACAACAGGTAAATGGCGAGAGGAGGATGGTATGTTCGATGTTCATTGGGCATCCGATGGATTCTGCAATTTTCCACTAATCACTGGAGTCTTTCTCCTGATCATCTCAGTCGTACAAATCTATCGGTGAGCATAGACAATATAGGAACTTACCTGAATGAGCAAATTAAAATTAATTTTCTGCTAAATATTTCAGATATGTTCGAATGAAGGATGAGGAGTCCTTCATTGCACTTTTTATTGACGTTGTGCTCGGCATTTGGATGCTGGCTATGTCCATATTGTCCGCAATTTTCATTACGTTGGGTTTCATTGTCTGGTGCGACGGAATGACCCAACGTTTTCCTTCGTGCGAAACATCGGCAGGACAAAACATTATTAGAGGCGACACCGAAAAGATTAATACATCAGGATTCTATATTGAAATGGGCACTACTCAGGTGAGTCATAATTACTTTGGACCTATAGACTTGTTCGGCTATTAAAATTTATATTATATATATTTCTTTAAAGTTTGGCGCATGGGGAGCATTTGCCATTTCAGTGGGTATTGGAGTCATTGCGTTGCTAAAACTTATACATAATCATCAGGTGCGAAATATAAAGGTATCCATGTATTTAGAAAGACAACGCTTGGTTAATCAACAGAATTTCGATGGGCGCTCAACACCCCCTCTCCATTCGAGCGCCTCGTCCGAAACTGACCACAATAAATAGTTGATATTTTCGGCGAGTCAACAATTTGTTATTCTTTATGTTTTTCTCATGATATGTACGATAATTATATTATGTCATTTAATCGTTGTACTCATAATTACGATTGAGATGCGCCAGCAGGCATTCATAAAGTAGTACATTTTATATAAGTGTATATTGTTATTATATTCAAATATGTATGTATGTAATCATTACCTTAAAACCGATAAATTAAAATAATAGTTTGTATTAACTATTATATATAAACTATTATTTTAATTTACCGACGATCAAATATGTATGTGTGTAATCATTACCTTAAAATCGGTAAATTGAAATAGTAATTTTTAAGTAAAATATATATATGTTAATCAACTCCAATTCTGTTTAATTAGTAAACAGTAATTTCTTATTGGAATCTTAAGTATACTTTAGTGCATTCGCCATTCAAAAATTCGTTAAATTTTATTACTATAATTCTTCCAAACTAAGATCGTTTGGGACTGTGGTAAGTATATAGATTAAACAGCTAGAATGAAAATGATTTAAAAATACATCATACCTAGTAATATTTGAAAAAGAAATAGAACTAGAACAAAATTGACTTACCTGAACTTAATATTCAAAATAAAAGTTTTTCATAAATTATCTTACATTGTTTTGACTAACTTTTTTGGTGAGTATCTAATCAAATATCAATAAGGTATCAATTTAAATTTATTTAGGACATGATATGATCGAATCATTAATATTCTAATACAAGAATATAATTTCGAATAATACAATGATAGGTTTGAAAAATATACTGATATCTTTAAATTACATATCATTAGAACTGGATTTTTTAATAATTCGTTCGATATTTCAAATTTTGTGAAGTCTGTGCATTATTTCTTATCAAATTAAATTCGGGCCTTTTAAAGTATAACTAATTTTCCGATTGATAATATTAGAACCACTACCACTATATACAAAAAAAAAAAAAAAAAAAATAAATAAAATAAAATAGCAAATGAGAAAATGATATCTTCCAACGTAATGGAGTTAAAGCGACAAAGACAAGACTGTAATATTCTTACAAGTTCCCGACTCTTAAGAGCTTCTTTACTATAAATTAACTATTAGATAAATTATTGTACTTACTTGATCGCCAAATAAATAAAAACAATTTATTGAAATTCTGTTATGTCAATTACATTTATTTTTGCAGTTATTTTCTTTTCATATCTGTTTTTTTATGCTTCACGAATATTTCGTTCTGTCTAACGGATTTTGAATTTGGATATTCGCTATTATTTTTGCGTTACAACAAAATGTTCATTATAGAATTTAAAGCGATTCCCATTGTACATTATAAATTCCGTATTTGCATGCGTAGTCTGTTTAACAATTTCCGCAACGATTTCCATTTTGAATTTGGGTTGATAAATTTTGCTTTTATCTTTTATTTTTATTTTTATTTGTTTAATATACATAACATACTTATTTCATTCAATTATATCCTCTGCCTGCAAAAAGATTAATTTAATATGGAGCAAAAAGTGTTGCAGTTTACTTTGGTTTTTTAGAGAAAAATAGTTACTTGTACATTTATGTATGGATTTTGTTCTGTTTTGTTATCTTGAGTTCATGAAACAATTTTATAGTTGGCTCTTAAATGTTTGTTATTGGATTTATAATTTTGTTTTTTGTTTTTTTTCTTTTTATTTTGGTTTTTGCTTAAAATTAACACTACATCAATGTATGTACTATAATTAGTATTTTTAGTTGTTGTATGTTTTTGTTGTTTTTTTTTTTAATTTTTAATTTTTTTTGTTTTTTTTTTTTGTGTTTTTTGTTGGTAATTATGTTTTGGATTTCTTTGAATAGCATATTATATTAACTCTTTCCTTTTTTGTTTTGTTTTTTACTTATACTAATGTTTTCAATAGATAATAAATGAAATATAACTAAAATGTTGTAAAAAAAAACTTTGTGTTGCTTTGTTGCAGTATATTTGTGTTTTAAATTAGGCAAGAAATCAAATCACCTGCGAGCTGCAATTTTTGTGCCAGTGGCTAATCGATTCGAGCTCCAATAAAATGGCTTGTTTCGAACTCGAATAAGTTTGGCGAAAGGCCGCACGTCGCGCTTCGCAGTGGTCTATGCAATATGGGAAAGATTAAGTCGAATTCTCCACCATAGCCAAATAATAGTAATTTAATTTTAAAAGAAAATTACTCATTCCATTTTTTGTTTGTTATTATATTTATATTTATATTTTTTGACGCGCATTCAATTTTTGGATTCCATTGCATAGACGACTGTCCCGGCGATTAACGTGTGCGATCGCTAGGAAATTCACGGAAATCGGTGTAATCTGATTAACCCCAAGCACCGAGCCCCTTAACTGCAACTGGTCGAGGTGATTTGCTGAACGCAAAAGTCGTGTAAATGTCTCTTTAGAAGTAGGCATGAACAAAATGTGATAGTGTTTGTGTGTGAGTGTTTGTATTTGGATTTTTGAGGGCGACTGTTATGCGATTTCCGTGTTAGCATAACAGTAAATGGGTTTAAAACGGTCTGTTTTTGTTTTTGCTGAATTGGTTTAGGGTTTACTCTGTGTATGTGTGCTTGTGTGTGTGTTGGAAAAGGCGACTGGAAATACTCTGCATAGAATTCAACCTCAAAGGAACCGGTTATTCCCATTCCCAATCGCCTTCACGTGTATTATGTGTGGGGATGGGACGCTTGTGCATGCGAATAACCATGAGTGCAGACCATGCACAGGCACCCCATCCCCAACCTCAGGAGCGATAACGGTATTACAGCAAGTTCTTGTGTGTCTTGTGTTTAACAAAAGATATAATGTAAAATTAGTTTAAAAGTTTTTTTTAGAAATTTTGTTTTTAAGCGTTTTGAAGTTGAAATTGTAATTCCTCCGGTTGTTTTCTTCTGCTATCGTTCTTTTCATTCTATATCTTGTTGTTTTTCTCCTTTTCTGTTTTCTGTTCTTTTTTGTTTCTTTCTGTAAGTGGGTTCAACATCCAATCATGTTCAAATGCATGTGAAATACTTACGTGCCCCAAAAACTGACCGACTGACCGACCAACAAAGGCGGCAATCGGACAGAAATACTTTGTAATCAGGCACATTGTTTTTTTTTTTTTTTTGTTTTGTTTTTTTTTTTGTTTTTTTTTTTTCTGTAAGAAAATGCATTCGTTTACATTGAATAATATTTGCACAACAGTGGAGAAAATTAATACCAATTGCACAATCCATAATTTTGTTTAGCTCATTCTTAATTTTCATGCATTTCATCGTACGCACATGCGTATGCACACACATACGTATGCACCTGTTGCGTATGTATGCATGTCATACGATTAGCATGTGCTAACGGCACTCGAATTTGTAGTACAAATATCAAACGATCATTTTTTATTTTCTTTTTAATATGCGAATTGTAGCGTCTCTAATTGTTTTTATGCCAATACATACTATGCAATTTTCAGCGATTTTCTTAAAGGAAAAAAGCTTCGTAAGAATTTTCTCGCATCTGCTGTAACATTTATGGTTTAGCTTTTAGTGTATTTTTTTTTTTTTTACTTTTCCGTGTTATTTGCGCCAGAGCGCTGGGCAGCACTGTTCCGCCATCTAGCGGTCAGGGCTGCAGTTGCCAAATTCATTAGTTTTTTTTTGTCACGATTAATTATTTTCTTTTCCTCATTTGATTCCAACAAACAATTATTTAACAATTCAATTTTGTACTATTATATGTTGCTATGCTCTTTGCGCTGGATTTGTTTTGTTTTTTTCTTCTTCTTATTAATGGTATCACTAATCTGTCGTTGATTTCTTTTATACATACATAGGAACGAAACGGTAAGGAACATAATTGAACTTGAATTTTTTTTACAACATTTGCCAGACTATTGCTGTGTGTGTGTGTGTGTGTGTGTGTGTATCTGAGAGTGTGTGTGTGTGAGAGTGTATGGAATAAAGATTTGAATATATCATCATATCGACAGCACGAATGCACACATACTTTCGTAACACACTATGAATCTCCTGTGCGTATACATACAATACAGACGATACTGAGTAGTTGATGCGTAAATTTCATGCTTGCAGCTGCGCCCAGCTGCAATTGTAGTATAGTAATAGTTGTTGTTGTTCTTGTTGTTGTTCTTGTAGTTATAGCATTAAATAGTATTTAATAGTTTCTTTGTTTTTTTTTTTTTTTTGAAATATATTTTATATTTAGTTACAGTATTGGCCGCGCTGCCTGTCAGTTACTTCTGCGAGCCACTGTTCAGTTTCGAGCTGTTTGAATTTAACGTACTTATTGCAGACGTATTGATGATCATATATGACTATGACATAGACACACACATATATATATATATATAGGAATAGAAATACACATACATACATATACATATAGTAAGAGTTAATTTTGATTTAAAGTTGTATGGTTTTTTCTTTTGATTTGTTTTTTTAATTCATTCTGCTGCTATGGTAATCGATAATGAGATTGTGGCTGCTGTGTGGCTGTGTGGATGTAGTAAACACTGCAATGAGCACGTTAAATCAGACGCTCGCTATACCATATTCAGAAGTCCGTATTATTTGGGCCCGCATCTGCCTCGGCGGCATCGCCCACCTCACCCACGCTCGGTGGCAGCGCCAGCGACAGGTGTGGAGTTGCTGAGCCAGCGACGAGCATGGTTGGCTCCGTGTTGCGTCGTTTCATTTTAAGTTTATTCTTTTTTAACATGGTGGCCTAGGTAAGTGAGGCGGTTTATTAATCGATTAATCAAGTTAATTAACAAGTTGGGTTCGAGTTGAAGGTTAAATTGAAGAGATATTGCATTTTTGGCGTCCGGTGCATAAATTGATTAAATTGATTAAGAGCGGATTAAATGTATATTGTTGTAGTAGTTGTTGGTGTCACAGATGTTATACATTCATTTTTTTTTTTTTTTTCATAAATTGTTATATTAATTTATGTTCAGTAATATAGAGAGATAGAGAAAAAGAGAGAAAGAGTATAAAAAGGAGAATTAACATAAATGAAATTATGTTATTAGCATTATTATTAATCTTGAATTATTTAGTTAGTTTAGCTTTTAAACTTTTACATATTGAAAATCAAAGTATTAATGGACAGTAATTAATTTTAAAACAAAAATTAAATTAAAATATGTTTAGCAAATCAAGCAAAATGCACAAAATTGGAATAAACTAAATTTCAGATGGTAAATCATTTGCATTTCTAGCAATTTATAATGAACAAAATCGAAATCAAATTGATTACATTTTTTGCTCAGTGTAGTTATAGGTATGTCTCTCTCTGTGTGTGTGTGTGTGTGTGGTGTATGTGGTATGTGTGTGCCGTTTATTTGTAATTACGCCCTGCACACTCTAAGCGCATTTCAAACGTTGGGTAAAAGCTTCAAAAAATAATTTTCAAAATCAATTAAAGAAACTCTTTAGACGTGTGCGATACGGTGTGTATGTGTGTGTGTGTGTGTGGTTGTTTATATATGTATGTGTGTGTGTGTGTTTACGTTTTACAGCTAATTCAAGTTTTTAAAAGCGGTGGTCTTTGTATTATTGTTGCTCTTGGTCAGAGGATGGTGGCTTATTACTTAGGTGGTTCGGTTTGAAGTATTCTATAAAAAGAGTTTATCGAGTTTGCATAAAAACTTTTTCTAATCGCTGCACCAATTTATTCACAATTCTTTTGATAACCTCAGCTTGCACAAGTTTATAGTATATTTCGATTTTGTATAGAGGTTTGGATTTATATATTTGTTGTTTGTTTGCTTTTCTTATATTTGTAGTCGTAGGTAGGTAGTATTTGAATATGTTTCCTATAGATCTGTGTTTATGCATTCTGTGGCTGGCATTATTGATTTGGGTTTGTTGCTTCTCCTGCCGTTACTGTCTCTATGTATGTTGTTTAGGATTATGTCGGCTTATGGGAAGAAACAGGAGAACCAATATCGTACACCGGACACATATGCCGAGGCTATACTCTATGTACTGCCAAAGTGTACTGAAGGCGGCACTGAAATATCCTTGTCGCCATTTTCGGCCGCATCCTGCGGCTGCTGTTGCTGCAGCAACTGCTGCTGCTGCTGCTGTTGCTGCTGTTGCTGCTGTTGTTGTTGTTGCTGTTGCTGCTGTTGCTGTTGCTGCGATTGTTGGGACATATTTTGTATGGCCGTGGTGCTGCCAGCCATCGAGAGGCTTAACACAGCCGGCGAGATATGCGGCTCCGTAAGTCGTCGTTTACTCTTCGTTTTCTTCAGCATGGTAGCCTGAATGTAGCATAAAACACACACAAGGGTCAAAGGCGACATATCTCAACAGCTCAACACATCAACAACGTACACACCCAAAGAAAAAAACAAACATTTACAGAACAAATTGGGTTGCTGCCCTCACAGGTGAACACATCGAAAATGGCCAATTTGCCAGATGCCATTCATATTTCTACATATTTGTTTTTTAAATACTTCTGAATGGACATTAAATCGAAGTAAACTGTGACACAAAGTTTGCTTCGAAAATAATTACTTTTTTTTTTTTTCATTCTAAACTGAATAAGATTTTTCAAAAATCTAAGAGATTCGCACGAAATTTTCCCTTTCCTTCTGATATTGTTAAGAGATGCGGAATTATATATATGTATATATTTAATATGATTTATGATCTAATTATCTTGCATAATACACACAAAAACGAGAGTTGAAGAAATACTTCATTATATTTGTATATACATGGGGTCTGCTGGGGCTTATGGGTACGGCAGGTGCTCGAATATAGATTATATGAGAATGTAAACACAATTAATATCGAATATAGACACGCACTAACAGTGACAAGGTTTGGTTTATATTGCAATCGCCTTGGCGTCAACAACAATTAGCTGGAATGACTTGATGAACAAATGAAATTACAAAATACGTGTAGTAACACAATCATTTCAGTTGGACCGTAATATTTGCATTTTGGGACGTAGGACGTGGCTGTTGGTTGCTTGATTGGTTTGGTTTGGCTTGGTTTGGTTGAATGGTTGCATGCAAACAGTTTTCATTTCTTTTTTTTTTTTTTTACATAAAACAAACACACACAGTTTCAATTCAATGATCAAATTATTTCTTACAAAGATCGATCTACTTTTAACATACAAATGTTGCAACAAACAAATTCTTAAGCTAGTTTCCTCAGTTTGAAGCTGTTTAACATGTAGATAACAGGAGGATGTCGATGAGTTTGTCAAATATAATCAAGACTAATCGAAAGAATGACGTTCGTATTAGAATTACAAATTAATCTATATCTAGGGGGACATCAACAAGCTGCACTTCAATTAACCCAATCTACTCTACTACTTATCGAATAATAATATTTTTTCTTTTCTAATTTTTTTTCTCTAAAAACGTTGAGTTCTATTCATTTCTAATTTCTAATAATGTTGTTATTCGTATCTGGCTTAACTTAATTTTTTTTTTTTTAAGGTGATTTGTCAAGTATAATCTGTGGTTGCTGACTCATTAGGTGTACAATCAGTAAGTAACGTACGCAGGAAATTGTAGAGAAACGATAAAAAGGAAAATAATTGGAAAAACGCGCAGTAACAAAGAGATTGGTGCACTTGTTTTGAACGCATCGGGTCCATATGATATATATGTATATACAAAAGAAATGATAATGGAAAGCTCTCATGCAATAATAACTGAATATTTGAAACATGCAATCCTAACTTATATACAAAAGGCATTAAATTCTTGGATCGCACATACCTTGAGTGCTGACTTGAGGACCACAACGTCGCCAGGGCTTTGAATCCATGGCTCACCGTCCACCTGTACAGGCATATCGGTCTTCAGGTGTATCTTGATGTGACCACCCTGGAAGTAATTATTTTATATATATTTTACTCGATCTCACGGAGTACACGCTTAACCCACCTGTGCTATGCGCATGGCCGTGCGTATGCCTGACTGGATCTGTCCCAGATGCACCACGCCTGTCACTCCAACCACCTCCAGCATGCCATCGTAGTGATTGGGCGTGCTGAACTGATCATCCTTGTCCGGACCCCAGGGATTTGCGCCACTGCCCCAGCTATGAGAAGAAGCAGAATAGAGTAAAGAATAGAAATGAAGTTGATCAATTTATACAATGGAAATTTGAAGCTTACCTCAATATATTCAATATGATGATGCCATCGACTGGTGGCAGATCTACGACCTTGCCGTCAACCTCGAGGCGAAGCTCCTTTTGCAAATCCTTGACCGTTTTGCGTCCCACAATCTTACGCAATCCCATCTTCACATAGTACCCCTTGTTGCGCAGCCGTGAATTGAACTGATTGGGATTCTCCTCGCGCGCATTGTGAAAGTCCAGACAGAGATCAGCATCGATGCCGATGCCAAAATAGTTGTTCATTACAAAGATCTGGGAGTTGTCCTCGTTTTGGGCACCGCCTGACAATCGAGAGCATTTATTTAGTTCGAGTTGTTCGCATCGTTGCTTGGGGACAACACTCTAAACGCACACATTGACACATCACAACGAATATTGAATTTACAAAACATCGAGTTGGATATATGAATCGGTTTTACCGATGTACTATGATTCGGATTCCAGACGGCAGCCGGACTCGATATTCACATACTTTACCTGAGAATTCCTTGAGTTGCTCGCACTCGTTAGCACTAACACTAACTACAACTAACACGGATGCATGCAGCTCTACTAAGAGTTTTAATATATGATATATACATTCAAACTACAGCATTTATCATCAGCTAACAAACTTGGCGGCGCAGTCTAGTCGGACTTTGCTTATTTGTTTATTTGTTTATATTGGGAGGTTTGGAATTTATTATTAACTACTTTCTGGCAGCTAAAGCTCAAATCGGGTGGCTTGACTCTATTTAATATGAGATATTTTTGCAACTTATTCGAAGGATTCAAGGGGAATCATAATAGAAAAGCCTGTTTCCTTTGGTTGGCAAAAATATTCACAGATAAATATGAAATATATACGTATATGTATATATATGCACTAAATATCTTTGTTGATATTTGTATCATTATTTAAGCAGTATTTATAAGCACATTTTAAATTACAACATGAAATGAAGAGCTATTGCTGTTTGTTTTTTTTTTTTTACAAGGATGTTGGCCTTGGGATTGTGGATGGGGGCATTAGTTTAATTAGACAGTGAAACGCATAATAAACAATATCAAAATTTTGAAACATCAAATGACCTGATATATCACTCGATGTCAGAGCCGGTAATTGATGATGCTGATTTGTTTGTTGCGATAAATGTGCTTGGTGCGCCTTCTTCTTCTTACCAGTGGTTTGTGAGGGCGCCTTCATAGCCGGCTCTTCGGGCTTGTCTTCCGGATGGAAGACGACGGTCCAGCGATCCAATCGTATCTCCTCGGCCTCGATGACATCGCGCAGCATATTTAAGGGGTCCTCGCCACCAGTGTAGCCGGAGCCCCAACATAAAACGCGTGCAAGATCGTTGCCTGGCAAGAGTTTAGCTTAGGCAACAGGAACCAGGTGTGGAAAGTGAAGGCTGGCTTCTTACCTGTACCCAATGGCACAATGGCGCACGGGGGACTAGAGCATTCAGAGTCTTGGCCCACGTTATCCAAGCACTGCAGCACCCAGCCAATGGTGCCATCGCCGCCGCATACCAAGATCTTGTAGTTGGTGATTTGACGGAAAACGTAGAGCCTAAAATTGGAATGATATTAGATACCTCATCCTTATCACTTCTTAGCCCCTCACAAGGGTAATCAATTTCAATTATTGCTTACCCGGGTAATGGACCTCCGTTGTCCAAGTCAAAGACCTGATACGGGTTAAGTAATTTTCGAAAGCTCGATATTAGTTCCAGGCCCTGACAGCCGCCGGACTTCACATTCACAAAGACCAATAATGGTCTGACGTCGGAGGGTACCATGCTGGGTTCAATATTTGGCAATAGCAACACCAATAGCTTTTTATCCTCAATGATCGTTTCACGTAGATTGTAGAAAGCGCGAACCTAATCGGTGAAATACAAAAATAGATAATGATCAAAAGTAATTTGAGATTATTAAGACATACCGCCTTCTGAGCATCCTCGAATGTTAGCACTACCGAACCGTACTCATAGTAAATAGGTCCAATGCTGATGAACTTGTTCTCATCAGTGACATATTTGTTCAAAATTTGCTCGTAGTTGCGCTGCGACAGTCCTGTGGGTAGATTGCCCACAAAGAGCGCAATGTTTGGTCCATGTGGATCCTGTTTATGCTGCATGTAGAAGCGCATTAATTCCATTTGACGTATGGAATCCTTGCCCAGATGCTTCATTATGTCCCACGGGCGTTCGTTCCACGAGAGTATGCGCTCGGTTACGCCGCGATCGAGCAACACTTCCGAGCATCTGAAGATCGATTGGGAGTTAACCAGCTGATATTTTTGACTTTGATTCCACTTACCTGTAGTCCTGTATTTGGTTATCTTGTAGACCGAATTTGTCGAGTGCATCGCGTATCAAGTCCTTGATAACAGTTGTATTATCTACAGGAACATTGACATACGGATCTTCCAGTGAGCATTGCAATTTGCCAGGATACACGCGCACATGTCCTCTGTCCCTGTCGTGAAACCTCAAGTACATGGCTGGTCGCTTGCCTTCCAAGTGTGTCAGATTTAACACGGGCGTCGGATCCTGCAGCGGTGCGTCTTCCATGCCAGCGGCCGCATACAGATCGGTCAGATAAAAGGCCTGCGGATCGCGTGTGATGTGAAAAGCTCGCAATGCGGTGGTCAATAATTGCTCCAGCGTGTATGTACGCTGAACGATGATCGCACGGTACTGCTGGCGTCGGAATGAGTTGTTGCCATCAAACACCTTGATCATCTCTGTGATGTGATGATATAATATAAATGGTAATTCTTGGCCAGGATTACGTTTGCAAAACTTACCTATATCCTTCTCTTCACGTTCCTTTTCCTTTTTCTCTCTGTCCTTTTCCGACTTATCGGACTTGTGTCCCGTGGACTCGGGTCGATAGTGTGTGGAAGATCCACCTGTGCCAGTGCCACTACCGCCAGTGCCAGTAGCGACGCCTCCGCCACCGCTGCTGCTGCCAGCACCGCCTTGTGCGTTCATGCCATGCGAGGACTCGCCTTTGCCCAGGGATTCCTCGTCCTTAAAGCGAGGCGCATCTCCGCTGCTAAACTCCTCCGATATACTGCGTGCTAAATGAGCACAGAGTTACAAAAGAACGTTAGTGTCAATTTCCTTCAATGAATCAAACTGAGTGTTAGCTGGAGGTTATCATGCAGTGTGCAGTATCTGTGTTATGTTATGTCGGGGTTAATTGATTGTGATCGATTGTGACGATTCGGCGAAATATGTAATGCGATGCGATATGGTGCGATCGTGTGATGATTAGTTAAGTTAGTAGTTAATTAAAGTAGGTTAAAAAAAAAAAACAATCGGAAACTAAAACAGATTGTTAGCTCAATAACTAGAAACAAGAACCAAGAACCGAAATCAAACTTAAGCCAATCGAGCACTGAGTACTGAGAGTATACGGCAGTCGGTGGCAGTTGCTGTTAGAGAGAGATTACAAAACGAGTACAAAGATAGCGGTACGCTAATCACCTCTGCGCTTCTGGTAACGTGGCTTGCGCCAGCCGGCGGACAGGCCGCGTACGCGCCGCAGCAGACGACCAAGCACGTGACCTTGTGCCTGGCCATCGGCATCGCTGGCACGGGATCGACTGCTGGCGGCGCCATCGCTGATATCGCCAGCGATGTCTTCGCCACTCAGTCCGGCAACGCAGCCAACGCTATGCGGCCGATCGTCCAGGTACAAATCCTCGTACTCCACATCATCGTAGCCATCGGCATCCGTATCGAGCGGCAAACGAGCTGCGGACAGCATGTGGTAGTTATCATCGTATGGCTGATAGTTACCATCCTCATCCTGTATAGTTATCTCAATGTTTTGCGATAGCCTGTCCAGGCTGTAGTTGCTCTTAACGCCGCCCTTGGGTGAGCGCTTGGATCGGCGACGTTGGAATAGACCGCGTCCGTATTTCTTGGTGCGGGCGATGCCCGGCTCTTGGAACGACTTGCTGCGGCCCACAGGTGAGAGCTGCAGGGCAGCCGAAGTCGGTGCGGGAGATGCAGAGGAACAGTCGCTGGAATTGGGAGAGCTCACCGATCCGCCTTTGTGCTTGGGCGCATTGAGTATGGGCTTGGGCTTGGGCTTGGCTTTCAAGAGAGCTGCAGTCTTTGGGTTGCGGCCAGCGAGCACGCTTAAGGCATGTGCAGCAGCTGCCGTGGGCGGACCAGGGGCGGGGCCCTTGCCCTTTGCTGCGGCTGTGGCTGTAACAGTGTCTGTGGCAGTGGAACGCGTTTGATTCTTACGCTGCTCGGAGGTGTTAGAGGTGTTACTATTACTACTATTATAGCTAAGGTTGCTAATCAGATTCATGCTGGAGTCGAGATCGTCCGTATTGGTGAGTTCACCACCAGTATCGGACGTCTCGTAGCAGCTTTCCCGTGGCACCGTCTCCAGCTCCACGTCGCCATGGTAATCCGTCTCGCTGACGTCACGCGGCGATCGACGCGAACAGCGCTTGCGCAGCGAGAGATCGCAATGATCGTAATCGTCGCTAAGGTCGCCGCCGCTAATATCACAGACTCCGCCATCCACATCATCATCGTCGTCGTCATCCTGTTCGCTGTTCGAGGCGCCGCGACGTCGATGTCGTCGGGCATGGTTCAGCTTGCGGAACAGACTCGTGTAGAGCAGATGCAACGAGGAGTTGGCCGACGGAGATTTTTGCAGTGGCCCTGGGGCCACATTACTGGAGGCGGTGGTGAGCTGAAAAGCGCTATCATGTTCCGTCGTGTTGCACTGCTGTTCGTAATCATCCTCCTCGGCATCTGGTTCGTCCGGATCCTGGTAGCCTCCGGCTAGCGAGTTGCTCGTGTCGCCCACTGTCAATGAGGGCGTGGGTGAGACACAGAGGGAGATGGAGCCACAGGATGTGGGCGTGGGCGGCGTTGAAAGTAAAAAATGTTGTTTCGATTGCTCAAGACGCTGTCTGTGGAGCTCGAGGAGCTCCTTGAGACACAAACCCGATGCACCAACTTCACCAGCCGCGGCCTCGGCACCGAGCTCCGGGCTGGCTGCCAAACCAAACCAAAAAAGAAACGTTTAAAATAACACAAGAAAAACTTAATAAATGAATAGAATAGATCGAAATGAAAATAAACGATCGACAAACAGACAAAGTGAACGAAATGAGGAAATAAACCGCAGCTGTAGACGAATTTTGAAAACAAAAAGAGGAAGGAAGAGGAAGACGGAACAAGACGAAAACTGTTTGCGATAGTGTAACAGGGTGAGAAGAGTAGGATGAGGCTTGAAAAGTTGAGATGATAGTCCATGGAGCTGAGAATACATTCAAATGTGCACAACATCGAGAGCTGATGCAGCTGATTGGGTGAGTTTGGGTGAGCTGTGAGTGAGCTGTTGGCCCATTGGCTGCCGCATTTAGGCCATGTCACGTTTGCCATGGGGTACGTTTGCTAGAAATTAAGCCAGTTTGGTACTTACGACAAGAATAGTCGCGTACGAGCGACGTCTTTGATTTGACCTGGACGCCTATGATCGCCTCGATGGGCACCTCTGTGCGTGGTATCGACACTGAATGCGGAGGTAAGTAGATAGGTTGTAGAATACCAAAATTACATTCGGTTGACAGGTACATGCGACATCCAGCGTGTGTGGTCATGCCACACCACTCGCAGCGATAGCCTGAAAGGAAGAAAGCGAATCGAGTTGATTATATCAATGGTAATCTATTGTATAAGCATTATTTTTTATAATCTCTAATCTTTGCTCACCTGTGAGGCATTCCGAAGACCAACACGTTTTCTTGCAGTAGGCGCATTTAGACGTTGATGGAAGATTACCCTCTCGCCAATGATGCTGTGAATCATATCAGATTTCAAAAATCTGCAATCTCTGTCATCTATTATTCAATACTCACTTGATGCCTCACATTAAGCAATTCCTTGCCTGGCACGTATGTTGCATTCTCTGTGCAATCGGGCACTGCAAAATCTTGGCACTCAGTATGCGCGAAATATTCGCAAACTGTGAAGTGTATTCAATTATGTTGTTATAATATTTATAAACTTATTCAATAAAAATAGAAATATATCATATTAAATAAGGATTTTAAAATAAATTTTAAAGAGATTATTACTGTACATTTCAATAAATATAAAAGTTATTTGAAATCAATATTTTATGGAATAATATATAATAAACAAAAGTTTACATATACCATAATCAGGAATAATTTAAAATAAATGTACATAAAGTTATAACATTTAAATTAAAAAACTATTTAGTTAAATATGATCTCACGATTTCATATAATTGTAATACAATTATAATCAATATAGAAGTAAATGAAAATAAATATATCCAAGAGTATTTTGCACTAAGTTCTGACGAAAATGATATGAAAAGTGCATAAAGTTATAAATAAATTGAATACATGTTTGACATGAACAGGAATTGGCTATGAAATGCATTTTAAATCAACAGACAGCCCTCAAACCGGGACAGGAATGGGCCTCTAACCATTTCTCTTGTCGGTCGCTGGGGAACGCTGGCTTACCTAAACAATGCACCGCTGGTGTTTCATCCAATCTCTTACGGCATACGGTGCAGAATTTTCTCTTGTGATGGGTTGGTTCCGACCAACAATGGGCGACGGGATTCTGTCCAATGAGATGACAGTTGTCAAGTTATTCAATGAAAAGCAGATATGCAGCATGCATGCATATATATGTATGTATATATATAGTATATACATACATATATGCCTATGTACATATATATATATATATGATAGTGTACTCACCTTTATAATGCATGGAGCAATGCCGGAACAGGGCGTTACTACGCTCGTGACACATCGTTCGTGTATAATAAAGTTGCAAACTGCAAAAGAGAGAAGCAGAACGGGGAAGTCATGAAAGTGTCATTCAATAGCAAATAAAGGCAACGTTCTCTCTAACTATGTAATGTCAGTGCTTATCTAAATGAAACAGCCATATATGTATGTACATAGATGTATGTATGTTCATATATGCCCATAATTTTACACCCTGATGTGAGCCGAGCTATGCATGAACAGCTATGCATATGCAGTATATACAGCCAGAGCTGCTTTAAATGAACTCACTTTTGCTAAATATATTAGTTAAATTTAAACAACTGATATTTTGAATATTTATATGTCCTCCTGTGCATAACAGAAGGTTAGGCCCTTTATTTTATTTTCTAAATGTGTTGTAAAGCTAATACATTTGCATTGTAAGGAGTCAACGCTTAAAAAACAAAAATAATAAATTTCATGGAAAGATTACAGATTAGAGTTCTGATACTTATTAGGCAAATAAATAAATTAATATATATTCTTGAAACTCTTTATGGTAACAATTACAGAATCAAATGCTAAGCGCTAATATTTTATTATTGGTAAAGAAAAGAAGATTGGAATTCATTGTTTATATTTATGTAGTTAAATATAAATGCAATTCCATAAGGACTTTTGACCCTTAGGCTAGGCTAATGCGTTATTCGTTGTTCGTTTATTGTGTTTTCACTGTACATGTTTGAAGGTATGTGCCCTGAAATGCACATTATATGCTTGGGTTTGTGGACAATGCTACGTCATCGTCAGCGAACCATTACTCGCCATTCATAGCGATGGCCCATGCTGGCTCTTGAGTTCATGGGCACAATTTTCATTGAAGGCTTATGCACAAACACACACACACACAGAACTACACATACACACATGCATGGACAAAAGCACTTGAATGCAGATGCACACACACACACACACACACACACGCAAAGACGAGTTGAATTAAAATGGAAGCGAATGCTAAGTGGCTAACCGAAGGAAGAGAAGCAAAAGCTGCATAGCAAGAGAGAGAGAGAGAGGGAGAGAGAACCATGGACAAAAGCGAAAACAATACTGTAGGGCAAACAAAGCGCTCTCTTCCTCTCTCGCTTCTACTTCCTCCTCCACTCTGTACCTGCGCCTGTGTCTGAATGGAAGTAGCAACAGCTCGCAGCCTGTGACCGAAGCTGCGCTGCCCGCGTCTTAAGCAGCAAAACTACACGAATACATGCGCTGAGTGCAGCGCAGCTACATATACATACATACGTATGCATGTATATATGTGCATGTAAGAGTGTGGTCTCTTATGTATTTTTGGCTAGATCTGTGTGTGTAGCCCAACATAGAAATAAGAATTTTATTTTTAGCATTGCGTGAATATTTTACACACACTTTATATTTATATACATATATATGTACCTAATTATATGCATACATAGGTAATTATGTATGTATGTGCAAAGTACATTATGTGCAGCTAAATAAATTCATAATTGAATACATGCCACTGCATGCCCGTACATATATATGTATGTATGCATTTGGGGCTACACACACACACACACACACACACACACACAGATATTCTCACACATTTAGGTACATTTATTTGTAGATATGCATTTGAGTTCATGTGGCTTGTATGTATTTGGCTATGAGTCGAATTAGGCCGCTGACCTGACGCTGACGCTGCCGCTGACGCTGACGCCCTGACGTCATGAATGAACTCATGAGTTGTTGCTGTTGTTGTCGTTTAGCTATGTATATAAATAAATGAGTACTCGAAGCGTTTACGGCGCATGTTGCATGTTAAAAGTGGATTATAAATTTTTGGCCAAACGTGAGGCTGGCACGAAATCAACTGCAGCCTCTCAATCGACGAGAGAGTGAGCGAGTGTACGAGTGTACGAGTGTATCAGTGTGTGAATTTATGCGAGTGTGTATGTTCATGAAACATAATATTATACATATTTTAAGCAAGCAGCAGGCATACATTTCTCATATCTATATCATTTGAGTCGAGTGGAGCACGTGGCCCCAGCTACATTTATGATTTAGAGCATGGCGAGTGGAAGTTAACTATCGATACTTATGTATGTGTAAACATATCAATACATATATCTATATATTATAAATGCATGTATTTATAGTTATATTCTTTTTGGTTTGCATTTTCTTTGGCATTATGTATACCAAAATGTTAACGTACACATGCGTATGTGTGTGTGTGTGTGTGTGTTTGCTAACAGAGAAGATAAGCGCAACGAGGACGCATGGGAAATTTTCTAATGTTATTCTTCAGTCTGGCTGGGAAATTCATGAAACTCAACACACTTTTACTTTTTCATCTTTTGCTTTTGCTTAGCAAGTGCGCGTTATCGTCATTGTTTGAGAGTGTATGTGTGTGTGTTTCTCTGTGTGTGCGTGCTTACTTTTAGAACAACAATAACAAAGGAAACCTAAAGCCAAATCGTCTAAAAGTACTCAAAGAAGTAAAACTCGAAGACGATGCCTAAAAAAATATATATGTATATACATATATGTGTATATATGTTTGGTTGTATATATGAGTATGTGAGAGGTGGCAAAAAATGTTTGCGAAGCCAAAAGAGCACACACTCTATGTGTATCCATACTGACTGTATGTGTGTGTGTGTGTGTGTTAGCTGTGGCAATTGAATGGGCACAAGTTGACATGCGTAGTACAATAGCAACAATTAAAACTGATATTTGCATAGAACATAGACATGAGTTATAGAAATTTGCTTTCGACAGGAAATCAATTTAGAATCTAACTTCCTGACAGCTAACTCTCTCGAAAATAGATGAAACCATAATTAAATATAGAAATGATTGGATCTATGTGACGCATGAATAACACAAATATATATACATATATATGTATATATTTGTATGTATTTATGTATATAATGCGTATTCGATTCTAAATTTGTGACCACTTGGCCCTGACCACGACCAACATGACGTATGCGCAACATTCGAACTCGAGAGCTTTTTATTGGAAATGTCAACCAGCGCATGCACAAATATACACGAATATATATATATATATATATATATATATACAGATGTGGCAAGCGAGTGCAACCAATTCATAATTCAATAGTTTGTCAAATTGCATTTGCGTTCTATTTATAGTTCATCAATCGAAATAGCATAACGCTTTAGTTTACCATAAATGTAATTTGTTGAGCTTCAAATGAAATAAACTCAATTCGTTTCAGCCAAATGCGCGCAGCTACAGCATTTGCTGTGCGAGAGTGTCGCACATACACACACACACACACACACACACACAGTCACACGCATAGCACTTTGGAGCAAGTACGTAAGCACATACAAGGCAACAGTCAAGGATATATAGCGCGAATGACTATCAACGCGCGATGTCGACGTCGCCGTTGACGCCGACATTGCCGCCAGCTGCGCCACTTGATAGAGATTGGATTTGCATACCCTGTCAGTCATTTATATTTATAAGCTGCATTATTATTATCTTTACTCTAGTTACTCTACATAGTTCACAATTGTATTCGGATGTTTTATACTGTTGATAAATTTTGTGCATTAAATTTCTTTTATTATATTAAGTATACGCACCATTTTAGATATGTTAGATTTTATCTGCAAATTATACAGTGTAAGTTAGCCTTCTCCCCCTTGGCATATTGTACAAAATATTAAACTATTTTTTAGTAAAAAATGTTAGCAAAGAAGTCTCTATAGTCAAACAAGTTTGGGCTAACAATTATTATTTGAAATTGTCAATTAATGAAAAAAAAAAAAAACAAATTTAATTGAAAAATGAAATTAAATAACGAATATATTACATTTTAAACTAACTTTTATTTATTTTATATATAGTATATTAAAATTATTTTTTATTTATTAGTTCAAATATTAAACATTAAACTAATTTTTATTTATTTATTAAAGATTCAAAATAATTGAAAATTATAATAAAGTTCAGTATTGTAATATATTCGCTTTTAACTCATTTCTATTTACTTGAAATAAAGAAAAAGTAGGTAAATTTAATACATATTTGGTCATTATATTAAATTTTAAATTAAGTTAAGATAAATTTAATTAAAATATTAAAAAGAAAATGAAATAATTATTTATAATGATTATTTATTTTGATAAAAATTAAATATATTTTTTTAATTAAATATATTTATGTGAAATTGAGAACTAATGAAAATTAATTAATAATAATTATTATTACTATAATTACATTTAGCATAATTGGTTTCCAATACATTTACTATGACATATATAATCTCATTTTTAAACAGATTCGCTGTTCTTGCAAAAAATTTTTGTAAGAATCGTATGAAATGATATATATATATATATATATATATATATATATATATTTATGATTCTAATACTCTCAACTCTTGAGTGAAAGTAGGCATATAGAGTATCTAGCTGTCAGCCAGCGTGGTCCATGCCAAATGTGTTGGATCAACGTTGTTGTTGTTGCCTGGTATGCAACGTAAGCAGTGCCACTTGAGGACTGCCCGCTCTCACAACCACCAATCAGATGGTTCTGCCAGCCAAACTGACGACCCACTAGTTTACGAAAAGAAAACAAAAAACACAAATACAAAATCTGTATTCATTTGTTTGTTATTTTCTATTGTTGTAATTGCTGTTGTTGTTGGGCGTGGTTGTGTTGCTGTTGCTGTTGTTGCTGCTGCTGCTTTGGATTTGTATATAGCGTTATGAATGAACAGCTCCGACGATGTTGTGGAGTAGGTAATTAAACGGCAGCAGGTCCGCACCTCTGTTTGTGCATATGGCACTCGGTTTTTTTTTGGTTCCGCCACATTCATGGCGGCCATTGATGACGCACTTTTAGCCCTTCATTGCTATCGGCTAGTAACGGAAGCAGGGGTAACAGCTGTCTCTGTGTGTGTATGTTGGTGTGTAGATGTGTTAACAGGCCCGCACACACGGACAAGGGCATGGCAGACCTAAACAGAACAGAGCCAGAACAGGCCAGCCGGCTTGTAACGAGCCCACACACTTTTTTCCCATTCAATTTGGTCCTTATGCTCACCTGCTGCTGCTGCTGCTGTTGCGGCTGTCGCTGCTTTTGCTGCTGCAATTGCCAGTTGCTATCGCCCCCGCAACCCTTGAAAACCAATTGAAACGTTGCCTGCAGCTGTGCGCATCCTGTACGCGCGCGCTTCAGTATGTGTGTACGTGTGTGTATGTGTATATATTTCTGTGTATTTGCAATTGTGAGTGCATCTCGACCTAGTTTTTGGCGAGTAACAGAGCGCAACCGCTGCTGTTTGGCAACCGTGTGGGTGAGTTACTTCTAGTTCTTTCTTTCTCTCATTTTCATTCTCTTTCTCACTCGTTTCCAGTTCGTTTTCTAAGTCGCTGTCTCTTTCTAGCCGTGCTCCTCGCACACCTGCCTGTTGGTCTGCCTACTGCAATTGAAATCTTAATTCAAATGCCAATCCGATCTTTCGCTTGCTCTCTCTCTTTCTCTCTCTCTCTATCTACGGCATATGCCGCCCACTCACAATTTAATGTTGAAACTCAATTAGTGCAGCGCACAACGCCTTCGCACGCTTTCGAATGAGAGCAACGCCTGGGGTTATGCTACAAAAAAAAAACAGTTTGCTCTAAAAATACATTTGAAACGAATGGCTGAGAGCCGAACACACATGGAATATACACTTGCATCTGTTTATAAATAAATATACATATATATTGTTTGATTGTTTGTTTATATATATATTACATATATTTCGTCATATATACAAAATCTGTGATAATAAATTTCGAGTTTCAGGAAGCAAAATAGTTTACTTTTATTGTTAAATATTTTGTAGTCCGTATAAAGGAATAATAATATTATTTGTATATTTGAAATACATATTATTATAAATAAATATACATTATATTAATAAATGTATCTAAATTAAAAATTGTAATATAAAATATATTTTATATTTTTAATGAATATTATTGCATTCAGCCTTTCCTTAACGGAAAATAGAGCTGGTCTCAATTTTGGTTTATAGTAAAAAATCAATTGCATATTTTAATATATAATGTATATATATATAACTACAGAAAGGGTATCTGATCGCATTATGGCCCATTAAACACTCTAGACTCTAAATGTTCTTTACTACAAATTAACAGGCTAAAACTGTCATATCAATACAATGAAACATACATTTTAAAATATGCTAGTGAGGGATTATATTTAGCTGACACTGTCAAAAAGCAATTGTACGATTGTGTGTACCACGACAATCTTTATATATGTAAATAAATATCGGATTGGTTACAGCTACTTAAGCGGACAATATTTATATATATAATATATAGACGCATATATATATATGAATAGTTTTGCAGCTGGCAAAGTAAATTGGTTTGGAAATCTTTAGTTATACGAAATATAGGAAGAAAACGCTCTATGCAATAATTATAATAATAGCCGAAACAGCAAAAATAAACAAATTAACGCACGCGGCGCGGCGCGGCGCCTAACGCGCTTCCAATTGGGAGAGGCAGCAGCAGCAGCAGCAGCAGCAGCAGCAGCAGCAGCAGCAGCAGCAGCAGCAGCAGCAGCAGCAGCAGCAGCAGCAGCAGCAGCAGCAGCAGCAGCGATATGGCGATTGGCTTGTCCGGCCTGGCCCCAGTTTGATAGATTCTCGTGGCCAGCCGCAGCCCCAATAGACCCCAACAGCAATTGCCAATGGCCCCACACGGTCGTTGCTGTGTCTGTGACGTCGTTGGCCGGGCTCACGTCATGATGCTGCCAGCTGCTGGTTGAACAATCTTTTTGTTTTTGGGAAAGTTCAAATGCGCACACTTTTCGCCACAAATAGAAACAGCAGTAACGATGATGCGAATGATAATGATGATGATGATGATGATGATGACGCTGATAATTATTAGCGTGCATTTCGGTCATGTGGAGAGCGTGCGGATGCAGCTTGTAAAAATCACACGATTTCGGTCCACATTATGATGGCGATTCGAGAATGTATTAACAAAACTAGACAAATGTGTTTTTATAGAATATTGGGGCCACTTTTCTCTGATTTGCGCTTTCGATTTGCCCGTTTAGTGCCCATTAAATTGAACTTGGCAGCTCGCTACTGACTAAAGGCCATAAGTGATCTGTGATCAACAAAGAAAACAAAACAAAGCAAAACAAAACAATTTCGTCAAATTTGAATAATTAAGACCCGTAAGATCTATCTATAATATAATATCTATTGCATATATTCAAGTTTCTTATATGTGAGAATAGTTTACTGCGTTCTATATATAGAGCTATACAATATACATTTGTTATAAATGGAAATTTTCTCTATTGTCAAAAAAGAAGTAAAGCTTCTCAAATATGAGATAATATATGGACGTATACAAAAAGTTGACTTTTCTTAATGTGTAAATTCATTGGGAGAATCTATATCTATGGGGTGATTCCAGTTCTTAAAACGTCTGTATAAACTTCAACCGTAACGGTTAATAAATTGATCGAATTTAATTGCAATAAAATTCTATTTTGTCAAGTATTTAAATGAAACGCAGCTATGGCCTGCTATGAAGAATATATTGCACATGTAATATATATCTATATTATTATTAATCATTAATTCCCATTGTCAATTGCTATCCAATTTTAATTTCATGAGATTTAGATGAATAGTTTATACATAAATCACATATCATATAGCTGTCATGTAGAATTCATCGAATCATATATTTATTTATATATATTTTTTTAATATACGAAAAAGGTTTTGATTTTGTTTTTCTAGACCTGGCTCATAATTGTCCAATGAATGGTGATCTACTAAGAAAAATGTTCCTGTTTTAGGTGCATTTGTAAAAAAGGATTGCTATACGTATTTTCGGCATAGAGTCCGTAATTAAGAAACGTTTAGTATGAAGTGGTGAAGACAGCAATATTTGGCTATTTCAGTTCATAATATAAACATAAAGCTGGGTAAATTAAAGGAGTTAAAAAGAGACCGTGTTGAAAAATAAATAAATATTTCTCCAAATTTATTGTTTACTTTGTTGGAATCGTATGAGACCTTCCTATTGGGCCAAAATTCAAGTATTTTAAATGTTATATAATAACAAAACCTTTTAAGGGAGTATAATAAAACAATCCTCTTAAAGAATTTTTTTCTAATTTTATAAATTCATTTTAGCAAAATTTTAAAAAAATAAATAAAATAATTTAAATGTAATATAGTAATGTCAAAAACTTTTAATAATCAACTTTTGGATTCTTCGTAATCGAAATTGTCAACAAAACTACAACTGCTCGCTCTTGATTTTATTTTTCAGTTCATAAGCAACTGAAAGTAAGTAAGTGAGCGAGCGAGAAAAGTGAGCAGAGGGACATCGAGCAGAGGAAGAACGGGCACAGCAGCCTCACTCTTGCAAATCCAGTTCCAAATGCCACTCTGTTTACTATTTAAAACATTTTCATGATGAAGCACAATATAAATGCAATGTTCTATTCTTTCAATATCTACATCTTCCTACATATCCATTTCATATTAAGATCTTGCTGCACGCATTATATTTGGATCAATTTTTAATATTGAATTTTAAGGAAATTTCTGAATGCTTTAGTGATCACACTTACCTTCGCAAATGTAGCCCTGCTGTATGAGGCCCCACAGTAAATCCGAGCAGTGGTGACAGTAAGTTGGCTTATGAAATGTCTTCTTCACAAATGAATGCCCATCCGCCATTTTGTTTTTGTCAGCTGCTGCTAAAGTTTACAGTTTTCAGGCGGCTTTTGCTGGCGCCTGTTGAAAAATCGCGTGGGACCGTTTTAAAGTTGTTGGCGTTATTTTGTTGTTGTTGTTGTTGTTGCTACTGTTGCTGTTGCTGTTGTTGTTGTTGTAAATGTTTGCTATGTTTGTTTAAGAATGGCACGAGAATTTGCGCTTTGTGCTACGCTTTGCTGATGACTATTATTATTGTTGTTGTCGTTGAGAGGCGTTTGTGCTTTGTTAATTTGGTGTTTGTTGTTCCTTTGTTTATTTGTTGCGTTTGCTTAGATGGGCACGTCAGACTGTATATGCATCTGCGCACCTTTAGAATAGTTTGGCTAGCCAATTAACTGTGGTAACTGCTGCGTACTAAGCCGCAGCCAGCTGAGGCAGTGGCAGAGCGCTTGGGCTTAATTTGAGCAGCGGCAGCTTCACCTGTGGTGGCGCCTCCAGCAATATGGGCGTACAAAAAAAGGAGTGACTTGAGAGCTGCGTAACTTGTAACGCCAATTGCTGCTGCTGCTGGACTGCTGCGGCTGTTGCTGCTGTTGCTGCTGCTGCTGCTGCCCTTTGGTGTTTCAGTTGCTTTTTCTGTTGTACTTGTTGTTGTTGTTGTTGTTGTTCGTATGGCAGCGGCTCCGACTCTGGCACCGCCTTCTGCTGCTGCTGCTCCTGCTGAGGCTGAGACTGAGGCTGACAAAAGCGATGACAAATGGACAACGACGACGACGACAAAAATGACGACGACGGCTGCATTTTCATCCATTGATCAACTGGTTGTTGCTCTTATCCAGACATTTCTTTGCCGGAATTTGGCGCCTCTGCGCTCGCACCTTCGTAATTGTATTAAGCAGCAAAAGCTTTACTTTTTCTTTACTTTAGATTTAGATTCAGATTGAAGGCTACGTTGTCATATATATTTAATAATAGCTGTTAGTTTTTAAATTGTAGATCATTGTAGCTTTGTATTGTTTTGTTTTCCTTTTCTTTTATTTCTATTTATTTATTTTGTTGTTTATTTTTAAATTTATAAATATTTTGTTTCGAGTTTGGTGGAGTGTTTGTTGTTATATTTCTTTGTTACTTATTTACAATTAACTGTTACTGTTGCTTCAAGCTCTGCTTTAAAGAAAAAAGAACACAAATTACACACAATGCTCACTCGAATGCACGAAAGTTTGTTATTTTATTTTTGTATAATATTTTTGTAACTTGGATCTATTTATTTATTCGCGTTTTTTTGGTATTTCTTGCGCCGTAAGAAGCAGCGTTCAACGTTCACAACAGCAGCAAAAATGTTGGAATGGTCTCTAAATTCCGAAGGCCCGTAGTTGGAGCGTGTTTTTCCTCCTTGGCGCTGCCTCCTTTTCGCTACGTGGGCGCCGCACCCCCAAACGACAGGCAATAAAAGTTTCGAGATAACATAATATGCATGAGCGGGAGTTGTGTCGGCAGCTCACCACAGCTAGAGAGTGAGAGCGAATGCGAATGCGAGTGCGAGTGAGAGAGCGAGCGTGCGCGAGAGAATGCCTAGAGTCTAGAAAGTGTGTGCTTCTGTGTGGTGAGTTTGCACTGCTGAGCAGCAATACCCGTTATTTGAGTGTAGGTTTATTCCCCACACACACACACACACTTATCGCACTTATAGGAAAGTAGTAGACATCATATAATAATAAAAGTGGCAAAAATATGATATCAACAGCGTGTCAAGAGAGAGACCGAGCACGAACGGCAGCGAGTGCAAGCGAGTGGAAAAACGACATGAAGCAGTAGAGAGCGAGAGAGCGACAGAGTTGAGCTGCCGATTGAAGTTGCATTGAAAGTTTTAGATTCCAGAATTGAATGAAAATGCATTTGCTTTGCCTATGCATTGCTTAGCAAATGCCCCGATAAGTATGCAAGTTGAATAAACAGATGCCGCCACAAGTCATATTGATGTTGATGATGTTAATGATGATGACGGCATAGTCGCAGCAACGTACATACATATGTGTACATACACATACATATACATATTTATGTGTATTAGTGCCTCATCGACACCCACGCACACTAAGCTCCATTCACTCAAGGACAATCGCCAGCGCTTGACCATTAATTCATACAAATTCTAATAATAGACGCCACACTTGAAATTTTCTGCTTTATGAAAATATGAAAAGGACCAGCAAGAGCAGCCACAGTCTATATAAATATATCAAATCTATTCGACAGACATACACACACACACACACTCGTACGCATACACATGCATAAGTATAACTATATATGCCAGGCATGACACAAAGGCCTGTCGCCAGTGTCGACGACGTGGGAGGTTCATGTTCATGTTCATGTCCTGGTCACCCAGTGGCATGCGCAGTCCACAATTCACCACACAAAAGCCGAAACAAAACTGTGTGTGCAAAAAGTGGCCAAGTTTAAGGATAAATCACTACTACGAACAAGCGCCAGAAAAGGGAACAAAGAACTGTCGAACACAATGAAATGAATTTTGCAACAAATGTTGCTGTCGCTGCTGCTGGCATTAGTGGGGTTAATGCCGCATCAATTTTGTGAGTGCGAAATGTTATTGAAATTAACAAAAATTATTGACGTTGAGGCAGTTCACACAGAAATGTTTATGCTTCTGTATGTGTATTGCTACGCATGTACATGTCTAGGTATATGTGCATGTGTATGTGTGCGTGCATGCATACATATGTATGTATAGAGCAAACAGCAACCGTAACACTTTTCACCCACAGCCCGTGCTTGTAGCGCCCATTGGCATTGCCCACTCCCACTTCCAATCTCACTCTCCTTTTCTTTCACTCTCTCTCTATCGCTCAGCTCTCTCTCCGTCTCACTCTCTCTCACTCCCGAACGTTGCGCGCTTCGCTCTTTTCGAGCCGCATGAACAAATCGCAATAGATAGAGAATTTTTTTCTTGCTGCCACGGTTGCTCCTGTTCTGCGGCTGCCAACATCGTTCATTCCTTGCCACACAGACACACACATATACACACCCACACACAAACAGATAAACGACGAAGACACACACACACCCACACATTCACACACACACACACACATAAAATGGCAAAGTCCTTGACAGCGTGGCTTTTATTGCACATATATTTTTGAATTGTCCAAAACTTGGAAACAAAGCAAAACTTTTAATAATTGCATTGGGGAAAGTTTCAGTTGTATTAGCTGTATTAAATGCTTAACGAGCGCTGACGAACTTTGCACATATGACAACGTAATTTTCACGTTAACACACATACACACACGCACGCACATTCACATTCACACACACACACTAAGGCAACCACTCGCGCAGATACAAATTTTATGTACCATATATTTTTGCTGGACAACGTCGACGACGGCAATTTGCAAAATTGAAACTGCTGCAGCTGCCAGTGCAAATTTCGACAATAACTTTTAATTTTCATTTTCATTTTCGTTTACACCTCTCCGCTGCGGGGAGCTAAGAATTTTCACTGATGTTGCTGCTGCTGCGCTGCGATTGCGGTTAACAATAATTATTCTTCGTTTTACTTGCGCCCTTTTTGAACAGGCTTTCGGAATTTTTCGCACTTGAATTACAATTTTTTTCGGTTACGTTTACGTTTCGCGTTTTATTTGGTTTATTGTTTGCACTGCGATTGTTTGGCTTTTTTTATTATTGAATGGAAAATTTTCACAATTCGAATGTGCAAGTTTTTCAAGTTTTTCTTCTTTTCTTGTACATTTTTTTCCACTTTGTTGTGTGTCGTATGTGAAAATGAAAATTCTTCTCTGTGTGTGGCAGTGCCCCCGTAACGTACAAAAGAGCACACACCTAGTGGGTTGTGTGTGCTTGTGCTTCGCTGAAGACGATGGTGCGCTCTGACTGGGCCGAAAATTGTTCAACGCTCGCCAGCTCCGCCACTCGGCTGCTGCCCGCAAATTCGTCGTGTTGAAATTTTTGGCGGCCGCAGCGAAAAGTCCCACCAACAACAGTGGGAAAATAGCGGGAGCGCGCTGCCCAATTTGCTCAAATTTCTCTCGAATGCGCCCGCTCTCTCGCTCACCGTCTCCGTCTTTTTGTGTTCGTTTTATACTCCCTCAGTCAGTCAGGCACTTGCTCTTCCCGTGATGTTTTTGTATTTTTCTTTTTTATCTTTTTTTGGCAAACGGTGATGAAAGTTTGAATCGGTAATCGATTAAAAATATCGGGTCGCTCCTTTTGGACAGGAGGCAAAGAAAACAAACAAAGAAAGAACAACAAAGAATACGAAAAACCTAAAATGTGGAATTATCAATTATAAATTTAATTGATCAGCCGGAAATTCCATCAAACTATTTCATCACTACACTAACGGTACGAATTACATTTAAAGCAACGATTAACTCAGCTGATTCGTCAAATACGTTTTAAGTAGAGATTGCAACACTTTTTAGCCGAGACACACATCATTTGCACAAACATCGTTTGCTTGATATTGTCAAGTGTGACCATGAACTCAAATAAAAAACCGTTTTCTACAAATGGATATATTGTATTAGCATTTATTTATTAATAATGTGTAACAAATGTTTGTCAGCAGTTAAACATGATGCATGATGGTAATTTATTTTGTGCGTAACTATGAAATGTACATGTTAATATATTTTGTGTAGATAAAGATATATATATATATATATGTATATATTCTTTTATTTGAGCACGCAGGTTTCCTATTTGTAAATACATATAGCATTTCCAGCAATTGCTTTAAAAGTATCGAATTTCGATCCTTTTTCGTTTTTTTTTTTTTTTATTTTAGTGTGAGGCAAACCTCTCAATCCTATTAAATTTGGTATTTGAATCAATTTAAAAAAATTTTTTTTTAGTTATTTTCTCTTTTTAATGTGATACAAACTAAATTTTCCAAGCGTTTGTAAAGGGAATAGTTTGCAGAGTACATTGTAGCAGCGATTTATGTGTATAAGAATTTTGTAGCTGCTAAGTTGTATAATCATTGATAAATTAATATAAGACAATAGACAATATATACTTTTTCGGTTATGTTGAATACACGCATACATTAAGGCGACTTAAATGGTAAAGGGATTCGCATTTGTTGCTATTTAGCCAAGGCCATGATCGTCAAAGAAACTTTGTGGTGTTTCATCCTGTAAAATGGAAATGCGTTCTTTTCATTATGTATATTCGGAGTATTTCACTTGTGAACAACAATATAAGAATGTTTCAATTTGTAAAAGAATATATAAATACAAAAATTTGGATCAAAATTACAAATAAGCTAAGGGACGATTTGGAAACAGCTTAAAACTTATCGATAGTTTTTATATATTTTTGTATTTTATTTATTTTTTGACAAAGCGGGATAGCGTAGAGAAAGGTCTTAAGGGGAGAGAGTGGAAGAATAAAGGTTAAAGGCAGCATAGTGACTCGAGCAAACAATCAAGATATTACCAAAACATCAATACACGTGAAATAAAAGTCATAATAATAATAATAATAATAAAAAAGATTTAAATACAACGATCACCGTTCAAACCTTACCTCTAAGCATATTAAATACATACTTTTTTTTTTACATACAAATACATACATACAATTTTTGTGTTTTTTTTTTTGTTTTTTGTAAAATATCTCGTTTTTTTATTGAAATATAAAACACAGGAATTTGGCTAAATGTACAACACACATATGTATATATAGATAGAGAGTTAAATATATGTTGTATAAACTATTGTTGCTGTATTAAATATATTTAAATGTATATATTATTTATTATTTACTACTTAAAGTTTTACATTTCATTTTCAATTCAGTTTCTACAAGATTTTTTTATTTGTTTTATTTTAAAGCTTAAAATTTCTATATATTGCATATATTTTCCCTAGTTTCAACTATTATTGCCCATTTAGGAGAAGAGAATAAAAACAAAACAAAACAATATTGCTTTCTTATTGATGATCTCGGAATGATACTTTTTTTTTTGATTAAACTATTAAACGCTTATGAGAAGAGTTAAGTAAATGTTGCATGAACTTTATTCAAGACTAAGGATGAGAGGACGACACCGCGCCATATGCTTGTATTACACTCACCGCCGCACCGACTGCTGGATGCGCTACATGTTTGAATTAAATTTTAGCCTCTCTATGTGAAAATACTAATTGCACTTTGTTGATTATGCTTACAAAATCAAATTTAACTTTAATGCGCACTAATAAGATTTTCTTGTTTTTTTTTTTTTATATTATTAACATACACTGTGAATTTGTAGAAGTGTGTGTGTGTTGTGCACTAAATTGCTGCTGCTAAGTACTTATGTATGTATGCGTGTGTACGTGTGTGTGTGTGTGTGTGTGTGTGTGTGTGTGTGTGTATTGGAGTGTGTGTTCTATAAAGGCGTGCGTGCTTGTTTGCGTATGTGTTATATATCAACTACATTCTAAGTATTTGGCTTTCTTTTAGAGTAGTCCAATGTCTCTTAAAGTGCCCTCAACAGCTTCGTCCTGGAGTACAGAGAATAAGAACAATAAGAACGAGAAGAGTAGATACAATAGATAAAAGAGTAGTGTCTGTGTATATGTGAGTGTGTTTGTGTTATTTCAATTTTGTTTTGTTTCATGTATTGCAATGTTATTAAAGGAAGAAAACGGCACAGCTCAGTTGTGACAGTGTGTGGGTGTGTCTGTGTGAACAGTTACTTGTTTCCATATGTATATATATTCTGTATTTGTATATGTGTGTGTGTGTGTGAAGTAGACAGCACAACTCAGTTTTTGCAGTGTGTGTGTATGTGTATGTGTGTATGGGTGAGTGAATTTGTTTGCCCATGTACACAGTCTGTATGTGTACATGCATGTAAATATATTATATATATAGGCGTATGCATTGTAAGCGCACGGGGCGTGTCGAGCGGGGCGGGACAGTTGACAAGCTACACATTGCAGCGAACAAAATCCTATGTGTGTAAGTGCAGCCGACCACAGTTGGGAAAAGCTTAGCAATATTTACAGCCTTCAGTTTGTTAATCAAAAGACTTTCACGCTAATCCTTCACAAACAAAAGTATGGAATCCTGACTATACTATGTTCCTCCAAGGATCAGTAGATCCACTAACTAATAATAATTAAATGTTTGGTAAAATTTAATTTTGTTGTAATTTTTGTTTATATATATTTTCTTTTTACAAACTGGTTTATTATTGTTATCGTTTTATGTTTTTTTTTTTGTTTTTGTTTTTTATTTGTTTGTCAACTCTGATTAGTTTAAGTACTCATTGAAGTCCTGTAACATCGATATATGCAGTGGCGGGTAGGGTAAGCGTTAATAATAATAATACAAGAGAGAGGGTATTATGGTTACACATTTAGATATGCAGTTAAATAAGTTGCTTTTTAGGTATATGTAAGTGTAGAACAGTTAGTTAGTTGTTGTTGTTGTTGTTGATTAAGTTCGATTGGGTAATGTAATTACAACACTACAAAGATCATGCAAAACAAATAACTTGATACCTTCTCGATAATGTTTAGTTGTAGGAAACAATACACAAATTTGACTACCACAAATTGAACTACATTTGAATGGCAATACAGATATATATTTATATATATACTCTAAATGGACGGAACTACATTGAAAGTTTACAATTATGGCAAGCGCTCAACATTGTGATTAAAACGCATTCAATTCATTCTCACAATTAGTTGTTTGGGCTTCTCTTATCTTTGCTTTGACTATTTTTTTTCTTTCTTATATATCTTGTTGGCAAGTTTGTTTTTGTCGGAACATTATAAAAATTGAGAAGCGCATGAGACATGCAATGACAAGTAAAGGCAAATCATAAAAATATATGTGTATCTGTTTACAAATTATTTAAACTTAAGCTTAAGAACAGTTTCATTGAATATATAAAAATAGGTAAATTGCATAAATAAATATCTATTGCAGTGAGTAAAAGAACTCTTCTTGCTGTTCGGTTTTTGGTGTTCAATATCATTAAATTCAATCAAATGTATATATGTATATAGATATAGTTTTGATTAGTTTCGTTTGCATAAATTAGAGAAAGAGTATAGAAAGTCAAAATAATAATTAAATAGTAGAATTTGAAACGTATATGTACCGAGTGATATGAATGAAATGACATTAATATAACTGTATGATATAACAAAACATTAACGAGATAAAAATAATAATAAAAAAATTTAAAGAACAATCAATAGATCTCCGGCATTATTATAAATAGATACACTTATATACACACACAATGCTAGGCATTAGAGTTCATATATCTCGGGTGTACTGACCTCTTGTAGCAGATCCTGTGAGGCGATCGCCTTAAGGACATTCTTCTTCGATGTCTCCTGAATTTCGCCGCCAATCAACAATTCGTCCAATATGAAATACGCTTTCTCAAAATTGAAAATAATATCCAATTCGCAGACCTGCAAATTAAACAAATTTTTAATGAAACATCGGATATCGAATATAATCATGAAAATAGCTTACACTGCCAAAATACTTATCCAATAGCTCGACATAACGATGGATTATCTCCAAGGTCAGTAACTCGTTGTCGTTCTGCTCGATAGCGCAGCAGAAATATAAACTAGCATAGCTGCAATTGAATTAGTCTGTGCTTAGCATAAATATATGATTATTCATGAATGTATGTATACCGTTTGTAGACAATTTTGCAGTCTTTCCACTCCAGAAAGGAGCACATCTTGGGCTTGCGGGCTAATATTGTCGTGACCAATTCACGTGTTATCTTCTTTTTGGTCTTGTCTGGATAGGCCATATACCATTTTTGCAACCGGAGTTTGCCTTGACGACTGAATAACAGCATAAAAAGCATCTGAAACGAAACCACACGCAATATAAAAAAAATGTAGATTCCAAATTCATTGCAGGCGGCGGCCATATGCGCTTTTTTATACGAAAAGGTGACTCAGGTGTGTTGCGCTGGCCAGCGCAGCAGGTTGACTTTTAAATCTGGCTTTTTACATTTGCTCAAGCTAAGTTGTCTTGAATTTTATTTTGCTTACCATTTCAAGTGTTGCAGATATGTGCTTTTACAATGTGTGTGGCATAAAATACCACAATTATTAACAAAATTCTAATTTTTCACTCAATCGTATATGAAAACTGCTTCTTCAACAGATTGCAACAGTTACTGCGACAGCACACAAACAGCTGTAGCCCAATACACGGTGAATGGCAAAATGATTTGTTATCGATAAAAATTTTAGTCGACTACTTATAAGGTGCTACACTTTTGTTTACAATTTTCGGCATATATCAATTACAGCTATACAAATATTTTTGTGAAATTATTCCTGATACGAGTAAAATTTTATATCTTACTTTTGCATCAAGTGGTTATTCACATGGAAATAAATATAAATACAGAGAATATCACTGCTCTTTTGCTCTGGTTCATTTTATGGTATGTTCAATTCCAGTTCGATCATATAGTTCCTCATTCATCACAATAAAACCGAAGTGGTGGCAACTTGCCGTGCGCTCGTATATAAGTTGACTAATTTCATAATTTTGCGATCAGTTTGCATTCGAATTTATAAATAGGCACAATGTCTATTAAATTAAAGGCAAACGTTAATAATCCACCCATCAGTAAGTGATAATTATCAATTAATCAAAACTGTTTGCAATATTGTGAGGTTATGGTTAAATGTGCTGTGGCCTGCATTTGCACATATGGATATATTTATGAACTACATATATCCACCTATTGCATCAGTTTTATACTATGCACTTAATAATAGTATCTTCCATAAACCATCAGGTGGTTTGGCAACGGCACATTTGATTAACGCATCAGTGCCGGTGGAAATAGTTTGGAGCAAGGAGACTTCGTTGCAGTTTCCAGACAATCGTGTCCTGGTTTGCCACTCAAACAATGATGTTTTGCGGGCGCTGGCACGTGCTGCACCGGATTATAAGCTGTATGGGGAAACGGCCATTGAACGCACTCAAATCGATCACTGGCTATCTTTCTCGCTGACATGTGAGGATGACATCTCCTGGGCCATGTCTTTCCTAGACAAGTCCATTGCACCCGTCACGTATCTGGTCGCTAACAAGTTGACCATAGCTGACTTTGCCCTCTTCAATGAAATGCACTCCCGGTACGAATTCCTCTCCGCAAAGGGCATTCCACAGCACGTGCAGCGCTGGTATGATCTGATCAGTGCACAGCCGCTGATTCAGAAGGTGCTGCAATCTCTGCCGGAGGAGGCTCGTGTGAAGCGTAGCACCAATGAGGCCGCGGCAAAAACCGGTGAGCGCAAGCAGGAGGGCAAATTTGTCGAACTGCCTGGTGCTGAGATGGGCAAGGTTGTTGTGCGTTTCCCACCCGAGGCCTCTGGATATTTGCACATTGGACACGCCAAGGCGGCGCTGTTAAATCAGTACTACGCGTTGGCTTTCCAGGGCAAGCTAATCATGCGCTTCGACGACACCAATCCTGCCAAAGAAACTGTGGAATTCGAAAATGTCATTCTCGGAGATCTGGAACTGTTGCAGATCAAGCCAGATGTCTTTACGCACACCTCCAACTACTTTGATCTCATGCTGGATTATTGTGTTCAAATGTTAAAGGAGGGCACCGCCTATGTGGATGATACGCCGCCCGAGCAAATGAAGCTGGAACGCGAACAGCGCATCGAATCGCCAAATCGATCGAATTGTAAGGATATTTGATTTATATCATATTTTACCCTTGATAATCAAATTATCTTCTTTAGCTGTTGAGAAGAATCTGGCCATGTGGCAGCAGATGGTGCAGGGCACCGAGGCTGGCCAAAAGTGCTGCGTGCGTGCCAAGATTGACATGTCCTCGCCCAATGGATGCATGCGCGATCCGACAATCTATCGCTGCAAAAACGAACCCCATCCGCGCACAGGCACCAAATACAAGTGAGTGAACTCATATAGCGAGGGTATACAAATATAAAAACTTTTTTTTCTCTTCCAATCAGAGTCTATCCCACATACGACTTTGCCTGTCCCATTGTGGATGCCATTGAGAATGTGACGCACACGCTGCGTACCATGGAGTATCACGATCGTGACGATCAGTTCTATTGGTTTATTGATGCACTCAAGTTACGCAAGCCATATATATGGGAATACAGTCGCCTCAATATGACGAATACAGTTCTGTCCAAGCGGAAGCTTACTTGGTTCGTGGAATCTGGATTGGTCGATGGCTGGGATGATCCACGCTTCCCCACGGTGCGCGGCATTATAAGACGCGGCATGACAGTCGAGGGACTCAGGGAGTTCATCATTGCCCAGGGCAGCAGCAAATCTGTAGTCTTTATGAATTGGGACAAGATCTGGGCCTTTAACAAAAAGGTTATTGATCCCATTGCACCTCGTTACACCGCGCTAGACCATGAGAAGCGCGTCATTGTGAATGTGGCAGGTGCCAAGCTAGAAAAAGTTCAAGTGCCAGTTCATCCCAAGGATGAAAAGCTGGGCATGAAGACTGTCACACTGGGTCCGCGCATATACATTGACTATGTAGATGCTGAGGCTCTCAAAGAAGGCGAGAATGCCACATTCATCAACTGGGGCAATTTGCTCATCAAGAAAGTCCACAGGGATAGCAGTGGCGTAATCACCTCCGTCGATGCCGCGCTCAATTTGGACAACAAGGACTTTAAGAAGACGCTGAAACTCACCTGGCTGGCAGTAGAAGACGATCCCACTGCATATCCTCCCACGTTTTGTGTTTATTTTGATAATATTATTAGCAAAGCGGTTCTGGGCAAGGATGAGGACTTCAAACAATACATTGGCCATAAGACGCGTGAAGAGGTTCAGATGCTTGGCGATCCGGAGCTCAAGAAGTGCAAAAAGGGTGACATCATTCAGCTACAGCGTCGCGGCTTCTTCAAGGTGGACAACGCCTATGCCCCGCCCAGTCCGTATACCAATGTCACCTCACCCATCATACTCTTCTCCATTCCCGATGGCCATACGAAAGATATGCCCTCATCTGGCTTGAAGATCAATACAGCTCCAGCGCCAGCGCCAGTTGCCAAAGGAAATGTAAGTAAAATTGATAAATAAGCTAAAATTAAAAATAATTCTTATTGAGCGTGATCGAATCGTAGATTTCCCTATCTAATTTCCTATCTGCCACACCCCTAATTAGTATAGATAGAGGATAAATTAATATATGTGCTCAGCAATAATTTACTCGTTAAATTTAGAGTTTTTTTCCACCAATAGAAGATGAAAGACAATCTTAGAAATTTATCGTAGAGAAACACAGCCATCTTGCCCCCATATAAATTAATCAGTTCTCAATAAGTTTGCTGCCTGAGAGCGCGAACTTCGAAGTGCAGTAGTTTCTCCCTGATTCATTTTTGATCAGTCATTCAGTAGGTTCACGGGCTCACTAGTTCATTTGCTTGTGTTGCTCATCTCTAATGTGAAGTGAGAAGGGCAAAACCAGTTCTCTTTAGTCAGTGCTTGCGATCGGACTGTCTTTGTTTTTGATATCTTTCGCTGAACGTGGGGAGGAAGAAGAAGAAGAACGAAATTGGTTTGTTTTTGGAAATTGAAACGTTACATGGCTGACACGTATTCAAAAATGAAATGCAATATACTTTCGTTTGCACTATTTGCATATTATTTAACTGATTCTTTCGTTTGCAGGCGACCAACAATAAAACTGCAAACGTTGCATCGAATAAAGCTGCCGATTTGGATAAACAAATTGTTCAGCAGGGCGATCTGGTGCGTGAGCTAAAGGCCAAAAAGGCAGCAAAGGATCAAATCGACGTTGCGGTCAAGCAGCTGCTGAGCCTGAAAGCCGACTACAAGGCAGCCAGTGGCAAGGATTGGAAACCTGGCCAGGAGGCACCAGCAGCTATGGCACCGACAAGTGCTGCTCCAGCTGCTGCCAGCGGCGATGCAGCCAGTGTCAATGCGAGTATTGTGAAGCAGGGCGATTTAGTGCGCGAGCTGAAGAGTAAAAAGGCAGCGAAGTCAGAGATTGATGCGGCTGTCAAACAACTGCTGGAGCTTAAAGCGCAATATAAAACGATAACGGGACAGGATTGGAAGCCAGGAACCGTGGTTGCAGCAGCATCAGCACCAGTAGCTGCGGCTTCAGCCCCTGCTTCCTCAGACATTTCCGCTGTGCTGGCTCAAATCTCAAGTCAAGGCGACAAAGTGCGTGAACTGAAGGCGGCCAAGGCAGATAAAGCTATTATTGATGCAGCCGTAAAAACGTTGCTTAGCTTAAAAGCAGAGTATAAGCAGCTCAGCGGCAGCGATTGGAAACCTGGCACGACAGCGCCGGCAGCCGTCAAAGTTAAGCAGGAGAAATCACCGGAACCCGCATCTGCCAGTGCCGTGGCCACACTGCTAAACAAGATCGCGCAGCAGGGCGATAAGATTAGACAATTAAAGTCTGCCAAGTCGGAAAAATCTCTGGTCGACAACGAAGTCAAGCTGCTTCTGGCTCTGAAGACCGATTATAAGAGTCTGACTGGTCAGGAGTGGAAGCCAGGCACCGTAGCGCCTACTCCTGCGCCAATCGCTACCATTGATCTGACAGTTGAGAACTCCAGCAGTGGTGGGGATATTGCTAGCATTTTGTCGAGCATTAAAGAACAGGGCGATAAAATACGTGAACTAAAGTCAGCAAAGGCAGCGAAGGCAGCAATCGATCCGGAGGTACAAAAGTTGCTATCCCTTAAGGCGGAGTACAAAAAGCTAAGCGGCAAAGATTGGACACCTGACGCTAAGGTTGAGGTTAAAGCGGCGGTGGCTGCGTCGGAAAGTGATCAACTGACGTTGGACATCAATGTTCAGGGCGAGAAGGTGCGTGCCGCCAAAAGCAGCAATGCTGCCAAAGAGATTATTGATGAAGAGGTTCGTAAGCTGTTGGAACTGAAAGCCAAGTACAAGGAAGTCACCGGCACAGATTTCCCCGTTGCTGGTCGTAGTGGTGGCGGCGGCTCTGCAAAGAAGGCAGCCAAAGAGCCGCAGCAAAAGGCGGCTAAGCCAGCCAAAAAAGTGGCGGCAGCAACTGCACCTAAACCGGATGCTTCAAGTGGTGTGAAGAAGCAAACCCGACTGGGTCTGGAAGCCACTAAGGAAGATAATCTGCCGGACTGGTACTCGCAGGTGATAACGAAAGGTGAACTGATAGAATACTACGATGTCTCCGGCTGCTATATACTGCGTCACTGGTCCTTTGCGATTTGGAAGGCGATCAAGAACTGGTTTGATGCGGAAATCACGCGTAGGGGCGTCAAGGAGTGCTACTTCCCAATCTTTGTGTCGAAAGCGGCGTTAGAGCGTGAGAAGGATCATATTGCGGACTTTGCTCCGGAAGTGGCGTGGGTAACCAAGTCGGGAGATTCGGATTTGGCCGAGCCAATTGCCGTACGTCCCACCTCCGAAACGGTCATGTATCCCGCCTATGCTAAGTGGATACAATCTTATAGAGATTTACCCATCCGCCTCAATCAGTGGAATAATGTTGTGGTAAATATTATTTAATTGCAATCGCGAGCATACCCGAATCCTAACCACTTTATTTTTCTTTTTCTTTTTAGCGCTGGGAATTCAAGCATCCCCAGCCATTCCTGCGCACTCGTGAATTCCTATGGCAGGAGGGTCACACGGCATTTGCCACCAAGGAGGAGGCCGATAAGGAAGTCCTAGAAATCTTAGATTTGTATGCGCAAATCTATACCGATCTGCTGGCCATACCCGTGGTGAAGGGACGCAAGACCGAAAAGGAGAAGTTTGCCGGCGGTGACTATACAACCACAGTGGAGGCGTTCATTTCGGCTTCGGGCCGTGCTATACAGGGTGCGACCAGTCATCACTTGGGTCAAAACTTCTCCAAAATGTTTGAGATTGTCTACGAGGATCCGGAAACACAGCAGAAAACATATGTGCATCAGAATTCGTGGGGTATCACCACGCGCACCATTGGCGTTATGATTATGGTGCATGCAGATAATCAGGGTCTGGTGCTACCGCCGCATGTGGCATGTGTGCAGGCTATTGTCGTTCCGTGCGGCATTACGGTGAGCACTAAGGACGAGGAGCGAGCTGAACTGTTGGGCGCCTGCAAAGACTTGGAACGTCGTCTAAGCGGCGCTGGCGTGCGCTGTGAGGGTGACTACCGCGACAATTACTCGCCTGGCTGGAAGTTCAACCACTGGGAACTCAAAGGTGTACCAATACGCATCGAGCTGGGTCCCAAGGATATGCAAGCGAAGCAAATTGTCGCCGTGCGTCGTGATACCGGTGAAAAGCTAACCATTGCCATGACCGATGTGGAAAAGAAGATTCCTGCTCTCCTGGAAACCATTCACGAAAGCATGCTTAAGAAGGCGCAATTGGACCTGGTGTCGCACACGAAGATCGTCAAATCTTGGGCCGACTTCTGCGGCCAACTGGAAAAGAAGAACTTGCTCCTATCTCCCTTCTGTGGCGACACTCCCTGCGAGGATAAAATCAAAGCGGACAGTGCACGTGGCGACGAAAACGAGGCCGAGCCCGGTGCACCGTCCATGGGTGCCAAATCTCTGTGCATACCTTTCGAGCAGCCGTCAAAGATTACCGACAGCGACAAGTGCATCAATCCCAGCTGCAAGAACAAGCCTAAGTTCTACACATTGTTTGGACGAAGCTACTAACGGGATCACAACTTTGAATACCACTTTGCACTCAATAAATGGACCTCGCTTTTCTTCAGAAGTTGTTCAAACATTTATTTAATTTCCTAAATAGTAATTCAACAAAAAATTATCTAATTTAATTTGTTTTGTTAAAGTAAAAAATATAATATACGTTTAGCAACCTTGTCACATAAATAGTAAAGTCTTAATATGTGTATTTAAATATTGGAAAGTGTCGTCCCGTTTAAATGAGCGTATTTTAAGAACTGAATGAAATGGGTTTGTTTTTATCCATACGGAAATAATCGATTTGAAAACTGGTTCAAAAGTTGATTCCAGTCATAGCTTGACTTTTATCCGGCTAGATACGTAGCTGACAGTATAATAATATCAGTCTCGTTTTTTATACCCTGAGCCCATTATAAATGGGAAATCAGGGTATATTAGTTTTGTTAAAAGTATGTAACAGGCAGAAGGAGGCGTGGCAGACCCCACAAAGTATATATATTCTTGATCACGACGAGAAAAGGCGATAGAGACCGGTCCGTCCAAAGTATAGCCACGGCAGCAACTACGCAGTTAGCAGAGCGTGCAGTTAAAAGATGGTAAAGACGAAGAGGTTCAAATTATTTTTGGAGGGTTCAATGTATCCCGTAATCGAGCAATCACGACTAAAGCCTTACTTGTTTTCTTGCGTGACACTAACACTGAACAGTCTTAAATAAAAAATTTATTAAAATATATTAAAAATTTAAATAATATCATCTTCAAATTGTAAATAAATAAATAATATTTAATTTAGCTTATTATATATATTAACAAAATTGATTTATTTTGATATCAATGCCTTAATTATTTAAATAAAGAAACAACACATTTTTTTTAAACTCTCAAATCAATATATTTAAGTGGACAAACCGCATGACACAGCTAATGTAAACTGCTTTAATGAATTCGCAAATACCTGTCGAATGAATTTGCAAAGCTTCTTTATAACATATTCAATACAATATCAACAATGGAAGGCATGCTAATAAAAATATTTATGTATATAACTGAAAATATAATAGTCGGATGTAACCAACTGCATTATACTCGTTCACGATTCAAATGCATTAATATGTATTCTAAAATCAATATTTTACAATTTCTTTCGGATTTGATGTTTATATTGGGTCAATTTCATGAAATGTTATTGTCAAATTTTGGGGCTTGGATTCCAAACTGTGGAAAATTTTTAGTAAATCAATGGAGATGACGAACATAAGAGCAGTAGATATATATATATATATATAAATAAATATAGATATATAAATATAAATATATTATATAATTTTTTAATAGTTCGATAATGTATTTAAAATTTCAATTGGCTTTAGCAAGCTTAGTAAGCCAGATATCGCATAAAACTAATATCCTTTTTTCACTTCGTGGGCGATTATGGAGAATTGTGGTCATTAATATACATATAGATCAAACGTCAATGGCACTTAACAAACGTGTTTTACTTGTGTGCTCTGCATTGTTAATCAATTCACTTAAACAATCGGTGTTCCAGTTCCCAATTTTTTCAGTCAAATTTATTGCAATTTATGCATCTAGACAGATCAGTTGGCATTTTGCTAATTAGTGCCTGAAGCGCTGGAATTAAAAATATTTTTTGGAAAATTTTCCTCATTTTTGTCTCTGTGTGCATTTTAATTTAAATTTATGGTAAGCCATTATTATTATAATAATCATTTTTTAATTGTTTGTATTATTCTTGCATTACTATTATAATTTTTACTTTATTATAATAATAATAATGTAATAAAATATGAATAATATTAATAAATACTTAACTTGTGATTGTGAGATTTCTTATGCATTTGAAAGACATTTTTAACTGATCCTAAAATCGAATAAGAATAAGCCTGGACTTCTTTATCCACGGTCGATTTAGTCAACTGACAGCAACAACAAAAATTTATTTCATTTCTATTAAAAGATAATCGAAGTCATTTACTTCTTGTACACTCTACGACATGGAGACTATATATAAGATTCATATAAATTATTTAATGAATGAATTATAGTTATATTTATTCTGTCAGTATATCCTATGCTAGCTGTGAACTCTCCGTCCAGGCATTGTCAACTATGACCTTCAATTCAATTTAGTTTTGTGTTCACATTTAATGTTTAAGCACAACATAATTATGTAGTCAGCACATTGCTGCATCTTTGTTAAATAGATAATAATTTAAAAAGTAAATATAGTGCTTAGTTTTCCGTATTTGTCGGCGTTCAGACAACTATTTTGTAATACTTAGTCATAGCTGCAGTCGATATGGCTGAATTGTTGTTTTCCAATTAACAGGTTTCATGCTGAGAGTAAAAACGTTGTTTTTATCATTTCATGAGGGTGTGCTGAAATGAACACTGAATGAATTTTAATAAGTTTACGAATGGTCTAATTCCAATTGCAAGTTATTTCTTTATAATAGTAATTATCAATAATAATATTGATTTAAATTAAAGTAATATTTTTGATTGTGTTACAAATAATGGATATTACAAATAAATTAGCTTAATAATTTCACAATAATAACAGCAACAGACCGAAACAGCCTCGTATAGTTAAAAAAAAATCATAAATTAATTCATTGTAAATAACAAAGTTCAAACAGTCTCAAGTTCTTTAAACAAAGAGCCCCTACTCAACCACAATTATTTATGCAATGCCCTCCTACGCGATTCTTATAAATTAACGGAAATCGTAAATTAATGAGCTTTGCTTACGATTTCATGAATTATATTTGAATTTTGTTCTCAAAGTTTATATTATATAAATAGTTTGATATATTTATAAATATATATTTTTAAATTGGTTAATTTACTTAATTTTTTTAATATCAAATTTAAATTTATTTAAAAATAAATTTGCTATATTTATAATAGTTCTACATATATTTTAAAAATACAAATAATTATAAAACTATGAGTATATAAACTTATGAATACATGTACATAGATATTTTTATATAATAGGAATAAGAAGCTATATATTGAAATAAAATAGACAATAATAATAATAAATAAAACAAAGTAAACCACAAATATTTATATTCTAAATTCGTCAACTCTAGTTTCCTGTATTACGATTCCTTTTCGATCAGCAGTAACTAGATCTGGATCGACATATTGAATTGAATTAAATCGTAAGTGAATTGTAAACTCGTTTTCCCAAGTGATCCATTTTAAATAAACATGGATGTAATTTTTAGTTTACCTGTGAATGGAAAACGGTTGAGTTGAGGCGTTGCCTCGAGTCCGCACCTAATTAAAAAGTCGTTAATGTCTGCGTAAGTGGGTAAATGTCAGTAAATACCACGAAAGCAGTAATGCATTTATAGGCACATATTAGCTTAAGAGTCTTGAGTGTTAACTGTAGAAAACGTATATTTGTGACTTAAACGTGCACGCCTCTATTTATTCTACTGCTATAAACTATAAACTATAATTTACTTTGCCTTAACTGGTAATTTAAACAATTACCAATTACTTATGTCTATTTTCCAAATTAACTAACAGATAAAATATCTGAAAATTAGCACAAATTTCAAAATATTTCTGCATAACCATAGGTCAAACGTTTAATCTTTCTGAGTTATCGATTAAATCGATAATTAATTACAAATTTGCAGTTGGCTTGATCTCTATGTAAAGCTCAGATACTATACTTTTCCAATTTATTTTTTAGATATTAATCAAACTAATTGCTAAAAAAAATTGAATAATCTAGCAACATTTTAAATACGTTTTATGACCAAATTTTGTACAAATAAAATAGAATTATACACTGTTCAAAATTTAGTACTATGCTATATAATAAAATATAAGCAACATATTTAGCCAGTTTAAATAAACAACATGTTTTCCGCATCATTTGATTACAAAAATAAAACGAGTATTTTTACAATAGTTGGAATCGCCTGACTGGGAAATACCCTAAGCTTATTAGTCTTAGTTATCTGATCACAACTTGTTGGCATACATATGATAACTTAGTGATTTCCATAAACGAAAATATATCAAATTCTGATTGATATAAAATTCTGAATTATAATGTTATCGTTACATTTCAAGTGTGTCATATATCATGTTGATTGATATGGAACTAAATTAACTTTACTACTAATTTATTACAAATATGAAATTGTAAGTCATCAATAATATATATATTTTTAAATAGTTGCATAATCTATATCATCAATGTACTCAACCTCCTTCAGCAAATTATAAATATTTAATTCAATATTCTACCCATTTCTAGTTCTACAGGGTATACAGAATTGAGAAAAACAAACGATTTTTAGATCAACAATTTGCAGTCGGGTGAGAAGTCTATGGAAGCAAATTTCATAAGTTTACAGAATCACTTAGTACGACTGTTAGATGCCGTTCACCCTCTGTTTCCCTCTCACTGCTAGCTTCCTCCCTCTCTACAAAAACAGAGCAAATTATGTCATCGTGATTTAAGGAATTCTCATTTATTAAAAATCCAAGGGCCAATAGCAAGTGAAAATGAAAATGAAAATGAAGCGTAACGGATGCCAAATTAATATAAGCTGCTCAAGGTCGTCATTGTTGATTTCTGGTTTTTTCTGTTTTGGTCGAGCTATTGCGAAAGTCAAGAGCCCATCCTGAGAGCGCACAGGTGTGCAGGAGCAGGATGCGGAGAGCAGAGAGCGTTGTTGCAGTTAAAAGACAGGCTAGCCAGCCGGCCAACCAGTCTCACAACTTTTTTCTTTGTTTTTAATGCAGTTGTTGATTTTTTTCTTCTTCTTCTTATTTTAATATTATTTTGCCATGGAGCTGGTTCCAAAATGAATTTTTATCCCAAATGCAGTTTGGTTGAATGTATGTGTTAAATATGCACTCACACGTAAACATATATGCATATATGTATATATATATATATATATACTTATGCTGATCTGTTGCGAACCGAATGACGTGCACTTTTAGGGTCGCATCAAGCTTCACTCGACTCTCGACTCGATCCGACTCGCTGGCCTTGACTGCAGCTGAGGCCTGTCCTTTTTCTGGGATTTTTTTTGGTTGTCTCAATTTTGCCAACTTGCTCACTGGCTTGACACAATCCGCTGCCCTTGCACTTATATAGACATTCTCAATTGGCTTTTAATTGTTTTTTTTTTTTTTTTAGCAACAAAAGCAAATGCAATGCAATTAATTGTAGAGCTTTTCGCTGCGTGCAGAGCGTGAGTGAGTGAGCCAGGCCTTAAAATGCTTTTGGGACTACCCGGAACGTTGGCATCCAATACGAGCGATACAAGTGCATTTTAATAGACAAAACATACAGGTAAATAAACACACACACACACACACACACACACACACACACATACCTGTCGCTGCACACATATGAGCAAACCGCAAATCATGTCTGCCCGTCTGTAGCCGTACGTGTGTCTGTGCTTGTGTCTGCGTGCGTGCGTGTGTGTGTGCGTGTGTGTGTGTGAGTGAGTGAGGTGACGACGTTGAATTTCCTTTACGACGAGTATAACTTCAAGCCAATTGCCCGCTTTGAATTCAGTCGCTGCTGAGTATTCAACTGATTCAATTCAAACAATTTTCTTAAGCAGCCAACCAGACAAATACAATAAAAAAACACGACAAGATTTTTGAAAAGTGAGTTTTAGTGAGTGAGTTGCGGATTCTATATCAATTCCAGCTGCTCAGCGTAAATTGTTAAAGAAAACATAATGATCTACTGTATTTGTTAAACGTGCGCTAATTAAGCGTTAAGTGCTCACTGATTTCAGTCCTTAAGCATAACCCCCGCGTGCAGCTACTGTGAACTATGTCATTGTGAACCAGCCCACTTATGTTGAACTAAACAATTTACAAAACTTGGCAATAAAAAAAAAAAAAAAAACAAAAACTAAAAATTAAAAAAAAAAAAAAACAATTGCAAGACAAATACTAAATGTTCACAGTGAAAAAGTAAATAAAAAAAATATATATATAAAAAAAAAAACTTAAAACTGTATAAGTTTCTTAATTTGCGTGTCCGACTGGCGGCTGTTTGAATTTGTGAATATTACGTGAAAATCCATTTGTATTGTTGATCTAGCCCAAGTCATTGGCGTGAGAAGCTAGTCATGTGTGTGTTTGTGTGTGTGTGTGTGTGTGTTCGTTTACTCAAAAATCTGCAAAATACCAGACAGGCAGCCACTAATATTAATGGCAAATATTGCAATAGTCGATGCATATCGCACAACCAGGCTGCAGGCAATCAAGTTTGTGTTCGAAGTCTTTTGTTTTGCTAGGAAGTCAATGCACGAGTCTTTGAGCGTTTGGTATATTGCATCAACGAATTAACGAATTGGTCAGTCTATGCGCATGTCTATTGTAATATGCTCAAACATGTAGGGGCCTGGCCAACACAGCGTATGAATTACACAGATATTTAACCTTTTAGCTTTGAGTGTGTGGAAGAGATAGAGATAGAGAGAGAGAGAGAGAGCAAGCTCTAACTGTGCATAAAATTATTATAGCCATTGCATTACTTTGGACCATCTAGTTTTAATATCTCATTAAACCTATCATATAACGCCCAATTTCAGAGAACTTTATGACCCTATTTCTACTGCATATAACTTACTTTCTTTCAAAATAAACCCAAATACATTAATCCACTGACTCACAAATTATGGTGCAAAAAAAAAAAAAAAAATTAAATAAAATAAGAAAAAAATGAAAAGCAAACAAATGAATGAGCCGCCGTGTTAACACAGGTCTTTAAACCTAACGCCGCTGATTTGGCCACATAAGCGTACAACAATTTGGTGGCTGTTGCTGTGGCTGGGAAACAAAAGAGTAAACAGATTCCAAAATCCCTTCACGCCAATTACGCCCAGTTGCATGACTTGTTTTTGTTTTTGTTGTTGTTGTTGCTGTGGCTTGGATATTTTTTTCGTAAAAGCTGACATTGAAATAGAATATTTACCGAGTAACTGGGCTAAACAAACACTCACACAAGTGAGCCTCATTTCAGATCTTAATTTGCAACAACAACAACAATAACAACAGCAATAAGAACACAATCTAACAGAATATTTATCTCTTGCAGCACACAGAGCTCGGCAGCAGCATGGAGTTAATGAATAATGCCGCCGATTCTGGCGTCTCTGAAATAGCGAATTATTATGCCGGCAAAACGATATTGATAACAGGTGCCACTGGCTTCATGGGCAAAGTTCTAGTTGAGAAACTTTTGCGCAGCTGCTCAGATCTAAATGCCATCTATCTACTGATTCGCACAAAGAAGGGCGTCGAACCAACGGTGCGGAAGGAGCAATACTTCAAATGTGTCGTAAGTCCAATTGCAATTCATTTCAGTCATTCATTCAATGGCAGCCAAGAGCGACCTACCCATCAACCACATCCACATAATTCAATGGTTTCATTTTATATGACATTGCAGTACCCTCCTTCATTCTTACGAATGTGCGGTTAAGTTAGATGTAATCGAAAGTTAACACAGTCGTGGCATGAAAAATAAGCACACATGCGGAAAATTCTAAAAATGTTTATTAAAATCAAATTTATTTTAGAATTTTTTCATACTTTTTTTTTGCTATAAATTAAAAAATTGAATTAAAGGAAATTAAAGTAGAAGTGAAAAGCTATACTAATAATTGAAGCTTCATTTTATTTCTTTATTAACTTTTAACAAATGCATTTGACTCAGTTGCAAACGCCACTGAGTCGTACAGTCATGGCATAAATATTAGCCAAACATCACATCTACTAACGCATGCGATTGTTGCAACTAATAATCATGTAATTTTTATTTTATTTTATTTTATTTTATTTTTTATTGTTTATTTTAACAAGAACATTTAAAATTTAATTATACCATAAAAAAATTCAGGGTATAAAAAAACTAAACTTTAATGGCTTATATATTGTATTAAAAAAGTTATTATTTTTTAAATTTCTTACAAATTCCGCATTTTGTTTATACAGTCATGGCAAAACTAATAAGCATGCAACATAGTCAACTATTAATTGCGCATTCTAGAAGATTATGAACTCAGACTTAATATATTATTTTTTTATTTTTTATTTTTATTGCAAGATTCACATTAAAAAGTAAAAGAATATATTTTAAATTTATTTCTATTGCGTAAATTCATGTTTAGTAAATATTACTTTTTTTATGTACGTATATTTTTCAAATGTGCATTCACGACTGTAGCTCATTGCCTTTATACAGTCATGGCAAAAATAAGTGGCACACCCAGAGTCAACTGATTATCCAATTAACTAAATATGAGAAATATTTAATTATTTAAAAGACTAAATATAATTAAATTTTTTTTTTTTAAATGAATTTAACTAATAATTAGTCATTAATCGTGACTATTTATTAAACAAAATGAGGAATTTTAAAATTATTAAATAAAATAAATTAAGCAAATTTACAAATTAAAATGAATTTTCCAATATATATATATATATATATATATATATATATATATATATATATTTTGTTTAATACCGGTTTTGTGCATGATTAAGTTTTAATAAAAAGTTATCATTTATTTATAACTTTAAGTACATACAGAGTTATTGACAAAGAGAGCAGAGTATACATTGGCATATGGGTCTGTCTGTCAATCCGTCAATCCGTCTGCCCATCTGTCCGTCCGTTTGTTTGTCCATTCATCTGCACATCTGATGACTCCGTCTATATCTATACATATTGATTTATTTTATATATTATATTTATTTTTATAAATTTATATTATCTTGATTACATTAGCTTATATTATATTTATACATATTATACTGCATATCATATTAAATTATGAATTGAGAATAAATAAAAGTTTTGCTGTCTGCCCTTATGAGACATTGGCGGCTCGATGCAAATTGAAACTGTGGTTTGTTGTCTTCGCATTATTTCCATGTGTATCTGATACATCACGAATGAGTAATTTTTGTTCTTATGCAAGCGTTTTCCGCTTAAATACAATAGACGGCTTAGCACGTAATTATAATTAGTACATTTAATTAGCTGTAATCGAGGTATTTATCGTTGGGGTTATTCCTAAGAACCATGACGAAACTTGACCGCCACAAGAAGACGCGACTTGAGAGAGTTAAAAATATGTCTCTAACTAATTCTGGTAAACTTAACACGGCTCACGCACTTAAGACATACAGTCAAGGTCAATTTGGGCATTGATAGTTCTATTGAGATATATAGTTGGGGCAATAAAAGGTTGTCCTTCATTTAAAGAAATGGTAGCACTTAAATTTCAAATTACCAGAATTATAGCAAAGTAAAATAGACAAGAGAATGCAAGACATCAAATTGTAAGCTAAGACACACACACACACACACACACACACATATATATATATACACAGACATTTATAAGTCAAGGTAGTCAATATTGGTGTCGAAAAAATCCAAAATTACAATGACTATTCATTTCTGTCACTGCGCGCACACAGACATGGCCCATTAGGCGAATCTAAGCAGCTGCTCCACGTAACCCGCCAGCTCTTGGCCAACTTCAGTTACACACAGCAACAACAACAACAAAAACAACTATATATATACATATATATATATACACACAGTAGCTTGGCGCATTTGAAGTAATTGTGTCTTTTAATTAATGACCCCACGTTGCTAACTGTTTAACTGTTAATTTTTGCAGATTTTCAGCAAGCTGTTGGAGAAGAATCCCGACATCGTTAATAAAGTGCGCGTTGTAAAGGGCGATGTGCTGGAGCCGGACCTTGGCCTGGACCCCAATGACATCAACACACTCGCCTCCAATGTGGAGATTGTGTTCCACTGTGCGGCCAATGTGCGCTTCGATCAGCCACTGCGCCCGATGGTCAACATGAATGTGCTGGGCGTGCTGAAGGTGCTGCAACTGGCCGAAAAGATGGCCAACTTGCAGGCACTGGTCCATGTGTCCACCTCGTATTGCCAGTGCAACGAGAGCGTGCTGGAGGAACGCGCCTATCCGGCGCCACAGAACCCATTCGACATCATCCGCATGGTCGAGACAATGGACGATGCGGGCTTAGCGGAAATAACTCCCAAGTATATACGAATCACGCTGACTGCTGAGAGAGAACTCCAAGCACACTCACGTTTCCATTTGCAGATTGCTTAATGGATTGCCCAACACGTACGCTTACAGCAAGGCACTGTCGGAAGATCTAATTTGCAGATATAACAAAAAGCTACCTGTAATCATCACAAGGCCTTCCATTGGTATGTAGGTCCCGCTAACTGGTTTCTGGCCAATTGCTATTGTCGTGGCTTCTACACTTTTGCAGTAACGGCGGCCATACACGAGCCCATGCCAGGATGGATTGAGGGCGTGAATGGGCCAACCGGTCTGATGATTGGCGCCGCACGTGGCGTCATTCGTTCTATGCACTGCAATCCAGATTTCGCATCTACGGTAATCCCCGTCGACAAGGCCATCAACGGCATGATATTATGCGGCTATCAGCGGGGCAAGGCGAGCGCCGAATCGAAGGCCAGCCAACAGAGTCAAGTGGAGTTCTGCAATCTGTGCATCTCCAGCAAGGCACTGATGTCCTGGGGCGAGAGCATTGAGACGGGTCGCAAGTTTTTCTACGAAACTCCACTCAGCTTTGCGCTCTGGTATCCGGGCGGATCCATCAAACGAAATTATTATCATCATCTATTTTGCGTCATCTTCTTTCACTATCTGCCTGCCTATTTCATAGACTTTTGGCTGCTGCTCTTTGGCCAGAAGCCTTTGTAAGTGGAGTCTCCCTTCAGCCAGTACATTTAGATTACATTTAAGCTCTCTCCTTTCAGTTTGGTTAACGTTCAGCGGAAAATATCCACCGGGCTGAAGCTGCTGCAGTACTACACAACAAAAGACTGGGAATTTAGAAATGAGAAATTTCAAGAGATGAGCCACACACTAAACGCCACGGACCAAGAACTGTTCGACACTTCGGTTAGCCAGGTCAACTGGGAGACTTATATCAGCAACTACATACGGGGCATGCGCACCTATATACTGGGCGAGAGTGACGCCACGTTGCCCTATGCGAAAATAGTGCTGCGTCGTCTCTATATACTTGACTGGGTCAGCAAGATTTTACTGTTCTCACTCACATTCTGGTTCTTATGGACCCATTTGGATGGATTTGTGGAGAAGAGTGATGCATTCATTCGTGCATCGCTCTACAGCATTTATAGCGAACGTAATGCCACAGTACTTACATAATAATACTGTTATAATATTATTAAAATTCTTGAATAAAAAATATTGCCTTCCAATTGCTAATACTGATATTTTGATTAAATTCGCAATTTAATTCGCAATTTTCTTTTTAATATATGTACGGTAGGGTACATTTAGGCAAAGAAGGGTCATTCCAGAAATCAGAAAATTTCTTCTATATATAAATATTTATATAATTAATTTTATAAACCTTTATCAAATTGAAGTTGGTCCAGCTATACAGCATAAAGGTTCATTAACAGGAAAGATTTTCCAACTAATATATTACATTTATTATTATTTTTTATGAAAAAAGATTTGATATTGTATTTTTAGTTTGGACGCATACTTTTCTAGTGCCTAAATTCGTTGTTTTATTTAAGTTAAAAAAAAAAAAAAATAATAATAAAGAAATAAATAGATGAAAATCATAGTAATATAAGTCGCTAAAAATTATTACAATTAATATGTTATTCATAAAAAATTATAAATGTTATAATATAATAATAATGTCAAAAATAATATAGCAAGATTGTTTATAATCAAAGTTTTGTTAAGCTTATACGCATATTTCTTCTGGCAAGTGTATGTCGAATTGTACTTGTAATATCGTATTGCTTCTTATTTGTTTGCTTACAAATATTAATGAAAATAGTCACACATTTTAAGAAAAGAGTAAAACCGAGAACCAAGCCAGATCTTATTATGTTAGCTCTGATGACTAATAAAAGGGAAAATCACTATATTGATGAATATATACTATGAGCTGGCTAGTAACTGACAATAAATAAATATATATATATTGTAAATACGTTAGATACGATTTTCATTAAATATAGAAATCTTTTTCAGTAGTTCAGTATATATACTTTCATTTGCAATTTAAGAAATAAAAGAATACATCTATATATACTTTTTCAAATTTATATCTTAAAAAATGTTTAATTTCAGTATCGTGTAATTTTAAGTTTGCACTATACTTTAACATATATGGCATTATAACAGTTTTATATTTTAAATAAAACGGCAAAATTAAAATACTAAAATCGAAATACTTCTTTTCGATTGTGTTCCGTTGTTGTTTGCACATCTCGAAGATAGTCCACATCTACTTGTTGAAAAAGTATCGATGCGCCGCCACTTTCATATTATCGGCAAAAATTATATGAACACAAAATAATCATCCAAACTGTTTAAAATTAATTTGGATATTATAGCTAAGAGAAATATATCGCAAATACATATATTTAACAATTGTATCATTTGTGAATCGATTAATGTTATCGAATAGAACTATTAAATCGTTCGTCATATCGGAATATAATTTGAGCCGCGCTCATCAACAGGCTCAGTGCAAATGTTAAAGCCGTTTAAGTAAGTTGTGTTTTTTTGTGAGTGCGCATCAAGTGAATAAAGCTTATCAGCCAAAAAAAAAAAAGGTAAAAGTCAATTGGAACTTATTATTATCTTATATGCGACCGGTTTTTTCAAAAGTCGAGAGCCACTTTACATATGTTTATTGAGCATTTTCGTAATTACTATTAATAATTGTGCAAACTCTGGTGAATTATGTACACTCTATCCATGTTGTTTGCTCCACTAAATAAGTGATTTCGAAATTATTTTGTTGTTATTGTCACACGCAAACACAATTCGCTATTGTTGTAAAGAAATTAAAGTGAAGTTGACTTAATTTGTATTTTCATTCATTATAATTGCCGTATAATAGATGTTGTTGTCCTGTAAATTGAGCTTTATATATATGTATATAGCTTAATGAGTACATATATATGTATGTATACACGTCAGTGTTTGGTTTTACCCTTGAGGTTAAAGATTAGGAAATTCCATTGCTTATTTAAATGGAATAACCTTATCAATGTAAGCTCTAAGTTATTGTATAAGCTGTTTTCAATACTGTACAGTTATTCCTTAGGCATATCACTTACTATAAATTATATTTGTAGCTGTTTCTGCATTGACAACAATTGTCGTGCAAACATTATGCATTGGCATGTTCAATACTTTGCGTCAACTCCAATTGGAAATTCCCTGCAAACTAGTTGTTGGCTTTTTTTTTTGCCAGTGTGAGCAGCGCAGGCGTAAGTGGAGGTTACGCCTGTGTTGGTAAGCTGCGCGCAAAAGCCAAACAGTAATACAATGGGGAGGGAGAGAAAGAGAGAAAGAAAACAAATCCAATTACAAAATCGCCAATACAGGGTCAAATAAGAGTGCGTAAGCGTTGAAATGTTAACAATTTATGAATCACGCATACATATGTATGTACATGTATTTAAAAATGCACACAATCGTGTGGACTTAAACTGGTTTATGAAAATGTTAATTTTTTTCTGTTTTTGTTTGGGTTTTTTTTTCTCATTGCGTCGGCAAATCACGCAACTATGACGTCGCGCAGTCAGCTGCGAAAGCACGGCGAAAAGACAAAGTCGTTCTCTTTTTCATGCTCTGTCGAATGCAACAACTATACAATAACAACAGCAACAACAGTGACGGCTTTGTTATTGCGAATTTGCTTGCAGACAAACTTTCACTTTCCGGCCGTCAGCTTGAGAGTGATATGTTGCAATTGCCTGAAAGTGTGATTGAGATAAATTAACTGTCGCTGCTTTGGGGAGCATCGCAGTGGATGAGTCAGCTAACATAAAGGGTTTTTTTTTTAATAACCAACCAATCTGCCGGCATTTAGCCGTTTGCATATATTAAGACGATTTTATTGGCTGAATGGTCTTTGTACGTGACGAATACTAAAGAGCATTATCGAGGCACGTTTTTCCCATGATCATGTCAGCCGTCACAGACTTGCCAGTCATTTGATCTGCTTTGAAATGACATTAAGTTGCAGCGATACCCATTTAACTACATACATATGTATGTCATTTTTCCCATTTCAACCGGGTTCAATTGAAATCTTATACAATTTACTTACGTTAAACTGAGAAATTGATGCAACAGAAGAACAAAAATTAAATTAATAAAAAATATACCAAATAGAAAAAATTTAACTAAATAAGTGGAAATGAAATTATCTGCATATCAACATTAAATATTCTCATTCTGAATGTATAATAATAAAGCTATTTTTATAGCTTAAAAATAACATCGAATACAAACACGGCACAAGCCAAGTTATAACTAAATATATGTATAATGTGTACATATATTCTCGGCATCGAGTTTATACAAAAATAACCCATATGTTTAGGTTGATTAAAATCTATACCAAAGTTATATATAGCAAAGTTATTTTTATAGATGAATCAACTATAGGCAATAAAAAATAATTAAATAAAATTAATAATATATGTATATATATGTATATATTGAAATAAATTTTTATAGTGTCGATTACTTTGAAAATAAATAAATATGAATTAATTGAGAAACGTAAATTGAAAAAATGCTATAAAGTTGTACATTTGTATATGTATTTATTTTCAAAATAATGTTTCTAGTGTCAATGTACCTCCTTCACGGCATTATACACATTCCAATAAATTTATAATGCCAATAAAGCCAAGAGGCGACAAGGCCGTGGTATTGAATTCCACTCACGTATCATTAGACAAGGCGAAGGTTACTAATCCCAAACTCTCTCAACTTTTATATTGACAGAGAATGAAGGTGTTTTTATCACTGATGATGCTGGTGCTGCCGGCGCTGCTTAATGCCGATCTGTGTGGCACACCAACCGATGCCAGCATGTCGTCATTGCGCTATGACTTGTATCGCGGTCAGCAGGAGTTCTCGGTGGCTATGCTGGATGCCATACGGAAGGCGACGCCCAACGAGAATGTGTTCTTCTCGCCCTACAGCACCTACCATGCCCTGTTATTGGCGTATTTCGGTGCCACCGGCGAGTCGGAGAAGGAGCTGACCAATGCGCTGCGCTTGAATTGGGCGCCCAACAAGGAGGCGGTGCGTAGTGCCTATCGGACAGAGAAGAAGCTGCGAGAGGTGCGCACCAAGGAGATGCCGCTGGAATTCGATTCCGCTGATCGTCTGTACTTTGACGAGCAGATCAAGCTGGCCGGCTGTTTGGATTCGCGTCTGCACGATGAGATTGTGCAGCTGAATATCCATGATAATGTGGAGCAGACACGTCAGCAGATCAATGCATGGATTTCGAATGTCACCCACGATCAGATCAAGGACATGATTGGCTCTGGCGACATCGATTCAAAGACTCAGTTGGTTTTGGCCAACGCTGCCTACTTCAAGGGCCAATGGTCCAGCCGTTTTAACGCAGAGAAGACCCAACAAATGCCCTTCTATACGTCCAGCGAGAAGTATTCTTTTGTGCCAATGATGAAGCAAAAGGGCAACTTCCTGCTGCACCCGGATGAGCGCCTAGGCGCCCACGTTCTGCAGCTGCCGTATAGGACAACGACAAAGGAGGACGATGAGAATTCTGATATATCTATGGTAATCATATTGCCACCTTTCAATAACGATTCACTGGAACAGGTGCTGTCCAAGCTAAATGCCGACACCCTAGATGCGTCACTTAGGGAAGCTTCGATGCGCGAGATCGAAGTGACGCTGCCCAAATTTGAATTCGAGCAGCGCCTGGAACTCGTGCCGGTAAGTGAACAGATCTAATGTCATCCTATAACTATCTAAAACTGTTCATTTCATTTCATTTTAGATCCTACGTCAAATGGGCGTTAATCAGATATTTGAATCTACAGCCAGTTTCAACGACTTCAGCACTGAGCAGAATATTTCCTTTGGCGATGCCAAGCACATGGCCAAGATCAAGGTCGATGAGGAGGGCAGCACAGCGTCGGCAGCCACTGTCTTGGTCAGCTTCCGATCGGCTCGGCCAGTGGAGCCAACCAAATTCGAATGCAATCATCCGTTCGTTTTCCTGATTTACGATCACAAAGCTAGCGCCGTCTTGTTCACGGGCATCTATCGTGATCCCAAGACAATGAAGTGAAATGCCACGCCCTATCATTAAAGGCTCGTGTCAACTATGCCAGTGCAAAAGCATGCATCTGTGTGTCTTCGACTCTTATTATTTTATAAACCCTAACCAAATTTCGTCTCGAATAAGCACAGGTACCTTAAAAGCGATTAATTGTATTTCTAAAATAAATTATATGAACAAATCTAATATTCAATTTATACTTTTTATCTTCAATTTGTTTTTCAGGAAAACTATGTTAATGAGAGTGATTTCATTAACAAAGTAAATCAGTGCAAAAAACTTTTATTTAAAGAGTGCGCTGTTAACTGCTAATAACAGCTCCTGTTATGTGAGCAGAGAAAAGCATCTGTAATGTAACCGTTTGCAGTCCATGCTAATAACAGTTCTTTAACATTTTAGCCAAAAAAGCTCTGTTAAAGATTTACAAATTAAAAAGTTCAAACAAATGCATTCAATTTGTTCTTACTATACTCTTTATGAGATTTCGTAAAAACAATAAACATATTTAATTCTTTTTTTTCTTCTTCTTTTTTTTTTTTTTTTTTTTTTTTTTTAAGTAAACATTGCTACACAAATTATGAATTTAAATGAGCTAATTATGAGGAGCTTAGGCTACATAGTTAACAAGCACGCGTATGTACAACAAAGGAAAACTTTAATACTTAATTCAATGAAATTATTAATTGGTTTAAGATCTAGTAGAACTTTTTTTTTTTTTTTTTTTTTTGGCAACCAAATTTGTTTGTCATGGCTAAAGCGAAAAGCACTGAAGGCACTTTGGATTAGCTAGCGGCGCTCTCTCGCTATAAAGTGCATCGATTTACAAATATGAACAGAAATACTAGTAGATAGTGCCTGTTGCTCCTCGAAAACTACAGTTTTAAATTCATATATCCTCTTGTTCTGGGAAGTGGGGGGGAGTCCTCAACAAACAACAGGCTAATATAGATGATTAGTTGGTAACTAGATCATCTGGCGGCATGAGCACCGCATAAATCGCAAAGCCAATGAATACAATGCCACCCACAATGGTGACAGTGCGCACCGAGATTTTGGAGGCCACTAAGCGGCCACCAATCACAGCCAAACCAGTGCAAATGCAATGGCCAAGAATGCCGCCAACAATCACGCCATAGACGTCCTGTGAAAAAAAAAAATAAATAAAATTATGATTAGTAAGTAACGTAATTAAAACAATTTGTTGTGGATCACGTGAGCAATAATCAAATTGGAATAGTTGGATGTGCAGTAGATAACAAAAATTGTATAAAAAAAAAATAAACAATTTTATTAATTGTAAATGGGAAAATTTTGAATTAGATAGACCCGACAACTAAATTCAGTAATTTGGGCTTGAAACAGGTGAATTAGTGAGCTAATTGAAACATTTAGAATTGATACACTCACCTTGCTAGCAGCTAGAATGATAGTTGTCAATTGCGAACGATCGCCCCATTCGGCAAGAAAGGTCATCGTGAAGGCCTGGGCAAAGATGCGCATAGTAAAATAGGTGGCGCCTCGGCGTTGCACCTTGCTGCGACGTCCGCTCTCTGCGTCATGCACCAGCGCAGTGTTAACATCACGATCCAGCTGCAAAGTTAAAAAGATAAAGCTCGATGTTAAAATGTTGATCAAGATGATCACTCTTAAATGGATGAGAAGACGTATGTGTGCAAAGGATAAATAAATAAATAGGAGGAAATAACGTTAAAACGAACTTGCACAATTAAGTAAAGAGAAAATTTGAAAAATTAAATTAAACAATTATTTATGTATGAGTATCTCAAAGAGAAATTATTATAAACGACCATTTCAAAACTAAACGGAATAAGGAACAACACATGCATTTATATATTTGTATCTGTGAGTATGCGCGTGTGTGTGTGTGTGTGTGTGTGTGAGCCGGAACGCTTTGGCAATGGCATAGCCAACAATATATGCAACAATATATGAAATAGTATAAAAATGAAACAAAGCAAAGTATCGAATGACAAATACCATTAACCGCTAGCAACATGGCATGTGTTATTCAGTTAGAAATAAAATGCAATTAAATAAAACGCTCAATGAATATGTCTGTAAGTGTATGTGGGAGTGTTTGCGTGTGTGTGTATAATTTTGATTTGGGTTTTTTCTTTTGTTTCTGATTGTTTTAAAAAGCAGGTGAAACGTAGATGAAACAACAGCTGTAAACATTGTTGCTTAATCTCTCTAACCCGTGCTTTGAGCGCGCCCTCCTCGCTGTCAACGCTATACATGCTTTCGTGTCCGGCTAGTGGAGCACGACGCTCAGTCGCCTCCAGTTTCGAATCGGGGTCAACGGTAGCATTGGGATTGTTGTTGCTACGTGGGTAATCACAATGAGTTTCTTCGGTCTGGTTCGATGAGTTAACGGAAGCCGAGTGCGTTGGAGTATTGTGGAACGTTGTCATCTTCAGTTGTTCGACAACGCGTCCTCCATCCTTGAGCAGCACCTCGGTGTTGTGATAGTCCACATCGTTGCCAGCCTTATCACAGCTCGTTTGCTTATCACTAGTTGAGTTATTGGTGGTATTGTTATTGTTGTTGCTGTTGTTGTTGTTGGTATTGGTGGGCTTGCGCAGACGATGCTGCATCTCAGAGCTGTTGCCCGAATTCGATTTGGGCAATAGGCTCGCCTTCCGGCCATGTATGAGCGCCTGCTCGCTGGCATCCTCCTTGTCCGAATTGCTATTCTTACGCTTCGCATCCGAATCCTCATATTTGCGAGTCGTTCGGCGCATTAGCTAAGAGTTTTTAATTTGTTTTTCATTTTTTTATTGTTGGTTGTTGTTCGTTTCGAGATAATAATTGGGGATTTAACACAGTTTTATTGTTAAATTTTTATTTTATGTGGAGTTTTGAAAGAAAGAATAATTAAATTTCATATTAGCTGAGTTTTGTATACAAATCACAAAATAAATTTGTTTATTTATTTTTTATTTTTTCTGGTAAACTTGTCTTTGCGGTTAAGCAATTTGTTTTGAAACTTGAAAATTGGTTAATTTGTTTGTTCAGTTTGTAGTTTCAGTCTGCTTTACACTGCGACGTGCAATTAGTCACATAGGCGTATGTGTGTGCTTAGGAGCATATTTCGTATAAAAATAATAGATATATGTATGTATATATATTTAGATTGATAGATTGTATGCATGTGGCTCAACAAAGTTCAGCTTGAAAATCAACTTAAAATTGCATGTCAATTGCAATGCCAAACAATCCATTTATCCGCATGATGACACACCCAGCTTGACACATTTTGATTTAGGGCTCGTTGTTAGTTTGGGGTTTTTCTCAAATTCGAAATGATTATTAAATAAATTAATAAATTATTATGAATGGGTCGTACACTTAGCATGCACTTTAGCTATAATTACACTACGAAAGAGGAGAACTTCGCATTCAATTAGTTTCGACAACTTTAAAGTTGTTGAAGTGTTTTCTGAGAGATAGAGGCAAAATGAGTTAAGACTATAAACGTTTTCACTAATAAAACGAAAGCTTTTTACATGGCAAACGTGTCAAACGAGCAAATGAAGTGATCGCCACTAGTTATTCTTCCTTTTGTTGTTATTTATATTGTTATTGAAATGGGAAAATATTAATATTAATAAAAAAGAAATATTGCCAATCATTAAGTACAAGCATAGCTATTTACAATAAGCACAATTACAATTTAAATCAATTAAAAACAAAGCGTAGGTGTTTAAATAATAATAAAAATTGTGTTTTTAGCGTTTACGAACTACAGTAATGGCTACAGTTAAATTTAATTATAACTACTATAGACGCATGGTATCTGTCTGGACTTACCTCATCCTCACGCTTACGCAAATCGCTTTGCACCTCCTCGAGCTCCTCTTGGGCATCGGTTGGCTTCATTTTGTAACCATCATACAACATTTTTAAACCAAATATTAAAAATAATGCAGTAGATATATAATACGTGTAAATCTGTCGAAAGATAAGTAAGTTAAGTTAAGATACATGCATGGCATTTCAGATAAGCCTCACTGATATATCTACCTTAGGAATAAAGTTTGCTGCCATGCCAAATACGCATGAGAGAACCGTCATAAGAGCCAATGCGGTAATAGCACCGAAAAAGACAATCAAACGAGGATGGCGCATTGCCATTATGGCAGCAATAAAGAAAGTCTTATCACCTAACTCTGTTAATAATATAACAGAGATCGATGCGGTAAACGCATCGATAAAACTGCCCTTGATTTTCTTCTCCCTTTCCGGTTCAATATTCAAGCTTTTTTCTAGTAATCCATTTGATTCCGTGGCCAATTTAACTATCGATTGATCTTCAACATTCTGTGCAGAAATTAGAAATCATATCTAAATCATTCATTAACAAAGTACATATATTCAAGTTCACTTACCTGCTGTATGTCGGCAATTATGGCAGCATTCTCATCACCATCTGGATTGGATTCGGCCGCACATATGGTCGAGAATGTAAGCACCACCATCAAGGCCATTGCCATGTGCCATTTGGCGGATCGCTTTAGATATACATTGTGTCTGGTCGTTTGCCAGAAATATGATTGATTTTGTGACATCTTTGGGCGTGTGTGTCAGCGTGTAGTCGACTCTATCTTCTACTCCGGCTGCATGCAAAGCTATTTGTGTTCAACGTCTCCGTTTCGTCCGGCTTGCTGCAAAGTAATGAATTGGGTTTGCTTGAAACAGAGTCAACCAAATAATTAATCAGTGAACACAAGTGTTCTCGCCGCACTATTTGTGTATGCCAAATACACACGCACACACACACACAAATGATATCAGCGACAAGCGACAAGTCTGCGTTGTATTAACAAATCTGGTAGAGCAAAAACCACTAAGTCAGTCCGCATACAACTGGGCTGTCTAGATAAGCACACACCGTCTGCGTCAAAAGTCGCTAATATGGTCAGCCCAAGGAAGATCATAGAAGCCAAATAAATTAAGGTAATGCAACATTGTGCTCTCACATATACATATACAATCGGCATAAATTTATTGTATAATGGTCACAACGACGTCAGTAGCAACTCACGAAACTATTGATTAGATAAAAAATCAGTGCCAGAAATTGGGCAAACGTTTGTCCACACGAATTATGTTTACTCTTAGGAAATAAAACCTGCACTGTTATGGATTATGTGACGCTGCTTATGTTAAAATTCAACAAAAAGTGCAATTGTTTAGATGGCTTAGTTTACCTGTAAGTTAAATAATTGTTTGACTACGCTTCTTTAGATTAATGTTTGAAAAGAGTAAGTCATTAAGACTCATTTATAGGTAGCTTATAGATTAGCATTATCACATTATGCTTACTGATAACATAATTCTCTTAACGTTTATAAAACCATGTTAGTTGTAACTGCCCTGTTGTTAAAATATTAACTTCCTTCGAATGTTAGATAATATAAATTAATTTTGTTTTTATTTAACACTCTTTTTTAATATATCACTCTTGCCATATGTCTGTTTTAATAAAATACTTAAATATTTTAATTGATTATATAATATTATTGTAATATATTATTGTATTGCAATATATTATTTTCTATGTAAACCATATGTCAAACATATTACATCAGTCTATATTCCCATACAAGTACTATAGATAGAGTATAGGAAGCCACTTAGGTCCCATACGTGACCAACTGCTCACATGTGAAATCTTCAAGATTCGTATAGTATATAGATACATGTATAGATAGATATGTACAAGTGAATTTCTATGCTATATATAGCATTTAGAATTTATGAACAAGCATTTCCATTGCTCAGAGACTCAGTTGAAATGCCCGTTGATATGATAACCAAAGTTTGCTTAAAGTCGCGGAGATAATTTAATCGCATTTGCATAGTTGTATAAACAACTAGAACTAGGACTAGGTTTGTATTAGCTTATGTAAATCTGCTAAGTGCACTAATTGCGTTTTCATGCAATATTTCTATATTTCTATATATTTATTTACATATATATTTGTGAGCCCCATATATGCGAAAATAAAAATAAAAATAAAAGTATATTGTTTTCAGTGCAAAGAAAATTGATTCGTTTTAGTCATTTATTATTTTTAGAGCTTTTCTTTATGTTTTGTTTATTGTAAACAGAACCCTAGGGTATTGCTCATAACGTATCTTTAAGTATGCTATTTTTTGTAGTGTACTTTACTCTCAGTTCTTTACATTTGCTTAAAATAAATCATTCTGCTTGCTACAGTTATTCGCCCACGTTTTATCTTTACTTTTAGACGCAAATTCATAAATATTTGTTTTTTTTTTTTTTTAATGATAATGAAAATAAATATATGTATAAATATTTGAATAATATATAATTAATTTATACTCAAGAACGCAATTAAAGCTTTTGTAGCTTAAAATGTTTAACGGTAAATGTGACTATAACTACGTAAACATATTCGTTACGTGGGACACATAAATGACCGCTGTAGCTGTAGCGGTAATCGTTGCTGTTGTTGTAATTGATGTTACGATGAACGTAAAGTGCAAAATGTCGTAAAATGATAAGCGAAGACGCTAAGTAAACAACGTCAACGACATCTTGTATCATTCTGGTTTAGTATTAATTAATTGTATATTTATATCGGGTTACAGTACACATACACATAGACGGACAAGAATTCGTATTACGTATATACGTATATAATTGTTTTTGCAAAAGTGACAGGGAGAACAATAATAAATGAAAGGCAAGTGAGTGCTGACTGACCCAATGAACGATCGACAATCAATTGACCGTTTCATTGTGTTGCGTAGTCGTTAATACCCTGTAACCGTAATAACGTGAAGTATCCATGCAAAGCACAACTCAATTATTTACGTTATACGTAACTTTTGAATAATAGAAAATTAATTCAGTCGACTATCATACAGGGTATTTCATAGTCACGCACACACTTTATCCACTTATGCCAATCGTTTATTTATACAATTTTTTAAATGGGTATTAATTGCACCACTAACAACATAAACAATTTTTTTGAAATTATTGAAATTTTTTTTTGTAATTATTTCCACTTGTTGGCATTGATTTTCAATTACATCTTTATGAACAAGTATAACAAGATATATAAATATATATCTATTTTGAGACTATTTATTTCGCACAAACAACGGCATTAACTGTGCTGCGTTGTTGGCTATTATTTGGCTTAATATAGCTGTTTGCGTGGCATCCTATTAGCGTTAATAAACACATTGTATTATATTGGCAGTCCATTGGTGTATCTTTTTGCTTTAGCATTAATATATCTTTTTTATAATCTATGATAAATATATTCGAGTAATTAGATATTTAAACGGCTCGAACTTTTTTCACACCACTTGTGGCATCACTAACATTCGAGGCGCTGACGATAGCAAAATTTGTTTGCGTGTTTTGCAATAAAACTACGTAAATTTCAAGTGCACGCACTTGTTACCACATAAACTTGGCATACTGCGCAAAATATAAATCTTAATTATAGTTGTTATAATTAAATTTTCGCGTTTTGCACTAATCAATATAAAAGACCTTCTTACATCGCCAGAACTCTTATTTATAGTGATGATAGTAAGTCGATAAGTCTAATTGATCGATATTGTGTTATTTCAGTTTCTAATGTGCGCAAAATGCTGAAATAGCGCTAAATAGCTCGGAGCGAGCATTTTAAATTAAACGCGCCTCTTAAAAAACTATAAGTTCTAAAAATTTCACAGCTGATTTATATAAAAAAATTATAAATTTTTAATTCCTTTTATTTGGGTATATGTTACCAGAATATTGCTTCACTTTAAAACAGCGCACTTGAATGATAGAGCAAGTCGTCTACTTATTTACATTTCTTATCTTATCGGTAGACTCCCGCATTTTTATGTCAAATTAGCCTAATTTCCAATATTACTAATACTAGAAAAATGTTGATAATTAAGCGTGTATTTCTCAAAATTAAAATGGAAATCAAACCAAATAGTTGGTTAGTTTATTGACAAAATAATACACTTAAGATACCAAAACAATCATTATTAACTACAAAATATTTGTATATAAAATAACAATGAAATAGTGAAAATATGTAATACAGACTAAATGAATTTGGTTTAGGAATTTAGGGTTTTGGAATTCAACGTTAAGGACAGAAGGCATTTGCATTTGTACTGCTTTACACGGAATTAAGACACAGATAGCCAATATGTTTCTCCTCTTTTTCACTGAGTTTGGACTTTCGTATTATAATCCTCTTTTTCAGCTGATTTCTCTGCAGTATTCTCTCTGGCACATTTGCGTATAATGCTGTTGAAGTACTTGTGTAAGCCATAGCCGAAGAGACGCATTGGTCCAATGACCAAAGCGTGCAGCAGATTCGTGAAGAAACCATCCCAGGGCAACAGACCACCGGCCAGCATAGTAATCAGCCAACTCTCAGCTCCCACCGTGGAGATAAAGTTGCCTAGCTGTGGAAGATAAAACGATTATCTCCATACAAATATGTATATTATGCACGGCTTACTAGTGCATCCTTGAGTATGGCCTTGGCCATGACTTCAGGCTCAATGAGTCCGCCGCCTCCGGAAATAATTTTTGTTTCGCGTGGCTTTGACTTTTCCTCTTCTTCAAATCCCGGCGTATTCGTATCGCAGGGCAGAGCTAATGTAACTGAAACGCCATGGACACGTGACTCCATTGCAATCGTCTCCGCCATAGCGCGCAGCGCGTATTTGCTGGCTGAATAGGGTCCATAACCGTAGATGCCAAACATGGCTGCCTGCGAGGAGGTGAGCACAATAATGCCTTCGCCGGCTTTCTTCATTTTCGGGAGCACATAGCGTGTGCAATTGTAGCTGCCAAAGAAGTTCACATTCATCAGCTTGTGCACATCCGCTACGGCCACCTCTTCGAACACACCGCATATTGCCATGCCGGCACAATTGATCAGCGCATAGATGTTGCCCGTGCTCTCTTCCAGCTCATTCAGTACGCTGGCTACTTGGTCGTAGTCGCCGCCAATGTCCAAGCTGCGATATTGGAATTTTTGATCCGGACGCTGGCGTATGACCTCCATTAAAGCCACAGCGCCACCTGTGAAGGCAGGCAGAAAGAGAGCGGGAGAGAGAGAGAGTTGTTAAACAGTGAAATTTATACAGCTTGTTTTTCTGGTTTTCCACTTACTCAACATTTTCTCGTCGCGGGCGATGACTGTGACATTGGCTCCTTTCATTGCACACTCCACTGCCAGGCAGAGGCCGATGCCCTTGGAGCCGCCGGTGACTACCACGTGACGGCCCACAATGCTCTTTGGCCGCTTGCCCATGACAAATATGATTATCAGAATATGTAGTAATACCGCTACGCCTACACAAAAAATTACTTCCCAGTTTAACTCCATATTTTGTTGTGCCGCTGATAGGAAAATAAATGCCCGATAAATAAATATGAATGTATATCGATAGTTTCTGCAATATAACAGTCAGCTGTTTCGGCTGCACGTAAGCGCGAATAGTTCAGTGTTGCCAGATAGTTAAAAGTACTGTTCGAATTATGATTTCAATTGATGCATATACAAAATGGTACAAAATTTACCATAAATAAGGGCAATCCAAACTTTTAAGTAAATTAAAATATTTGCATTTGTAATATATGCAAAGTACGCCACTGGCTGTGTAACATATGTTTACTTTAATAGTGTTATGCAGCTTTCCAGTGAGCGGTATACAACAGCTGCCTAAAAGACACTGCCCCCGGTCGCGCTGCTGCACAACTTCCAAGCGCTGCGTCAACTCCAACGCCGACGCTTTGGCTTCAATTGGGTGGCTTGGCGGCGTTCTTCTGCCACTATTCGTACACAGCCGACGGTAATTCGCAGCACACTTTCTGGTCAGTCGTGTACGTAACGTCGTCGAGTTGCTAACGTTAGCGGTAAAACGAACAAGTTTTTATTTGGTCCATTAGAAGCAGCAGCAGTAGCAGCAGCAGCGACACCAACGTTGCATTGAAAGCAAAAAATGTGTGTTCAGTGTTAAGTAAATTTTTGTAGTGGCAACTGAAGTAAACGGTAAATGTTGCGCTTCACTGCCCACTAACGGCAAATTAGTGCAACAAAAACAAATAAATAATAAAAAAAAAAGAAAAGTAAAACAAGCGGCAAATGAAGAGTATTGCATAGTATACGGCTGTCATGAAAAATAGATATCGATTTGTTGGTTGACGGTTTAAGCAGGGGAAGAGGTCTTTATAGCTATTTCTGTGTGTGAAATAAAAAATTTAATATCAAATTGCTTAAGTTGGCCGGAAAAGCTACCTATACACATATGCGAACTTTGTAAATTATACATTAATTGGCTCAATTGTGTGACGTCTGCGTGTGTGTGTGTCGTGAGCGTCAAGGCATATATGCTGTTTGTGTGTGAGCGTGAGTGCTTGTGTGCGACTGCGACTGTTTGCGTGTGTATGAGATCATCATTATAACGGCACTTGCCGTCGCCTGCTGGTATGCAATACTTCTTCTAACGCACATTTTTCCCGTTTTCTTCTCCCTCCCACAGCTGCGGGCTAACAGACACTTAAAAAGAAAAAGAAAGACAGCAAATAAAACCGAAAACTTGACAAACACAAACGCACTTTCTTCGCAACGCATTATTTAGGTGCGTGTGCGTATAGAGAGTGAGGAAGAGCGATTGTGAGTGAGAGAGAGAAAGAGAGAGAGAGAGAGAGAGAGAGAGAGAGAGAGTGAGTGAGCGTGCGAGTAAGGGAGAGCGAGTGTTACGCGTGTGTTACTCTGTGTATGTGTTAGTTGCGATTGTTGCGCCTATAAAAGTTGACAACGCGAACAATTTATTAAAAAATAATTCTAAATTATTAAAACAAGTAAACGCGCGCGTGTTTATTTAATTTGTATTTTGATCATTGGGTTCGACAACAATAAAAGCATTTCCCTATGATTGGCTCATTCTGGAATCTGTGCAGAGCGTGCCCATCAATGCCGGTTGACAAGGTACATAAATATATCCTTAAATACATGTATATCCTTAAATACATACATACGAACAGTATAGTTTCCCTAGTTTGAAAATTACTAATTACTAATATTATAAAACAAACGTATTATAACTCTAAACAATCTTAATAAAAGTAGAAAGTTTCGTATTTTTCGATCGCAATAAAACTTTTAGCATTTAAAGCATATACGATTTTTTCTTATGTTTCTGATTTATTAATTCAGGCTAGATAGACTATACTGTATCTCTTGTGCTTAGTCAGTTTTTATGGACAATGTATAATATAATATATATTTTAATATTAATTGTAATATTTGAGTAACAAAATAAAGATATTGTATATGGACCGATTCTTATAATGACAGTCCAGAAAGTCAGTTTAAAGCATTTCATTATACTTTAAATTATCTTAACTTAAGAATTGATATTAACTACCTAAAATTCTAAAAAAAAAGGGTTTCTTTATGCTCAAGATTCTTAATAATCACAGTAATTTCTCCTTCTGTAAGTTCTTCTTGCTAAATTTAAGTTAAGAAATAACTGTCTGCCCGCTCCTCAATTTCAGTTTCTTAACCCACTTACACTGAGTGTCTGGTTTTATTTATTTATATTGCGGATCTCTGTGCAAGTCGCTTGATTTATGTGAGACAGATTTTTATTGCATACCCACAGGCGCGACGAAGGGTGAAATGCACTAGAAAACGAAGGGAGCAGACCAAATGGGGGTGACTGAATTGAATTTATGACTGCTCAAGAGGGTGTTGCACTGCTGAGGGATTATATCATGGGATTATGGGTGCAAAATATTTTAGATTTAATAAAATTGGGGTCAAGAAATTGCTAGGGGATATTATCCATAATATCGATAATATCTATACTTATATTATTGTGAATTACTGTCAAACAAAAGTATATAATGAGATTTTAAAGAATAAATTATTTTATTTTTTTGTTAAATGACAAATATCTACATTCAAATATTAATATATCTTGAATAATTACGATATTTATTTAAAAAATTAATTTCCAAAATATTTGAAAACCTTTGATTAAGGAATTTTCGAAGAATGAAAAGAAGGATATTATTTATTTGAATCAGTTCTAACTGTCAAAGTTGCATTCGGGTGAGCACAAAACGACACAAATTTCCATTTTTATGCACCATATACAAGTTAACCAGCTTTCAGTGACAATTCTTAGGAGTGTCATGAAAAGGAGTTGGCCGTAAGCAAACATGCAATGCAGAAGTGAAATATGGAATGAAAAAAATAATAAAAAATTCGGCTTGGCATAGAATAAATTAATGTACATTACGCTCAACACCAGACGCGTCAGCATTGGGACAGACAGACGGAACGGAAAAAAAAGAGAAAAAAATCAATAGCCATGTGGTGTAGTGTATGTGGCCTGAAGGAAGTGTACCACGACGAGGCACCGTTAGCTGGCGGGACCGGCCGGGCAGAGCGAACCGGCGACAAGCAAGAATACAAGCACGAAACACAAAAACGTCGCCAGGCTTTCCAGTTACGGTTTTGCAAAGGGGCAGGTAAGGGTTGAGGTGGGGTGCGCTTTGCAGAACAGCTGATTCATCAAATTACGAGCACTGAAAAGTTAGCAATGCTTTCTTTTTGCTTACGCTTCCTGTTACAGCTGTTGGAAAGAGGAAGCGTCAGAGCGAGAGAGAGCGCGCGCGCATGCGCCTAAGCAGTAGGTGTAGAGTTCTCTCTCTCGCTGCAAAGAGAATGAGAGAGAGAGAGAGAGAGAGAGAGAATGAGAGACTTTTTTCTTCTGCCGGCTTTTGATATCTTCAATTGTTGTTGCTGTTTGGCTATGTGACGTGCAAAGGCAGATTGTCTTGCGGTATTACATCAGCGCAGCGCAGTCAAAACTTTTATTACACCACCGTCCACCTCCAGCTACACTTTAATGGTAACAACAACAACAGCAAGGACTACAACTACGACAGCGTGCTTGGCTCTGCGTGGGGCGGCATTGCGGCGTACTTCATGCCCTGGCTGGTCCTATCGATTCGCTTGGCTCACATATTGTTATTGCAGTTAGTCACACACTCGAAGCAAAGTCAGCTGGCGACGCCCAGTCCAAATGCATTGCTATTGTTGCACTTATCTAATGACACACACACACAGCCACTCACACACACACACACAGCGTGTCTACACTTGTTGTTATTGTTGGCAGCACGTGTCCTTTGTGCTGTGTTGTGTATGCTATCAGACCACCTCATCAATATGCAAACTGACCATATAGGGTATCTTAAGCCGTGTTAAGATATCTAGCTAAAATGAATTTCGGGCATTTACCATACGGGTTGATGGTTAGAAAAAAAAAACCCATTTGTATTCAAAAGTCGTCCTAGTTGCTGAAAACATGTAAAGCTGTCAGCTTGATTAAGTTGCTTAGCTTAGTTGGCTGTGAAAATAAATGTTTGAGGTTCGCATTTTAAACATGCTCTCATTATTTTTCTCTATATTTACATTAAGTATAAGTCGGAAATTTAATTTGTTTAGAGTGAAGTCAATTTGCGCCTTGGCATTTAGGCATTTTCTCCGTGAATTTTCAGTTCAGTTTAATACAAAATTTGTTCTATTCAACTCATATCCCCACTGACTCTAATACTATTCAATAAGTTGCTTTCCCTTTTGGCACTTGGCTTTCACACTTCACTGATTAGCTACAAATAACGTTTTCGCACATTAATTGAAATCTTTGCATTTCAACAGACAATTCTATGCACATTTCCATTGTGCATTCAAAGCGCGTCAAATCAAGTAGTTTGCACAGCCATTGACCACAGTAATTTGCAAACGTCCCTTGCCCTCCCACCTCTCCTTTGGCATCCAACAGCTCTCTAATCTGCAACGAGCTGTTGGCCCTAACCAAAAGGGAACCAACCCAACTCTGAGCAAATTCACAAGAGCCATAGACAATAACGAGTAAGTGAAACGCAGAAGTTTTTCTCGAATTCTATGGGGCCAATCTCCATGGAACACGGCACAGCACTGCGTCGAGTGTGAAACTTTTCTAATTATATGTGGTCCAGTTGTTACTATTCCAAAGTCCAAAGGGTACTTAAACATGTAAAGTTAGCTTGTATCAGAATTTTGATATTATATGTAAAGTGATCTTAAATTATAAATGAGTTAGGCGTTATTTCTTGTTACTTGTTCTCTATTTGCAATACCTGGTTGTTGAGGGAAAAATAATTTATTTTTTTTATATATATTTAATTTTTAGAAATTGTTTAAAAGAGCTGAAAACAATTTGATAATATTAAATATATAGCTAAAGTTTGAAAATTCTATTAAGTAATAATTAAATAATAAAAACTATATAATTTATACACAAATGAAGCTTTAAAATATTTTTCAGTAAAAAACGGAAACAAATTGCTCTTTTTTAAGATTTTATTTATTTTTGCATATGTTGTTTTATGTTTTTTTTTTTTTTTTTTATTTTCATTTGCAAATATGACCGAATATAATCTATGCCGTGTGCATTTTTTGGTTGACTCGGTAGAATTTTAACTGCGAAAATTTTTATTTTTCTGATTGCCTACACGGGTTGCATGCCAACTGACTTTTTGCTATTGGGTAGACAATTTCATACGCTCACGAAGGGCATTACGAATTGGCCAAGAATGTGGGCTATACTAACTAAAAAGTATATAATTATGGCATATAATGGTAAACTAATTTGTTACTCTGTATATGTATGTAAATATAAATAAGTGTAAATTCCATGGTTAATAAAAGCACAATAATTCAGGCTTAGCTAGATATTTATTACTTTGTTTTAAATTTAATTCGATGTAATTTTTTACGAACTTCATATGATTGACGATATTGTTATATCAGTTAACTTAGAGGAATATGTTATTCCAGGGTATTCGCACTTTCAAAAACACTAGATAAATCCTTTTCTTGTTTTGAGTACAATAGTTTTTCGTTTCAGCCATTTAAATATTTGCATATTTTGCGCACAAATCTGGCAATCGCATGCAGACCGCATATAACATTTTTGCCATATTGAAGAGAGTTCTTCGTTTATTTTGTTTTTATTTTCTTGTTATTTTTCTGCATTCGTCGCGTTTCAAACGTATTTTTACGTTGAATTTTTATATAGTTTTCTTTTGAATTTACGAGTCTTTAATATACACTGAAACGTTTTCTTTTTACGATCGTAATCAGTGATAAAATTGTTTGCGATGCAATAAAAGCGAAATTCACAAAAGAGCGAAAGTAGAGCGAGAATTAGTAAACAACGATTATTATGTAATTGTCTCGAAGCTGTGTTAAATTCAATTCGCAAATCAATAATTCAATAGACAATTTTATATTAAATATAAATACTCTTGTTTAAAATGGAAGATCAAAAAAGTTAGATTAAATATATACGAGGAATGCATCCATTTCACATCCTATTTTGATTTCTCACACAATTATACCATTAATCCTTGACTTTGAATCATTTATAGAAACGTTTTAAACCATTTAAATTAGAGAATAACTATGGACAGCTGTTTAGCTTCATGAGTAGCGATTGGCGTACGAATCAAAGCCATTAGCTTTATTGATTTTTGTGCCAGTCATTAAAACCGATTCACGCGAATTGCCAGAGTTTTTGCACAGAGCACGAAATGCCTGTCAGAACTTATAGAACAACTCATATTCACGAATACATGAAAAATGTACAGTAAAATCAGGTGCTTAGAACTACATACACACACACTCTTACAACTTTTTCCATCAACATGACGAGCTCTGTTATTTTTTGCTCAGCTAATGGAAATTATAAGCAATTGACTTTTGCCATAGAAAAAATGCAAGAAAAAATTTAATTAGTTTTTTAATTCAATTGCAATCTTTAAAGAGCAGGGTAAAACTGTCGTCGTTAGCATACCATGTGCTCAGCGGCTGCATCTCCTGGCGCACATTACGTAAAGTGAAGCTGACGTGCCGCATCCGTCAGCATCCTGGCGCGTCCTGGCTGGCGTCCTGGCTAACGTCTAACGTATTTCAATTTCAATTTTCTGCCTCTGAACTAATGCAATTATAATAATTTCCGCACGTAAGTGAATGGATTACAGGGCAGGTGTCCTCGCCCATCCTCAACGTGGGCCCTTTTTGCAAGTTGGCTGGCAACCAACTGGCTGCCTGCTGTCATCGTTGATAGCAATTCCATGAGATATTTTCGAGTGCTGTGAAATAAATGCTGCACTGTGGCTACCAAATGGTTTCTGGCAATAATTTGAGGTCTTTGAGATCGCTCGAAAGGATGCGAATGCAAAGATTTAAGCGGAAATTAGGTTGGCTCGGCTAAGAGCTAAAATCAAGATAAATGTGATAACTAGCTAAGTGAGAATATAAAGCCTGATTAATATTTAATCTTTAAATATCAACTACTTTATTGAAAATACATATAAATATTAAGGGACTAAAACTTGTTAAGTTAATGCTGCGTAGATATTGCCAATTGTATCTTTTTTATCCCAACTTTCCTCTGTCAATATGCCAAATTTTGATTCGTTTTAGAAAAAGTTTGTTTATTGCATTCTAAATATTTGATAGTTTGGGGCATATTACAAATCCATTAAGCTACCCCTGCCATTGCAGCAATTGCAACATGTTTTATTTGATGGCAGTTGCCAACAGCGGTTGGTGCATTTGCCAAGTAAAAAATCTGCGAATATTACGTATACGCAAATAAGGTCATATATGCGAGCTACTCGCGCACAATGCCAAGCTTCCTCAATGCCCTTCTCCTTTGGTTCCGTCGCTCCGTATGCCACTTAAATATTTTACGCTTTTGTATTGTTAAGCAAAAGTTCTTCTTTGCGTATGAAAAATGCAAGCGCAGCAGGAAAAAGCTTATATAATTTTTCAAAGTGTATAATACGCGTGTGTGCGTATGTATGTGTGTGTGTGTGTGTGGTAGAAAAAAGTATTTGGGGTTACAATAGCTCGGCATGAACAGACACTTCAGAGCGTAAAACGTTGAACACTTACCTTTCATTCGAGCTTTTTACATGTAAATGTCAACTTAGAAATATGGCTGTAGTTTTTTTTTAGTAAATATTTACATATATTTTACGATTACCTGTATATTTAAAGGTTGAGCTCAAACTTTTCCAATTAGGTTAATTCTTGCATTTTTTTAAATTAGTTTTTTTTTTCTTAGTTTTATATGGTTCCTTGCATAAAATATGTTTCTAATATATTTTTCTTAAAAAATGTATAGAGATCGTTTTTTAATAATATTTTTCATTTGGGATTTGAAAAAAAAAAATCAATTTTTTTTATTATTATTATTATTTTTTAAATATACTCTATACTTTATTGTAATTTCTATGAAATATTGCATTATTAAAAATGTGTTATTTTAAGACCATTAATTATGAAGACTACAAAATTGTGTTTATGTGTAACGAAGGAAAATAAAAGTGAACAACATAAATATTATTTAATTTTTATTTAAAAAAAAAAAAAATTTTTTTTTTAAATGCTATATTTTAGATGAAAATTTATTTGAAAGTTTGGAATCGCTCTATAGCATCAATCTTTTATAAAAACCAAATGTATTGACTGTGAGAATATTCAATATTATTTTATATATAAACTTTAGACACAACTAGAACTAGATTAAGTATAAAGTAAACACATTTTTGTAGTAGGTCGTTCAACTTCGCGAAACCTTTACAAAGTATCAGATTATAAACTCATGCTGAGCGTAAACTACTATTATGCTGCATCATTAACAAAATAATGCACATTGTCTGGACTTTTTGTTTAGTTGTTGTAATTTGTCATTGCTCTTTTGGCTATAATTTCATACGACTTTTGTTATTGTTGGGCACACTGCAGCATTGCGATTATTCGCAGCAGTTGTGCTTAGCCAGCGGCATCTACAAATGACGAGATTGTGCTTATATTCCATACCAACTACATACATATACATATATGTATTATATAAAAATTATATAGCTTAGTTCGTTGCCTGGCAATGGCAATTTGATACAATGCAACTAAATATAAATAGATATAAAGACAAAATAGCGCACACAATGCACAATTATTTTGCTCAACTATTTGTATATACATCTATTACATATACAGTGGCGAGCAAAAGTGAGTGAATGTTTGCAAATTTTGACTTTGACGATGTATAAAAAAAAAACTATACAAGCAAATCAAGAATTTTTGTTTATTTTTTATTTATTATACTATTCTTAACAAATAAAACAAAACTTCAAAGAAAAATGAGATAAATTCAAAGAGTTAGAAAGAAAACCCCAAAAAAACTCGCATAAACTCAATTTTGCACGTTTTATTATTTGCATCTATCTTCGCACTTCTACCTGTTTCCTTAGACGAAATCATTCAGATTTTCCGTTACTTTCATTATTTTCATATTTTTCTTATTCGTAGAATGAGCATGAAGATTTACCGTTATCTTAGTTCTTTTAATTTTCTTATTCATAAAGCAATTTGACACGTGTTTATTGCAAATAAAGTCGCACTTTTTCCTTTTGTAGCACATTAAATATTAATTGCTACAAATTGTTTAAATATGAGAAAAATTTCAACTGAAATTGAAAATAGTGTTGTGTGCCTGACCGAGAAGGGTTTTTCTTCACGTCGAAAAGCTTGGTATCAGTCAATCCGCAGTGATCGCAGCTCAAAAAAGACGAAATGTGACACCCAAATATCAAGTCAGAGGTCGCAAAAAATTGTTAACGGACTCAGATGCTCGACTAATAATATTGGAAATGAGGAGAAATAGGTTGCCAACACCAAAGGGGGCTTCTGTAGCAATTGAAAAAAATGTTAGCGAATGGACTGCTAGAAGAGCCCTTTGAAAAATCGGATGTGCCTCATCCGTTATGAAAAACAAACCTGCTTTATCTGAAAAAAAAATGTAAAAGCTCGATTGAAATTTGCAAAAAAATTCAAAAGCTGGACCAACGATTGGAAACGAGTTATTTGGTCGGATGAATCAAAATTTAATCGTTATCAATCAGATGGAAAGCTTTACTGCTGGCGTAGACCTGGGGAGCGAATTCAAAGCCACCATGTAAAGCAAACTGTCAAGTATGGCGGCGGAAGCATTATGGTTTGGGGATGTTTTACTTGATGGAACGTTGGTCGTCTGCATTTAATTGAGGGCATAATGCGCAAAGAGAATTACCTAAGTATTTTGCAAACTCATCTTCCCAATTTTATTGAGATATGCGCGTATCCCGAGAAAGAAATAGTTTTTCAACAAGATGGGGATCCAAAACATTCCGCGAAAATTGTGAAGGAATGGATTGGAAAGCAAAATTTTAAGCTAATGGAATGGCCAGCACAGAGTCCCGACCTTAATCCAATAGAAAATCTATGGTCCATTGTGAAAAGGCGTCTAGGACAGTACGACGCAGCACCAACGAGCATGGCCATGCTCTGGGAACGGATAGAAACCGAGTGGAGACAAATTCCGAAGGAAATTATACAAAATTTGGTAGAGAGCATGCCAAAACGTATAAAAAAAGTTTTTACCAATAAGTGTCTATGGACCAAATATTAAAAATTCGTTATTTTATTAATATTTTTTAAACGTGCAAAATTGAGTTTATGCGAGTTTTTTTGGGTTTTTCTTTCTAACTCTTTGAATTTATCTCATTTTTCTTTGAAGTTTTGTTTTATTTGTTAAGAATAGTATAATAAATAAAAAATAAAAAAAATTCTTGATTTGCTTGTATAGTTTTTTTTTTATACATCGTCAAAGTCAAAATTTGCAAACATTCACTCACTTTTGCTCGCTACTGTATGTATATAAAATATACTTATATAAGAAGCTGTGTAGTCATTGTGTTGCTGCACGGCCATTTGATGCTGCATTGTCTCAATGGCATTCAACCGAAGTTCTCAATTGCTGCCATTGAAGGATTTACGTGTGGCTCAACGAGTTCAACTCGCTTGAAGTGAGGCCAAAAGTCGGTGGATTAGGCAACACAATAGTTGATATAAATATATATATATATATATATATATATATATACATATATGAGCGGGCACTGATAAGTTTGGTTAAGTTGGGTGTATTGAAGTTAGATAAAGTTTAAGTTGAATAAACTTCGATAAGAGTAACTTAGAATTGAATAGCTAAAGTTTGTTCAAGTAAGGTTGGCGTAGCTCATATACTGGGTTTAGCAAGAATAGGTGAAATGAGTTTAGTTAAGGTTAGTTAATTGCCTTTTTCAAATAGTTCTCTGCAATGAAAATGAAATCCTGAATGTGCACTGAGAATTCATTCTGAGTCAACTTCTAATTGTTTCTTTGAATCACTCTTAACGAGTACACTTGTACACTGTATATTAGTATAGAGAAGCTGCAATTTCAATTTCCACCTGCTACCTTTTTGGTTTTTTCGTTTTCAATTTTTGTGGAATAAATTTCTAGTAAATCGGCGCTGAATAAACGCTTCCGACTGCGCATTTCCTGCATGGATGCAAGCACCAGCAAAGAAATGCGTAAAGGAAAACTTGAAAATCAATTTGAATATATTTTTCCACCTGCAGCGCCTGAGCTGTTGCCCCACCCACATTTTCGTCTGAGAATTTGCATGAATAGTTTGTAGGTATTTAAAAAAAAAAAAAAAAAAAAAAGGAAAAGAAATTCAGAAAATTATGCAAACGAGAGGTGTTAATGTGAGGTTCCTGCCTGAAGAGCTCTTAGCATATATGTCTATAAAAATACTTCGTATAAATATTTTTAGAGATTTTAGAAATGCTATTCATTAATATTAATGTACTGAATTATTTGCTGCTTCTTAATATAAATATATAAATGAAATTACATACAAAACTTTTGAAGGTCATGGCATTTGTTTCAAGTTTTTTGCAAGTTTGCGCTCGTCACAACTGGGATTACAATTTGGCCATTAATCAAATAAGCTAATGCTATTATGGTCAAGCACATGCGATTTTCTCCAGCGAGCTACATGAATCGTTTGTCGAAGCCAAAAAAAGAAAAATAAGTTAAATAAAAAAAAAAAATAAAAATAAAAATAAAAGAAAACTTCCTTATGCATATTTTATTTATGATTTGCTTAAAAAAAAAAAGTTTTCTTGCAAATAATGCAACAATTACACAGATTTTCATAAAATTGGCCCAAAAACAAAGTCGAGGATGCTGACGGAGAACATCCCGAAGACTTCGAGAAAAGGGGAGAAATATTTAGCTAAAGTGACGCCATTTGCAAATGTTTGTCTCGTTCTCGTTTTGCACGCTTACGTCAGTCGCTGTTATATAAGCCAGTTAATTGGCCAACAGCGAGGCGTATGCGTAATATTGACAAATTGGCAGAGCAATGGCAATAGTGAAATTTGTACACTGTTCTCAGAATTTTAATTTCGTGTTTGTTACTAAAAATATAATTTGTGAAACATACAGAATTTATTGGCTTTGGCATACGCTAGAGGTCATCGTCATCATCATCAATAGGCATATTAGCAGCCTGCTTCAGTTCGAGTTCCACTTTGAGCTGACAGCTTTTGGACATGTGGACCTCTGGTGGTAGTAGAGCTGGCATCTCGACGAACTCCAGATGAGGATCACCAAGCAATACGCGTGCCAACCAGCGGAAGGGTTTCTCAAAATTGCAATTCGATTTAGCTGATATCGGAAAATACTGAAAAAAGAAAATTTTACATAGTTCGTTTAGGTTTTGTATAGAAAAGAATACAATACTTCTATTGTATAATGATCGTTACTGAGAACTTAAACATAAGTCGATTTTCAACATCTATTTACATACTATATAAGAGATTGGAATTGGAAGAGTCAATTTTTATCTGAATTGAAATTTGTTTGGGGACTGGTTAGGATATACTCAAATACTATATTATTTGATAGGGATGTATAAACGTCGTTTATAAGCAACACTAGTAGCATTCATCTCACCTGCATATTTTTTTTGCTGTAAAAGTCGGCTGTTTTCGGCTTGACCTTGCAGTTTTTTATGTCGATTTTGTTGCCACAGAGGACAATCGGTATATGGCCACAGATGCGATTCAAGTCCCGATACCAGTTGGGCACATTTGTATATGTGGTGCGTGAGGTTACATCGAAAAAGATTAGGGCGCACTGGGCCTGAATATAGTAGCCCTCCCGCAACCCGCCAAACTTCTCCTGTCCAGCCGTATCCCACACATTGAAGCACATCGGTCCGCGATTTGTATGAAATTTCAATGAATGAACTTCGACGCCCATTGTGGAAAGATAATGCTTCTCAAACTCCCCAGTCATGTGGCGCTTGATGAACGTTGACTTTCCAGTGCCTCCATCGCCCACTAGCACCAACTTAAATGTTGGTATCTCGTCACCTTGAGCCATTTCTTGCCAACAGAGGAATGAGCTTACAAATGTACAAAAGAAAACAAAGTAAAACTTATGAAATTACTAAATTTATAAAAAAATAAGTCTTTTTAAATTTTTTTTAAATAATTGTATATGACCCTATTTTCGGGTATGACTAATGTTGACTGAACCCAAAATAGAAACGAACTGAATTAGGAAGCAGAACGTATCTTGTTAGAAAAAAACTTTTGAAATGTCATTTTTTATTTGTTTTTATAAAATGTTCAAAATGAGTGGCGTTTTATTACCATAAAGATGGTTATACCGAACAAAATTATGAAGATCATGGTTTCTTTAACTGAAATGTATTTTTTATTTATTTTTTTTTTTTAATAAAAAAATTGTTCACATTCTATTGCACAGATTTTATAAATGAAATCTAAATTCGAAAAATTATATAGGTTACTTTGATGAATGTCGATTAACGAATAAGAGTGCTCTATTTCGAGACACCTTGACGTGGAGATACCCTGATATACAAAATTTGAAAAATACAGTATTTGTGTATCATTTGTGATTTAACAATTAGACTTTAAATACGAAATCAAATGAAATGTTTTTTTTTTTTTTTTTTTTTTTTCGATAATATGAAAACTACAAATTATGAGCTTATATACTGGAATTAAGAATTAACATTTATCTTACTTTGAAGTTTCGCGAGTTCATACGGGCAGAAAAACATTTAAATGGAATGATTGGCATACAGATGGACATAGATATATCGACTTGTAGTCCTGATTAAAAATATATATTCCTTATGGCGTCTATTTCCACCAGATTATTATATTATGATTTTCTTTTTATTCAGGCTATAAAAAGGGTTACACTATAAAGCAAAAATGTAGTTTGATTATCAAAGAGATTCTAGTTATTTTGATGACCGTTTGCACTGTTGAGTTAGTTCTATTTGAGAGATTTTATATATTTGACTAACCATATAGAAAATTCGTGTGTGACCATTTGGTAAACATTCATTTTAACGCCACATAAACTTGAGATATTCTAAGAATTGACCATGCAATCGATCGCATTGTTGTCATCCGAGTCGTTATCCACATGGATGCATCAATCCCAATAGACAAAGCCTCACTCATTCACTCACAGACAATCTGAGTCACTGACACACTCAGCAAATGCACTCGAGCGGTAAATGGATGAAAATGAAACGTTTAGAGCACTCGATGCAAAATGTTTTTGAAGGCCGCATCATGAAAGCATCGAATTTCATGATTATTGTTAAGATTTCAATCACAAGAAACTACTTGAAAAATGTATCAACAGCTTTATATATATATATAAATATATATATATATGTATGTACTCTTATTCAGACACTGACAGCTTTTCATTATGAAGGTTTAGATGTAGAGCGAGAGCGACTGAAATTGAGTTAAAGTAAATGATAGGGGATGAGGCAGGAAAATGCAATTAAGTGCATCTGATTGTTTTCTATTGTTGGTGTTGTTACTGTTGTTGTTGTTTACTGTTGTTGTTGCATAATTCAAGTTACATTTTGCGTTAAAATATGCACAAAGAATGTTTTATGGCTTGTGCCTGCTGTCTATGCAGAAGTTTTCTGAGGCTGTCTGGAATTTTGCACCGGAAGTGTTGCATAGTCTTTGTGTGTGTGAGTGTAGAAAAGTTTTGTCGTCGTCTTCTGTTTCGGCATTATGTGTAAAACTATTGAGCTGAAACTTTTGCCACATGCAAACTTAATAACTTGAGTGGTTTTTAGTTTTGCAATTTAATTGTTTTGCCATCTCAGGGATATTTATATAATACATGAATGTAGACATGCTAAATAAAAGTTGATAATTAACTTAAGAAAAAGTAGAAATTTAATTTCATGTAAAATTGAATCCAAGCTCCTTTGCACTCGGATATGATACGTTAAAAGCATGTGACAAGCGAGTGCAATTTAATATATTGCATTTCATAGGAGTTTAAATTAAAATAAAAATATATATATATTTGTATAGAATGATCGGAAATATTGAAGTATGTAAGCTCTCTTGAACATCTCTTAGTACATCTGTTTGGCTTGAAGAGCAATAATTGTTTGTTGTGTTGCATATGTTTTTCACAACTCATTGAACCGTCGCAGTGACATGAAGCAAACCGTTGAAAGACAAATTCTGAACAGTAAAGGAAAATTATTTCCGTGTATTTGAATTTCTGCGCAAGAAGAATCCATCTGAATGCACTTTGCATACGAAGTATCTAACATGGCTGGGTGTTAAAAGCAAACGTGCTGGGATCGCTGGGCATAAGGATAAGCACCCATAGCCGGTTGGTGTTGGTGAATGAACTCGGCAAGTGCAGAGAATATTATGCATACGCCGCGTTGCTTGCGGCTGTAGACGGAGCTTTGCCTTTGGGTCTTTGCAATAAATCAGCCGTCAGCGGCAATGTCAACGCAAAGCCATCAAATCACAGTCGAGCAATGCCGTAAGCCGAAAAGGATACAAATTGAATAGAGCAGGACGTTGGCTGACAGCTTGAGTGAAGTCTATAGAGAGAGAGAGAGAGAGTCCGGGAGGAGTTTGGGGCGTTGAGCTCATGTGCAATAAAAACGTCTTAAAAGTTTAATGTCTCTCGATTTGCGGTCACACACAAATGAGTTTCGACTTGCTGACACGGGCTCTGTGTGTCCTGTTTGTGTCTATTGACATTTTTCCTATTGCAAAAAGTTGCGCAATTTACCTGTCAACAACTTTTTCTTCACTTTTTTTTTCCAAAGAGTTCACTTGATGCACTTGCAACAGTCTTTTTGTTGAATTCTATGCTCAGGAGTTTTACAAACTAAAAATATTAAAAATAAAGAATATTATTCCCTTAAATTTAAGATAAATCTAGAATTATTTAATAATATATATTTACTTGTAATGGAGCTCTCTTTATTTAGTTTGCAGAACTTTCTCGTAATTTATTTAATCCCATGAAAATGTCACGTAATAACATCGAGTTTCATTGGGCCTAATTAAATACCACAACAATAGCAACTTGATTGCATCTAATTTGACATTCTCTCAAATTATACTATGTTGCCTGTTTAGCTTCTTTCTTTTTGCAATTTAATACATATTTATGGACGTGCACAATATGGGCTTATTAGAGACAAAAATGAACAACGGAAACGAAAATTATATACTCTTTCTGTCTAATACTATTGAAAGATGTGCTAACAATATTAAATAAAATAATTTGAAGTTTTACAGAGACAATAGAACTATATAGTTGGATTTAGTAGAGACGTACATGACAATGATTTATGCTTTGCCATTAATTAATATCAAAAAGATTAAATTTCTTACAGATGCGTTATTTCTGTAGTCTTTAAATATTTATTAAATAAATAATAAATATTTTTAAAATGATATACAATTATAATTATATGTTTAAAGTAGCGACACAATTTCTATTTTATACAAGTATTTTTGTTTTAATTATTATTCATAATTTTTAATTATTACTACAAGCTTAAAAGCTTAAATTAATATTATGAACAGCTAAATGGAGAGTTCCATATCAGAATACATAGTCATAGTACCCAATTACAGTGTGCCAATGCAAATGAGAAACATTATTTAATTAAACCAAGTTGGCCCCACTGAACGGCCGACCCGACAATGCGCCCTGCTGCTAATGTGCATTGGTGCTGTTGCGCGTCCGCTGGCAGCCTCATTAAGGGACGGCTCACAGACAACAACTGGGAAATTTATTAGCGCTGCTCTGGAAGTGCAAGGAGCGCAGCTTAGTTACAAGTCAATCTGCTAGTGACCGAGCTAAGGGGCGTGGCGTGGCTTGTTGCTGTCATCTTAAAACCGAGCACTTAAATTTAGGCAAACGAATTGCACTGAATATAAAAAGAGAGCTAGCATTCCGACAAGGCTGGGGTCATGTTGGGTGAATTAATTGCTGGTGCAGGCAACAAACAGACACATATACAAACACACACACACATACATGTGTATACACACACACACACACGTAGTCTGATTGTATTGCGCGGTTAGTTGAGCAATCGAGCAAACTAAACCGCAGCAGCGGCCCAGAGGCACGCATACTGCATGCCACATGCCAGACAGCATGGCAGCCCCCTATGAAGAGAATACGGTAAGGGATGGGGCATTCACCAGATGTTTGTGTTTGGAATGGTTTGGTTTTTGGTCTGTGCCAGTGGAAACCATAAAAGCAACTATGCTCTGTCACCTGTCGTTTTCTCGTCTGCACCAGACAAAATGGTGTCAAATGACAAAATGCAGCGTGAAACAAAAAAAAAGAAAAATGGAAAAAATTTAAAATGAAAATGAAAAGGGGAAAAGCCTGTACAAATGGGCTGCATGATCAGTTCTTGAAAATATCAAAAAAAATATATATATATATATATTTAAAATTATATTTTCCCTGCTACGATTATTGGAATTTAATTTTAAACAAAAAACAGATAAATTTAAAAAAAAATGTAAACTTACTGCAATTATTCTCAACAATTATTATAAAAAAATACAATTAAATATACAGAAAAATTAAATTATTTTAATTTTGTTTTGTTTTGAATGAGTTTTTAAAACTATTTTCTTTTTTAAATATAATTTCTCAATCGAATCTTTATAAGCATAAGTGCTCAGTTTTAATCACGGAATTTTCCTACAGTACTTATACAGTCTTATGATAACTCACAAACTTATTGTGCAATTCAGGACAAAAGACAAAAGAAACCCCTTTTGGACAATGAAATTTTATGCGCTTGTTTGTGCTTCATTTTCCTTGCACTTCACGCAATTCAAAAGACCTCAGGCAGCCTGCCAGACGATAACGGCGAGGTGTCCTGCGTTCGCATAAAACCTTAAGGTCCCTTTGGGTAGATTAAACACGTACACGATATTGTCTATACATATACAATTTGTATGTATGTGTATATGCACATACGCTTAAATGTATGTATGTATATATATAGTTTGCGGTTTTAGATATCTAACACGTGTAGCTTAGTGCAATTGTTGTCCGGGGATTATGGCGCAATGTAAGCTGACGCCTGCAAGTGTGCTATGAAAATTATTGAACTAGATTCTTGCCATCAGAGCCCAGCACTATATATAAATACATACATATATATATATATATATACATACTTACATCGTAAACTGTGCGGTTCATGTATTTTTTACTCTCGTAAATTGGACATTTCAGAGAGCCATGAAATATGGTCCGGCCAAAAGTGTTGGCTATTAAAATGTTATATGGCCAATAACAAATTGCAATGATTTTTAAGGGAAACCCTTAAGAATTGTGTAAAATAAGTAACTAGTTGGTGATTTCGTTTATTAGGTATCTATGATTGACGTTTATGTATTTGATTTAATAGTATTCTATTATCTATATATTACGAATTCAAGTTCCATTAACATTTAAAGTGAAATTTCTTATAATTTGCAATTATAAAACTCTGGCATAATGATAGTCACAATTCAATTAACTATCTTAATGAGAAATCACATATGCAAATATTAAGCCTGCTCAATCATTGTCAGCTTTACGTTCAGTGCAACTTTAATGAAATTAATTAAAAAGTTTAATCAATGAAAGCGAGCTCTAAAGGCATCTGTCTGCAGGCTTATCAGGGTTTTAATATCAATGCGCTCGCAGAAACGACAATTGCCCACGCGAACAAGAACTTCAGTATCCAATTGAATTCAATTTATTCTATAGAGTAGCTGGAAAACTGCGTTGAACCACAATTGGGAAAAATAAATTTATTCGCGAAAAGCCGCAGAAAATGTATTTTAAATAAGCTATTTCGAACCGCAAAACTAAAATGTGTTCAAATATTTATGAATTATTCAAGAAAAACACGTTTTGCATTTTGAAGCTGCAATCAATTTGGTGCAACGCACATAAATCAGTTGAAAAATTTATGCGCTGCCTGCCGCAGGTTTCCCTCATCCTTGACATGATAAATGGCTGCAACATAAAAAAAAGTATGTGCCATAAGTAGGGGCAGCTGTTGCTGCCACGTGCCAACGCGCTGCACCACACCCGCTGCCAATTCGAATGACAAAGGTAGCTTAAGGGCAGCATGCACACACTCGCACACACTCGCACACCTTCAATTAATCGATTAAAGTGTTCATCCTTTCCATTATGCATGAGTTGCGTTTCCACAAAAATACTTTACGGCGGTATTGGATTTCACCCTACACGAGGCCAACTCCCATGAGGCTGGCTAGGAAATGCTTTGAAAATTGTTTGTTAAAGCTATTTATTGTCTGACGAATTGATTTTTAATGAACTTTTTAATGGCTATTCATTGGCTAGCCAGCCTAGAAAATATGTCAAGCGCCTGTCTAGACGGTTTTAAAGGGCTTGCTGCCAATTAGGTTAATTGCGTGGGTTCATTAAATGAGGCTGCAAACTGTATTTTGGATCAAATTAATAGTTGTGGCCGCACCTTACAATATCTAGTAAGAAAAATTTGAAAAAGATAGAACAGATAGCACTTGTTAAAGTTAAAGTACAGAAATGAGAGCTGAAAGATATGCAGTAAGAGCTTTTTTGAATAGTGAATAACTAGTACACAGTTCTGAGTAGATTAGAGTTATTTTTAATAAAATAATCAGAGCTCGCAAATATTTGTTGGTCGTTTCTTAATTTCTGCAAATAAGTCTCTTTCGAGTTCGTTAGCGATAAGACAGATTTTTGTATATTTTTTATACCCTGAGCCCATTGAAAATGGGAAATCAGGGTATAATAGTTTTGTTTTATTTTATTTTATTATATTTTTTTTTTCGCTGTGGTTTCCCATTCAGTTTCTTTTGAGTTAATGTAAGCGACTGTTCTCTCGCATATTTATATAAATGAGAGGACTGTGTGCTCAGTCTCTTTCAATTATTTGCTCACTTATTGAGCCTCATTGAGCGAGTATCAAACGTATGGCTGCCTTAACGATATTCGAAAAAGAGCATCACACGAATCACAAGGCGTTCTCCCAAATATCGAATCGAAAAGAAGGCTCTTGAGCGAGTAGATCTTTTTTTTTTTTTTCTTCTTCTGGAGATCTTAGCAACAGAGCATGAAAATTCAAACAAACTTGACAGTTATCTGCGAGCTATAGAATTAACTAACATATTTACTAAATTAATATTCTATACGTATCGGAAGTGGAATTGAATTTAAATTTGTTTTCTAATATACATATATTTTAAAATTTTATTTTCTGTTACGTTATATTCACTTTCAATACAAAGTCTACTTATTATAGATTCCTAAGAATTTGCATTTATTATAATTAATCGTTTTATCAATTCAAGCATTTAAAGTATTTAAGGAATAACCCTTAACCTTGTTAAATATTATAATTTAATGCATAAATGAATTGTGTTAAAGCTGCTGGCTAAATTGATTGAGTGGCTTTTGGGTAGTCATTTGCAATGCCATGATTAGCTGTTAAGCGCCGAGACCTACTTAAAAATTAAAATGAAACAATGGCTGGTTCCCATGAATAATGCCTCACAGATGTCTTTGGCTTTGCGTGCTGAGTGGTAATTATTTGTATTATGCCACTGAAATGGAACGCTGTAGGACCGTCAAGAAACAATGCGCACTCCATAAGCAACTGCCAACACAGATAGCCAGGAAAGGACGCTTGGCCAAGTTGGTTCGGAAAACAAAAACAAAACGAAAACTAAATTAACTCTACAAACTGTCCAACTAACCGACTGACTAGCTGACTGGCTGACGGGCTGACTGGCTATCTATCTATGTGTTTTTCTGTCTGCCATTTGCAACATTTGTCGACTTTAACACAATTTACAGTTAGTTTATAATCGAATATGTCCTTAGTCCGCGTTGCAGTTGCTGAGCTTCAATCGATACGAAGCGTACGAACGCCTTTGCCACTGTCATAGCCATAAAGCTCCACTCTTCATTGTACAAATTGGCTAGAGCTATGGATTTTCTACCAGCAAGTTCTTCTTTGCTACTTTTCTTCCTCTTCTAGTTGCAATTATCAAATGTTTGCAGCAGCAGTTTAAGAAGGACATGCACTAACGATTGCCATTGCTGCATTGCAAATGCGACAACCACAATTTGGCCATGCGCCCGAACTGCTAGCCAAAACTGGCCAATTGCGATACATGACTATAAATATATATACATATGTATACATAAATATATATAAACACATTTCATCGAATTGTTTTTTTTATGCTGTGCGTATATACACAGATAAATATTGTTGATGTTGTTTGTGGGCGTTGCGTTTGTCTAATTGTTTTATTTAGCATACATGAGTTGAAAAATCATGATATTTTATTAAGTAACAATGATAAAAAAAAAATGGTCGTGTGTTTGTAGAATGTGTATTTAGTAATTACATTTTAATGACTTCTGTGCGATTGTCCTGAATTAAAATGCAGGCAGAGATAATTTAAAAATGTTTTTATTAAATTTGTTTGTTTGCATTAAATAAACAAACAAGAAAAAACAATAATTAGTACATAAATAAGTAACGAAATTAACTAATAGACGTTCAAATATAATAAATAATTAACCAAATATAATACAATATTAATTAAATATATAATAAATAAAGTTTTCCAATTGTGTTATTCTATAAAGCCATGAAGCTTTACTTGTGTTTATGTACGTGCATATAAGTTAGAATAAGGCAGTGATGTATCATATATATATATGTATGTATATACTTATGAATGCATCAATAAGTCTAAAACATGTGTATATATATGCTGGCATCAAAAGCAGAACAACTTTTAATTGCAGTAGAATTGCAAGAGAACAAAATTTTCAAGGTTTCAAGTTTCTTAAAAAATTTACGATGATTTTATGTTACATAAATGGAAGACTTTACTTTTCAATCTCAAGTTACCTTTTTTTATGATATGTGCTCTATGTATGCATGTAAACATATAGTATCAATATATATATTCTATATATAGTATCTGAGAGGCGTGTTTTAGTATTTATTTATAGATATATTTTTATAATCATATCTTATAGTTTATCATATCCCTGACCTTTAATTAATGACACAATTGAGATTCACTTTTATTGATTAAATATTCTTCTCTTATTTCCCAGCAGCTCCATTCGGAGTATAGGAGCACTTATCGTTGGCATGAATTTACGGGCAATTCAAGGCCAGAGGTTGTGCGCCGGGCGCCAGCTCCAAATCCAAGTCAATTTGTTGGTGCGTATCGAGCCTTATCCTTATCCATACAGCCTGACAGCATTGTCCACTTATCTGGCTTTGTCATGGAAACTTATTGATTCCAATATATTATCTATTCTAACCATTTGTCATTGTGTATGCCGTCTCTTCCAAAACAGGTCCAACAAATGAGCCGCCATTGCCACGTCGAAAAAAATGCCCCGAATTAGCATATAAATCGCACGAGTTTATTATAGGATCCGAATATACAGACGCACGTCGAGATGCCAGTGCGCACCGTTCGGCGAGGGTAAGTACTTCATATAAATATATATATGTACATATACATATATTATATATAACAATGTGTACAACTCACCTTTGATTTGACCTTGCGAAATACACGATGCTAGCACAAGTATTGCGAACAGTGGCCTGGTGCCAGATGTTGTCTCAATAAATTTTCCTTTAGGGGTCTCAAGCGTACATTTTTTAATCAAATTTATTATTGATTTAATTAAATAGAAATATTAAAGAATTGTTGTGCAATAAAATCAGCAGAAGATACTCAAATAAAAAAAAAAGAAATAAATGAAAGTTTTAATCTGATTTGTATTAAAGAGGAACACAAAATCAATTCAAATATGCTGATGAAAATCTCAACTAGAAACCTTGAATCTTTGTGTACATTTATAGTTATATACAGTCACGTTCTGTGCGCTTATTTAATGCTCATATATGAGCAGTTGAGGAACGTGTGAATAAAATAAATAAAATTAAATTAAGTTCAAGTGGTTATGGGCACATTTGTGGGTTCTAGCAAAATTGAGGAGCTGCCAACGTTAAAATTCATGCGCTGTTGAATTTTGAAGTGAGGCCTACGTGCAGAAAAAAATGTGTGGAAATAAAAATAAATAAAGAAAAATGAAGCGTTTTTATTCTTGTTATTCTTAAACTCATTTAAGGGTATAATGATGTTAAGCAGATTTATGCAACAGGCATCAAAGATTATATGTAAGCAAAGCTCAATCAATTTGTTTATTTTTGCTTACTTCTTGAACAATATGAAGGCATAAGTGGGCTTATGATTTTTGATAGTCATCGACAAATTTATTCTTAGAATATAATTAAAATTTATAATAAAATCGATTATAAGATAACAAATGTATAGTTAACAATATGGTCAACTTTAAACACAAAAAAAAAGTAGAATCTTGCCAATGTCACAACATTGACTTTTAAATATATGTTTTTCTGTCGAAAGTTTTACTATTTTATATTAATTTTGCAATAATCTGCATGTAATATCTGAATTCTAAGGTATCTTATAGTCAGTTAGCTAGTTTTATTTTTTGCTAAGGCATTATGCGCTTTTGATAAAGGGTCTATTTAAAAATATTATATGTGCGCAGGTTGACTTTTTGCATAGTTTGACATTGAGGTTAATTCGTTTATGCAGAAATACGTGCATATATATGAATATATATATGTGTGTGTGTGTGTGTGTGTGTGTGTTTGTGGCCAAAAGCCATACTCAGTGGTTTCTAATGCCACATAAAAAGGCCCGAATGTGGCTTGCTGGTTGTGCGGTTGGTCGCTTTGCCAATGCTAATTAAAAATGCGCACATGTTGCACACAGGGACACATTCCATATATATATATATATATGTATATACGTACACATTTATTTGATTATGTATGTACGTGTGTGTGTGTGTTTTTTATTGCACACCCTGACAATACATAATTAATTGGGTTTCACTTGGGCGCCAGGCTCTGCTGCTGTTGTGCTACCTGATCATGTGCGTCAGCATGTCGTATGCGTAATATTAATGAGCTGCTAATTAACTTGTGTGTGTGTCTCTCTCTCCTTCTCTTCCCCGCTCTTAAAATTCTCTCACTCTCACATTCCATTTGCAGTCTGAGGAGCGTGGCACACCTTCGCGCCGCAGCAAATCGGAAGGACCACCCGTAGTGCCCAATGGCCGCGCCTATCCCATTGCAACGGAGGTCGATGGAACTACAACTAAACAGGTACACAATTGTCAATTGGATGCTGTAGCTAATATGATACGCATATAATGATGATCGATCAATATTTATAGTTTTTTTTATACGTATTTATATATAATATTCCTATGTGTGTCTGCTATTAAGATATTAATTATGCTCATCATTTATATATGTTGTGCATGTTTCTTGCTATTAAGGGCTTGAAATCCAATGACTATAGCTGAAGATAGCACTGACTAGAGTGAAAAATATATTTCTTATCTAAGAGCTTTAAACTCTTCAAAAATCGAATAGTATCGGTTGGTTGAGAATGTTAAAAAAGATACATTTATTTATTTATATGATAAATTCTAATTATCCAAAAAGAATTATTTATTCAAAGTTATTTCAATATTTGAAAGAATAGAGAACTCAAGTGCAAAAAGAGTTACAGAGTTTAAATAGGTTCTAGGTTCAGAAGAACATTTCCAGAATAAAAACACGATTTATAATTTGATTTTTGAAAACTTACAAATTTAGAGAAGTATTATATTACAAATAATTATTATATTACAAATAATCATTATAAATATAATAAATAATATATAATAATCAACAATCAAGTCAGCAAGAATATGAAAGATGAACAAAATTTTCAGCTCATAGATCTTAATGAAAATATATTAATATAAGTTTTCAAATAAATTAAACTCAGTATTAAATTTATTTAAAATGCGGTTATCATTGCATAAAGATTGATTGCTTCTTAAATCGTACGTTTGTCACTAAGCAAGGTTTTAACAACAATAATATTATTAAATTTTTCAGCTATTGTCATTGAGAATCAAACAGATTTTCCGAAATTTTATTTTGAACTATTTACCAAAGCTCAACTCAAATAAATTCCATCTATCCCTACTTAAAAAGTCTTCTTTAATCCTTCCATTGCATGTCCTGCATATATGTGTTTGGCTTATGGTTATTTATATACTTAAAAACTTACATATATGTTATATATACATATGTATACAGCGACAAGCTGCAATGGCAACGCCCTATCTCAATTGCGACACGTCCACATGGTTGTCAGCCGACAAAATTGCTAACCAGCATGATTTTATGCCATGTCATGGTGCCACAAGTTAGAAAAGAAAGAAAATATATGAGTATGAAAAGAAACTGTCGCCAATACCGATCTGAGATAGGGTGCGATTCAAGGGTCCAATGGACCAGCCATTGGAACCGAGCACTCAGCGACGCGCAACAATTTCTATTAGTATTTTTTCACTGTCGCTGTCTATCGTGATTTACCCGCCCCACCACAAGTCCATTTTCCTGCTGAGCCTTCACATATTCTCTATTATAGACAAGTTCTATTAGGTGAGTGTATGTGTGTGTGTGTGTGTGTGTGTATATACCACATGTCGTTACATTTGTAACTTGTTTCTGTCTCGCCATTGCAGCTATAGGAAACTTATGTAGTAACAGCCAACACACATCTCGTTGTATGTGTTGGCCATTAAGTTGACTGCCACAGCGTCAGTTAGTCAATCCGACAGACAGACAGACAATCGGACAGTCAGACAGTCGGATGGGCACACATACACTCGACCTGAATGTAAATTTTTAATCTAAAAAACTCTTCAGCATTTGCATAAGTCGCCTTTACTGCTGTTTATCGATTTTTATTTTTCCGTCATATAACTTCTACTATATATCCTTGATAAATGTTTTGTATATATATTTAAGTAGCTGCCATTTATGTTCTGTGATTTCGTTTGCATGAGGGTTTTACTACATATACTTATGATTAAGTACCTAAAAGATTTCGTAAATAGTTTAAAAATGAAATAATCTTTACAAGTGTTTCATGGTTTTCTTGGGCAATATTTTATGGGAAATAATTTAAGTGTTTATTATTATTGTTTAAATTTGATTAAATCTAGTATACAAAACGGTTATGCAAAAGTTGTAATTTCTATTTTATTTTTTTTTGGTTATATTATATATTTATATATGTATTTGGAAATATTATAATATACTTTATATTTAGTTTAAGAATAGTTATTGAAGAGTTGAAATCAATTAGTATTTAATATCAAAATTTACAAATTATACTTGTACTATGTGTATTTTTCTCTTTCTCTTCCTCTTTTCTCTCTTGTTCCAACTAACACGCTCTCTTTCTCTGTATTTTTCTCAACTTGTTAACTGTGCTGTGATCGTTCCGTAATTGAATATATTTAAATCGATTAATACTAATACTAATACTAATACTAATACTAATGCTAATGCTAATAATAATTGAATTGAATTGAACACTCAATGCGTCAATGCAATTGCTTTCTCTCTCTTTTTCTTTCTCTTTCTCTCTTTCTCATTTGTCTTCCTCATTTGTTTCCTTTGGTCTTCTCGTCTCTTGTGATTCTGCTCTTCTCTTTCGCAGGCGGGTGAGTCAAATGGCCTATTGAAAAAGACCATCACAAAATTGAGCACTGAGTATCGCCTGCAATTCGTTTGGCCCAATGACCGACGCATTAAGGGCAAAGATTCGACGACGGCGGCCCGAGCCGCGGCCGGCGATTATCCAAGAAAGTCAATATCATTGGGGGCGATCCGATCGGGTCAACAGCCACAACACACACATCAATATCAAACGATAGGTGCCAACGGCATGCCAACGGTGCATAAAAAACGTACAACAAATCAGAAAGAAGGTGCGACAGCAATATGTCGTCGCTAAGCATTTACATACTTATACTACAAAATACATATTTATATATACTATATCCTATTAGCGCATAGTTTCTTTCAATATCTCGTATATGTATCTACTTACTAAAAACAACAACAAATTAACCAATCGAGCGTACTAAAACGAATAATTTTTACATTTGATTTGATTATTACTAATTTTCAACAACTAAAGAAATTAAAATCCATTTAAACTTTAACTAACTTTTACTAAAAAGTAATTGCTGAGCGCGCAGTATTTAAAGAGTTCTACATAGTATATATCTATTCATTTCTTTATTTTTCAAGATCAAAATAAAACATATATATATTTTCTGAAATGGCCTAAATTAAAAAAAAAAAAAACTATTTACAAGTATTTCATGCCTAATATTTCGATGCGTTTCGACTAGTGTTGGTAAATTTCATGTAGTTCAAACATCAAACTTTACAACACTGCCAAAAATAAAATAAAATAAGAAAAAAAAAAAACAAATGCTATAAATTTTAAAGCAATTTTGATTACAAATATCAAACGATTTTCATGTTTTTTATGTATACGTCGTCGTTCACTTTTGCTTTTCATCCAACCAGAATAAATATTTATAGTTGTATATCGTATATATGTATATATGTACATATATATAAAGATATGTATATATATACGTATGTCAAACACTTAAGCTTAAGTCACCCTTGAAATAAACCTTTTTAAGTACAAATCTTTTTATTAATTTTAGTCAAAAACTGTTTATAGGTACACACAAATCTTTCTTTGGATTACATTTTTAAGGCATATTTTTGTTTAACGCTTTTGACATTAATAATTATATGTTTTCAAGCAGTTAGCAATCTTTACTCTTTATCTCTCTTTCGAAGTCTCAATATCTATTTCTATATAGAACGAAATTATGCTAAATTTTTTTCCAAAAGTACAATAAACAAACACTCACACAAGAATATCTTTATAGCAAAAAAAGTAAAAATAAAAAAAATATATATAAAGCTGACGTAAGTGTTGAACTAAATTCATTTTTATTAGTTCTAAAAAAAAAAATACAAAAAAATATAATACATCTACTACATGGTAAATTACCTGACATATTCGTTTCTGTTGATGCTAAGCCGTAAAATTCCATTGATCGTTACTTAATTTAATGAAACTGAAACCCAAATTGCTTTGGCTTATCCAAATTACACTATAAAAAACGGAACCGTTCATGTGCCGCACGTATCAATGCAATTTTACGATAATGATAGCTAAGTATAGTCGGAGCATGCTGTCGCAGGTTGTGTGTTAACTTTTTCGTTTAATATATCCTTTAATTTGTTTATTGACATTTTTATTTTAAATAAAGCGTAGGAGTTCTTTTGGCTTTAGTTGAGTTGCATGCCAGAAACGACAAAATGGAATTAGCATTATGCATTATTTATCATATACATTAAATCAGCATTAATCGTACATATCAAGATGCTAGCTGAAGAAGATAAATGGTGTAGCAAGTGCTTCAGTAATTAGGAGAAGTCTAAGACTTTAATTCTCTTTAATATATTTCTTTATTTTCATTTTAAAAATCTTTGATTTCCATTTTCATTATTTAAGAATTAATGGAAATAGAACAGCATAAATATAAATATAGACAGAGCTGTATTATACATATATTGAAATATATTATAACACTTCTATATATTTTATTTTCATTTCATATGTGTAAATTAAAATTAAAAATTTATTAAAAAAAAAAAACAGACACATTTTACATAACTCAAATTTACAGTAAAAGCCAAGAGGCTAGGTAAGACAATCCAAAAACGTAAGCCAAAATCGAATTGTATTTCCATAACAAAAATTTTACATAATCTTATAGACACCTTATAAATATATATACATATATTTATATATATATATACAATATATCATTTGCAATAATGATCAAGTGGCTTCCAATGCAAAGCTTTTAAGTCTTGCCTTTATACCTTGAGCTTGAAGAGCTTTTTTAGTGCAGCCTGAAAATCGATTGGCCGTAGTGCTTCAAGAAAAACAAAAAAAAAAACTTTAATATAAATATCAATTATAAATTACTTAAATATTATATATACACTACGCTGCATTAAAATCGAAATGTTTATATTTTTGTATGTATATTAAAAACAAAATTGGTTCGAATTTCGTTCTATATTCCAAAAAGTGACCCCAAGGCCCCCACATCAAGCAAACACGCTTCAAAACATGCAAGCAAATTGTATACAAAGTTTGACTTTCTTATTTTTATTCAAACAAAATGCTTAGCAAAATATATGAAAATTTTAATATATTATTTTATTTTTGTTTTGTTTTGATTTTAATTTATTGAGAACTCTGAATTTTGTGCTAGTTTAGCCGGAATCACGACTAACCACTACTAAAAAACACTCACAACCCACCGAACCACCACGAACCCAGCGCCTTGCGGCTCATTTGATTTGCTGTACAAAGATTCACGAAAATCTCAGTTAAAGTATTTTTTTCTTCCTATTTTTTAGCCAGACACTTTTGCAAATATTTTTTAAGACTTTATTTTTTGGTTTCCTTCAAGAATACCTATGTCCTTTAGTTAACACTTGAAGCTAATTAAAACTCGTACATGTTTATTTTATTTTTTTATCTCTATGTTAATAACGAAAGAAAAAAATAAATGAATTACTCTTTTTTTTTAGAGTGTACAGAGTTGTTGAAATCTTTTATCTGTGTGCTTTCAGCTAAACTGCATGAGCTGGAACCTTTGGTTAGCGATACGGATGATAGAAAAACACACGAGAAGTATGATAACAATTTAATAAGCATTTATTTCTCAATCTCTCAATATCAATATCTCTCATATGCTCATGAGCTTGTACCATGCCAGTGATGCCATCAACCAAATCTATAACATCCAAGGCCAGACATCATAGACCCACCCACATCATTGACCCACCCACCAGCTGCAAAACGTGTCGCACTTGCCACTAACATTCATCTGAATATTACTATTATTTTCTATCACATATTCTGATTGCCAATGTGTTTTCCACACACAGACAAGTGAATTTTGTGGAGCGCAAAATTGCAACACGTCCGTTTTCGCAAACAATCGATCAGGAGCGTCTCAATCACTTCATTACGAAAAAGGAGAACTTTGGCTTTGCGGATGCCAAAGAGGACAGCAAACAGGACCAGTTGGTGGTCATGAATGGCAGTGCACCGACGGCTTCGAAAGCGAATTTAGATTTGTGGTTCAAGGATATGGTTGAGCTGCGCAAGAAGGCCGGCGAATATAAGGTGAATACCACAGATCGTAATCGGTAATTGAATATGTATCTAAAAATTCTATGATTACATAGTGTCGCGGCTGGGGCATAGAGATCGATCCCGAGTTGTATAAGAAGCAACGGGATCTCTGGGATCAGGTTTCCAAGCGCAGCTCACTCTCAGCTCTGTCCTTAGCATCTACTGTGCACAGGTTAGTGGAAAGAATTATCGATTTCAATTCGTTTCTAATTAATTAAATTTAGCAGACCTATCACCAAGGAAGAGAAGGAGCAGGAGAATAATAAAAAATCAACGCCATTGCAAAAGTCAACACAGCCACTAAAGCCACGAGTTCCTGGCCAAGCCTATTTGATTGATAATAAGGATGAAATTTCAGCACTGCCAGCACGATTTAGCAATATACGCCATCACTTGGAGCGCACCACGGGTCCGGGTAAGCTTCCGAAGAAATTTGAATCAGTCAGCTGACAATTCGAGATGCTCTGCGCAATATACTTTTGATGAATTGGAGTATATGAAACGGAGAATATGTCTGAATACCCAAAGAATCTGTAGTGTATTTAAAAATACTCAAATTCTAAGTTATATATGCTTTCGGCTCTTTGTCAATCGATTCATGTTTAGTTAAAATTTTTTGCTGCGGTTCCCTAATTCAATTTCACATTTATTTTAGCAGATGTTGAGGAGGGAGCCTTGCTGCCTTCACCCACGCGGGAGAAGCTGATGCCAGCTATGACCAAACGTGAGTCAGAATCGCAACGCGGAAGTCCCAAGAAAACGGCTCTCTCGCGTCACGGTTCACCGCAGAAGGGTAGCCCTCAAAAGGGCAGCCCCAAGAAGGTCCTCAAAAGTAAGTAGTTGCCAATTTACATTATACGTACACTAGCTGTAATTCTGACTGTAGCCAAAGGTCTACACAACAACACTTTAATAGCAAATTTATTTCTAAGCCAATAAATTTGATACATAGTTAACACAGAGCACTTTTAAGTATCTACCAAACGATACAGGTCTCAATTGTACACGCCCAACAAAATAAGTATACGCCAGTTAACAAGATTTTCATTTTATTTTACATTTCTTTTCAACAAATAGTTTGCTTTAATGCTTAAAGTGTTTGATTTGCTTTTAACTCAATGGATTTTCCGTTGGATTTTCTTGTTTGCAAACGAATTTTCAATCTATTCTTGAAGTGCACTGAATAAACGTTTTGACTGATGGGATTTGTGCACAAAACTTGATTTTAAAGTAGCTTGCTTTAAAAGCAAGTTTTCCATTTTTTTCGAAGAATTTGTTTATTGCGATGTTTATTTAATATAAAAATATATGTTTTTTGTATAGAATGTCTGTACATATTTACATACATATACATTTGAACGTTAAGATAGTCTTTAATGTTGAGGAAATATTTTCGAAAAGAAAGAACAAAATTAGTTTAAGGGTAAAAAACTAATGATAAACAAAGTAAATATAATTAGTTTTCTATGAAGATCTTCAATAATTGAAAATAGAAAAAATAATGCAGAACAAAAATGAGTTTAGGAGATTCGAAAGACTACGACGAAAAGCTACAGAACTTTAGTTAAAAATAAACCATTTTTATTTGATTTAGAAAATACGAATACCGAATTCGAGGAAAAGCTAGAACATGAGCTTTTACAACTATAAATGTATTTCCCATTACAATGCTATTATATTTCTCTCTGTCACATTTATTCTGTATATATATTAGACTATTAACTGAAATTAACTTTAAATTGGATTTGCAATTTGCTGGGAAATATATATAAAATTATATATATGTGTGAGTGATAATGCTAGGATTAGTAAATGTATTTTGTAGTGTCTTGTACTGAACTCTTCACAAACTATGCAGTAGATACTTCACATTCATTCACATTCTTCATTACTTAAACAAACTGTTTCAATGCCAAATTAAAAAACTCATACTTTTGTCATCGAAACAAATCGCAAAAAAAAAAAAAAAAAACAAATGTATCAATACCAAAAACCACATCTCTTCATCTTCGTTTTGCGTGGTTCAGCACGCTCTCAATCTGTGGGTCCTGGCGCGGTCCTCGCTGAGAATGAGTCACCCAAGCGTCAAATACGCTCGGCGAGTCAGGCGCCGACGAACCGTAAAAAAGTATCAACTGCATCGGCTGGAACTGAACGTAAGCCACGCCCATGTAAGTAGCCAAACGTTGCGCAGATCCATCCACAACTAGAAAATATGAACAAAAACAAAAAATATATATACGCACGCACAATTTAGTTGCGTGCGTTCGTTCATTGCCTTGTGTTTTATTTTCAGTTGATAATTATTTTCAAATTAATTTATTCCTGATTTGCATCTATGTATATACATACATATATATGTATATATATACATGTATGTATATATATATATATATATATATATATATATATATATATATATATATATATATATATATATATATATATATATATATATATATATATATATATATATATATATATATAAGGTACGTTCATAATTCACTGTTAGCTTAGTCTCTGGTCTTGCGGTTAATTTATTTATATTATATTTTTCTTTGATTTTTACCTCGATTATTTTTTTTATTGTTCTGTAATGAAGCGTTTGATTGGTCTTTCGAATAAACATTCTATAGTTTAGCATGTTGAGTGAACAAAATACTAACAAAACTAATAATACTATAAATAAAAACAAACTAAACTTTTAATAATACTACATACTAATACCGTAAATACTAACATATTCAGTGTTGAACAACGGCTGAGAATTGATATGTGAGTGTTGTGAATCTAACCCAGTTCATTTCGAAAAAAAAAATTAAATAATAATAAAAAGAAATTTATAAATTTTGCAATAAGTGTGAGCGCTAATAACAAGATGTTGTTGGCTTTGATGTTTGTGAAATAATATTTGTGTACAATATGGTAATAATAATATGTTATTTATTCGTATTCCAAACACAAAGTCATCTTTGGCTTGCCAAAGTCGTAATACCTTTGCAGAAATCAGACACAAACGAAGTGTTTATATTTGATTTAATTTTTATATAATTATTATTAACTTGGACATGTATCTGCATATGACAGATAGACAAATTCAATAATATTTATTAAACTGTTCTACAGTTTTTTTTTTTTTTTTTTTTAAATATATGCATATGTATATAGTTCCTCTAAAGTTCTAATCAGTTTTTAATATATCAAATAAAATTTGCAAGGGTATTTTTCATTTTACTTCCAAATGAAATGCATAAAACAGTTAACTTGGGTAATTAACAACGTTAAGACAACTATGCTGATAATTCTGGACTAATTTTCTTTACTTAATAATTAAGTTATCTTAAGCTAATGCAATTTATTTATCTCTATGTTCCCGATAACTAACAAAACAAGTGATGAATGGTAGTTTTATTTTAAGTAGACTAACCCATTTCTGTACTTAACAACAAAACCTAACAAAAGGAGATTATAATAAAAACGCGTCTTTTATTTTTATTTAATTGTTATTTAAATTTCTTAATACTTGAACTATTATTTGCTTTTACTTTAGTTGCATTTTCAATTCGCCGTTAACGAAAAATTGAAATATACATTTTAAACAGAAATTCATATTCAAATTTGTTTTTTCATGTGCCTTTTGTTTTGGTCTAAAAACAAAAAAAAACTAAAATATGACAACTTAAAACCGAACCCGACGCCAAAACCAAAATCGTAAAAACAATATCGAAAAACAAATTGTTTATAGCCTCCCTATCCACAACATTCCAATCCCGCATTAAAAGTAGTTCCCTACCACCGCCTAACGGTAAAGTAGCCGCAGCGCCAACAGCAGCAACCGCAGCAGCAGCCGCAGCTACAGCAACATCAGCATCAACCGCCCGTACCGCAGCCTCAGCTCATGCTAATCATGCTAATCAATCACATATATCACAATGCAAGAGCTACAACAAAAGCAACAACAAGAAGCCGGCAGCCAAACAGCAACTGCAACAGCAACAGCAACAGCAACAACAGCAGCAACAACTGCAAATGCGTAAGAAAGACAAAGATAGATCGAATATTAGTTGCATTAGTAAAGTCGGTGCTGGTAGCGAGAATAGTGCAAATAGTGCGAAGCATCAGCAAAACAAGCAGAGACAGCAACAGCTACAACAACAGTTACAACAGCAACAGCAGCCAGTACAAGCTGGTGCACCACCACCAACAACAACAACAGCAGCAACAACAACAGCAATGGCACCCACCCGACCTGTCACCATCAACATCAAACGGCTAACGGTACCAGGTCAGGATAGAAAATTGGCTGAAAGTGAGTAAAGTTTGTCCGCAAAACTTGAAAATCAAAACTAAAAATTTCTCTGCAATATAAATTTGATACACCCATAAAAATACAAAAAAAAAAAACAAAATCAAAATCAAAATCTTATCTAAAACGGAAATGCTGTAAAATGACATCTGAAGCGCGAAATGTTTGTGTTGCAACTTTTGTAAACAAAAGCAAAAAAAAAAAAAATTAAAAAACAATAAAAACAAAAAAAAATACTAAATTTAATTAAAAATAATTGCGCATTTGACACCTTGTCGAAAACTGTGTTGTACAACAATTTAGTGTTGAGTAATGAAATTAGAATTATGATTTACGAATTGGCATATTGAAATTGGGCGACAATTACCTCTATGTTATTTGTATCTGTTCGATCAGCCATGTGGAATCAATCAGTGTGTGTCTGTTTTAGTGAATTGGTATTTATTTTAGAGATTGGCAAAAGTTCTGGTATTCTGTTTGTGTCCCGTTATTCCACAGGGCTGCATTGAGAAATTAAAAAAATTTCTTGTATTTGTTGCAAAGTTGCCTAAAAACCAACATGCGTTAAGTGTTATTTAAGTGTTAGTTGTTGTTGTAATCAATGTTTGTACTTGTTGTCTTTGCAGCCGTGTGTCTAAGTCAGCCCAACTATCGTTTCCATCTATGCCTCCTATAATTTGTAGTATTTTAAATCTACGTTTACTTTTCAAAACACTAGTTTCATTTCATTTATTCTTGTATTACATCATTGTTATGTGTCTAATAGTATATGTAGTGAGCCTGTCTAGTATTTTTAGATGTGTTTTGTGTTTTAAATACTATACAATATATTTTACAATATAACACTCGACATAAACAATAGTACACATTTCGCTGTGCATAGGTTGTGTATTTTAAAGTAAAAACTACTTTAAAAATATATAAAAAAAGTAACAATTAATCAAATTAAAGTCCATTCAAATTGGATTCAATGCTATGGAGCTTATATTTCTTTAGATTTATTTTTCGGATAACAGAAGTTTTGATATCCGTTTTCTGTAAGTAACCAAAAATAAGATTTTCAATTAATATAAAGTTAGGAAAGGTCTATAGTTCAAAATAAAAGGTATTTTTTATGATATATATAAAGGAATAATGAAAACAAAATGATAATTTGATACAGACTTGCAGTTATTTAAGTGAAAAAAGTTGTTTGACTATCGATAAATCGACAAATCGGTTATCGATAGCACATTGTCGCTCTGTCGTCGTTGCCTGTTACACATTCACACGCTTCTGCCACAACAAACTGAAAACTGAAACATAAAAAAACTATATTTATTATCAGCTCAAAACTATTTTGCTCCTTATTTCAACGCGTGCTCTTAGTAGATTTTTTGATAATTTTTTGATAATTGATATTAATTGTAATATTTGCTGCCTTTCTGTGTTAAATGTCTTTTGGATGTGGCATGCCTCTTCTACCTTTGCCTTACCTTGTGCGCTTTGTATAACATAAAAAAGTTACATTTATATCAAAAGCAAAAATATCTTATAATTTCGATTCAATTCTTACTAACAAGTTTGGTTGCCTTTTAAGCTTTGTGCTTAATTCGTGTTTTGGTTTTGAATAAGTTGAATTAAGTTTAATTTAAAACTAAGTTCTTACATTATGTTTAAGAAAACAAATACATTTCTTTTTACAAATAAATATTTATATTTTAAGTTACAACTACTAACCTACTTTATAAATCGATCACAAAGTTTGCTTAATAAGAAAAAAAAAAACAAACAAAAAAAATCTACAGCTGCAGCAGCCTAAAATAAAAACCAAACAATAAAGCGCCACAAATAAAGTACATGTATAATATGTGAATCAAATACATTTCTTTTTTAACTTTCCTTAAATATTTTTAATGCCAACAGACGATGCCGAAGACGGTCGAGAGACTGCTATTTCAATTTCTAGCTGCAGTCCACAGCCAGTGCCCGAGGTGCCCGATGAGCCATTGGTTAAATCGCCGCCTGAGCCTACAAGGGTCAAGTCGCCAGAGCAGATTATAATGCGCTCTCCCGATCCAGTCAACTGGACGGTGCCCTTGGACACTGGCAAGACATTTACCGTCACACAAAATGTCAAAGAGGGTAACAAATGACATTGAAAATAGAACAGGCATTCTTAATTTTTTTTAATATGCAAACATCTTTGGACAATTTCAGGCGAGAACTATAGCCGACCTCAGAGCGAGATAAAAGCGTCAACTCCGGTGGAAAAGCCACCACCGCCACCACAATCGGCACCGCCACAACTAACCGAACAGGCTAAAATGGACGGTAAGCCTTTAAGCACGCTTCAATAAACGCAACTTCCATAAAAATCCAACCAAAAACCAATATGAAGTCGACATAAGAAAACACAAGAAACATAAAAAAAAGAACAACAAAATAAGAAATCGCTTTTACAAATATTTATATATTAACTCGTATTTAAATATATGTATCTGTATATGTATATGTATGTATCGCTACTCACAACCATCATCCAAAATCCAATCATCGTTAAGCAATCTTCAAAATATAAAAAAATCGCCACACCAGCCAATGCCAAACTCAAAAACCAAGCGTAAATATAATGCAACAACTTTCCCCTCTCTCTATCTCTCTCAGTATTAAGCCAAGATATCGCAAATCAAAAATATATATATTGAAAAACCAAAAAAAAAAAGAAAAAAAAAAAAAACAATAAAATCGTTAAGACAAAATGCGTATTTCCACATAGCGTATCAAATGCGTAGTTCCTTTGCGTAACATTACAAAACACTATTTCCACAACTATTTCCCCCCCTCCAATGCCTTCACATTCACACACACACAGCCTGGAAATCGATCGGCAGCCCTACGGCAAGCAGCTCGTCTGGCGCTGTCTACGGCAAAACCTTGACGCCCACCACTCAGCCGGGCGGGGCGGTGCGCTGCGATGTCAGCAGCAAGCCGGAGCCGGCCCTCTCATCGTCCTCATCGACTGCGACTGCCTCGACGGCCCGTTCTGCTGCCGTCGATGTCTTGGAGAAGGCACGAGACCGCTTCGATCGCTTCTGGGGCGGCAGCAGCAGCACCAGCAGCGCCAACAAGGAGGAGAGTGTCTAAGGATCGAAAATTGTGGGTCGTAAGTGCTTCAAGTGCAAAATGTATTTGGCATAAAAGCGAGCAAACAATTATCTTAATTAAATTAAAGTTTTTGACACGTAAAATCCGCCTCAAGCATGCAAAAGTCACATACTCTAATCTCCTGCGCGTTGCGAAAACTATCGATAGTGCCTCAAATCGATAGCTGCGAAAGTCGATAGATAGTTTGATATGCTCAGTTTCTTCTATATAATACATATATTATATACATTTGAAATGTTCTACTTTATTACAGTTTTTTTTTACGAAAAAAAAAAGAACGATGTAACTCGAATAGTGCAATAGATAATTATCGATCAATTGAGTAAAAAAAACGGTAACTCATCGATCATTTTGCAGCACCCTCAAATATTTCGGCTTTAAATACCTGTTTTCTTGGAAACTAATTAAATAAAAATATGTTAAAAAAAAATAGAGTAGAACTGCATAAGTTCTCATCCGAGGCATACTAGGATTTCAACTGAATTTAAATTAACTATTAATATAGTCAGAGGAATCAGTCTAAAATATAATTTCAAGCGCTACACGTGCATCACAAACCCCAAAAAAAGAATATATATATAAAACACTTACTTTCACTGCCTAAGATCCCCCAAAAGAAAAAACAAGAATTTTGCGAACACCCAAAACACAAGCTGGAAAAAAATATAATAATAATTCTCGAAAACATAAAAATCGAATTGTAATAGAATTAAAGCAAGGACAACATCACCGCAGAGACCCGTCCAACAAAATGAAAAATGATGAACAACAAACATTATGAACTAAAGTGTTTTAGCTAAAAACGAAAACCTCAAATTTTTTGTAATTTTCATTAAGACGAAAACGACACAGGTAAATCCAATGGAAAATTAAACTTATGCTGAGTATATTGGGTAATGCATATAGGGTGAACTGAACAGATCCGGCATATAGAACACAAACTTGAAAAAAAAAAATGGATTTTGCACATGAGCTACAAATACAACAATAAAGTAAATGATATTAATTATATTTTAAGTACACAATTTTGGCAATGATGGTTATAACACACACACACACGAACTGTATTACACAAAGAATAATGGCAATATGTTATATGTTTACGGTATTGCAAGAATCTGTGAAACTAATTTTGCGACATACATTTCCAATATTTACATTTAGTATATGACATTATGTAATGAAGCGAAAAATGTGTAAGTAAACACACAAAGAAACACGTAAACAAAAATAAACGCAGTGTTTTCTGACCTCTCTAATATGCTTCCCCAAAAGAAATGAGAATAAACAAACATAAGTAAACACGTGTCAACACTGAAAAGTTATTTGCTTGAAACCGTGAACAGCAATTTGATTTATTTCTGAGTACAAAACAAAGAAAACAAAAACAGAGCATACTTAAAATAAATTTGCATTAGTTTTTACAAGCGAATCTTAAGTTGATGAAGAATTAAGTTTATAATTTCACAAATAAGAATTAAAAGCTTAATGTTTAGTATTTATAAAAGAAATATAACTGAAGTTAAGATATAACTTGTGATTAACTTCGGTATTGAGCTTAATTGTTGCTTGCATACACATATTTTTATTAAAACGTAAAGCAAATGCATAAATATAAATAAATATATAAAAAAAAAGGAAAACAAAAACAAAGTTTCAGTGGTATTTATAATAAACAGTTAAAATATGTATTTTTATATGTTTCTCATTGAAAGCTTGTCTGTTAATCGAAACTGTTGAGTTGAAGTCTAAGTCTTATAGTTAAAAGTAAACCTCCAGTTAAGAACGGAACTCATGTTATCCAAAAAAAAAAACTCAACAAACATTTGTTTATTATGCGCAATCTATGATATTTCAAAGAAAATCAAATACCATACTCTAAACTGCATTAGTTAGACACGAATATATGCAATAACTTTACTAAAATATATAGCCTTGATGAAACTCTCTCTCTCACATACACACACACACACAATTACAGAATGGCAAAAAAAATTTCAAAACTAAAGATTTGGAACTCATTTAGTTTTAACTATCGTACTTACAAATTTTAGGCAACTTTAATATGAATCTACTTAAGAACAAACTCGATATATATTCTAGCTTGTTTACAAAATAAAATGTATACAACCAAAAACAAAATAAATATGTATGTACGTACAGTATGATTCGATTGATCTGCTATATATATATATATAGATTTATATGTGTATATGGGGTTCAAGCGTGAATTTTCCAAAAGAAAACTAAATTGCAATTTGTTTTAAAGGCGAAGAATACATTTTAAAAAATTTACTTTCACGGCAGAATGCGCATAAGTGCATTTTAAAAATGAGAAAATAAATAAATGCATTAAATCTATCTAAAGAAAAATATTTAATAATTTTGCCCAAATGTCACACAAAAACAAAAACAAAAACCTAAGGCACACCAAATAGCCTTGCAAAGATTTAAAGCAAAAATAATTTATAAAAGGTCATAAGCCCCTATGTACCAACTTAAAAGAATACCTACTGAAAGTGTAACAGAAATTTATAAAAATACAAATATATAAAAAACAAATCAAGTGATGGTTAAAAAAAAAAAAATAATAAAACTATGAATCAAATAAATGAAAAGTGCATATAAACGTTTTAAACAATGTTTTTTTTATTAGTACTTAATATTAAGAGAAGGATTCCCGTTTAAAGAAAAGCAATTATTTGTTTTGTGTTTTCTTTTATTATTATTTTTGCTATTATTACATTTTTCATTCTGTCTATTATAATTTGCGTATTATATATGGGTAAAAGATCTGTGGTTTGGATTAGACAACAATATATTTTACTTGGATTTGGATTACTCAACAATATTTATTACTTGGGTAACTTGTAGATTGAATGCTTAAAGTATTTAAAAGTAGAATTTTAAATACAGCATTGGGAAATTCTAGAGACTTACAGAGAGTGTTTTAAGATATTGCACAGATTTTTGTTTATAATTTAAATTTCTTTTTAATATTATTTTAAATTTAATATTATATTTTATATTTTTATGCATATTACCAACCCATTTAAATTAGGCTTTCAATATAGTATATGTTTTTTTTTATTTAATTTTTAATTTAGTTTAAAGGGATTTTTGTTTTCAGAAAGCTGTTATCACAGTATTGTTGAAATGAAATTAAAATGCATTAGGTTAATTTTGGTATGTTCGAATATACACAACAATGCAAATATATATGAAATAGTTGAAATTTATAAACTAAAATGTTGAATGTTAATTTTTATTAATGTAATTTGGTTATTTTTTTTTAAAGGTTCTTCGAAAATACATGTGTCGAAAAAATATTTAAATTGTGTTTGAGTTAATTTTGATTGTTATTAGTTATATTTTTCTTTCTTTTCTTTTTAAGGGATTGTTTTAGTTTGTATTTATGCCGTTTGCTTAGTAAGTTCTTAATTAGATTCGAGTTTCATTTTTCCTTGTTATACGAGGGTTAATTGTAAGCGTAAATAGTTTCACAAATATGTGTTAAACTTTGTGGAGTACTACACGAAAAGAGTGGAAATTATCGGGTATAGCTATACAACAAATCAATCGAGTTGGTCTGGGCTCATTTATACTTCAATATCAAAAAATATAATATATAGACGTCGCTCAAGAGATTTGTTATGTTGTTATGTATGCATATTTGTATAGAGAATTATATGGAATTATATGTACCTTGCTTTCTTTGGAAAAATGAACTCAATTTGAAGACAAGGTGAGCAAAGATTTTCAATGCAACGTAAGTAGATGTATATTGTGATGTATGGAAATGATTGATAACACACAAAAACACTTTAACATATATGCAGCTATATATATATACATATATATATATAAGTTGTATATATATTTACAAAGGTATATGGTATGTAGTATTCATATATATGCTATATTGAAAATAGGTAACTATCAAAATTTAGCACAATTTCTTAAACATTACACAGTTAGGACCGAGTAAACAATCAAAAGGGTATACCAAAAAGTACTGAAACACAATATTGTGAGCTTCAATGCTAGCTAAATTAGTTTTTTTTTTTTTTTTTGTTTTGCTTTCGTTTTTGTATTTAAATAAATTTCGTGCGCTGGCGCCCCGCACCAGAACAAATCCGATATACTTAATCTTAAACTTAAGCGCTAACTCTTGAATTAATTTAAATAAACATATTAAAAGTTCGTTTTGTTTTTTGGTTATACTCAAAAAATGACACATTTAACAGACTTTTCTTTGTTACTTAAAATATTTGCATGTTAGTTCTTAGAGTGGGCAAACATTTAAATATAGTTGTATTTAATTAGAATTAAGAATATGTCAAGGTTGAATTTGTCTTTTCATAAATAGATCTCTAACAATTGTAAAATCGAAAATTGCTTATAAATTTAGAATATTCATTGTTTAAGGGGAATTTTTTTGTTTGCTTGTTTGTTTTTTTTTTTTTTTTGGTTTGTGTTTACAACTCTTGCTAAGCGTAAATTGAATTTCAAACTGTACTTAAAACTAAATGCAATTTGTTAATTTAGGGTTTTAGTTTTAGCGTGTGCCTCTACGTTTAAATTCGTTTATCTGCCATAATTAAATAATTTTGAATTTTGACATACATATATACATTTAATTTATATGTATATATCTTTAGGTACATATTCAAAAATGAAATTCAGTTCGCTTAATTAACTAGAACAGAAAACGATAAGTCTTATCAAACCATAGATACATCAATATATGTTTGTATATATATATGTTTTGCTGGAAAAATAAATAAGATATTTCTATATATTTATATATGTTTGTTGAGTATTCATATTTAAGGTGTTCTTTTTTTTTTTTGTTTTTGATATTTAATTAAATACAGATAAATGTTGCTTACGCTTCCCGTAGCCCCAGAATACAGGGAAAATAAGAGTATTCTGGAGTTCTATTCCTTTTTAGCTAAGCTAGTCTATAAGTAGTGATTGTTGTATGCATTTGTCTCATATAAAACTATCTCGCTTGCCTAACACACTAAACAGCCACGCCTTCATTTAACTACATTCAAACACAACAAATTTCACTTTTATCTTAGCCTTTGTACCATGCTTAATTCTCACTGAGATCCTTAATAGCCTGAAGTATGCGTTTGACATGTCCCACCTTGACCACGCCCAGATCCTTAAGATCCCGTCTACCCAGCGTAAGCAGCTCCTTGCCACGTATATCGTTCTTGAGAAAGCTATCCACATATTCCGACAACTGCATGGTCTCCAGCCAGGTGACCACCTCGTTGACGCTCCAGTTATTGGCCGCCTCGCGGGTGTTTGTAATCGGAGGCTTGAATTGCTGCTGGCCGGCGGTTGAGCCGGAGCGCAAACGCACCCAGAATGGACGCGATTTGCGACGCCCATCAGACTAAGAATTAGAATATGGTTTATTAAAGGAACTCAATTTCCGCAAGATATATTTGTTACCTCCTCGTTGGGTGCTAGCACGTTGAAGTAGGCGCGCAGCTTGCCATCGATGCACTTCTGCACTGAGCACTTTTTCAGCTCCATCTCCATGTTGGCCAACGCAGCACTCAGCTTAGTCTCGAGATCCTCGCGCAGTATAAGACTGTGACCACGATCACGCAACAGTGTGCATGCATCATCGTAGAGCTGGCGCGAGGAGTCAATCACTTCCACCAGCTTGGTGCGCAGTGAAGGGCCCTCCAACAGCTTGCCTTGCGGATGTATGGACTCCAAGGCTTCGCTGGCACGGCAGGCCACCTCATATAGATCATGCTGTAGTGCCGGATGGGAAATGATTAAGAACTTTACCCACTTGACCAGCGAGCTAACTGCCTCGATGAAGTTCAATAGCACATAGCACTCGCGCTCCGATATGACATCATCAGTGGAGACGGCGTGCTCGGACGCAGTCGACGAGGTGTCGCGCTGTATGGATATGCTGTGCTGACGCTGCTTCTCCTGCCAGCTCTTGAGCGACACCTCCAGACTGCGGTTGCGGCACAGCATCTGGACGCGATTCTTGTGCAGAATGCGTATCATGCCCGGTGGCTGCAGCCAGGCCTCGCCATCCACCTGAATCGGTATCTCCTCGTCGCCCAGTATATTAATCTGCACGCTCTGGCACTGGGCAATGCGATGATGCTGCAGATTGATCAATCGCGACGCAGCCATCTGCACCGATCCAAAGACAGCGACCACCTCCAGCACACGATCATCGAAGCTAGGCGGCAGAAAGATGTCCTCCTTCTTGCTGCTGTTGCCCCAGAAATTGGTGCCGCCCATGAAGCTGGGTATATTCAGTATGACAATACCCTGGAGCTCTGGCAAAGGTATGCGCTGGCCATCGCACTCTAGTTGCACGCGCTGCTCCAGATTTTTGCAGGTCTTCTGCAGCAGCTGCTTAGAGCCAAGCACGCCGTACCACATATAATTCCGTGCTCGGGATCGACATTTCTCCGGATGCTCCTCGCGTTTGTTGTGAAAGTCAAGCGAGATCTTTGCATCGATGCCAATGCCAAAGTAATTGTTCATCACACACTTCTCATGATAGCCAGCAAGCAGAGTTTCATCCGGGTCCATCAACGGGCTGACGGCGGCGCACAGCGTGTCCGCATTGGCCATCAAGCACTTGGATATAAAGCCAGTGCCATTGGCCAGATCTATAAAATATAAAAATATAACAACTTTGAATAAAGCATAAAAATAAATTGAAGTGGAATAGAAAAAAATATAAATATAAATTCGAAATCAGTTTAATTAATATTTCTAATAATAATAATAATTTAAAGAAATTAAATTTTTAAGTAAAGAAAAGGAAGATTGCAAGAAATTCCACTTACTGGGCCAGTTGGGCAAGCGAACGAGAGGATTGATAATTGGTAACTTGCGATTGGTCTCTTCTGTGGGTGTTCGCTCTTTATCCTTGCCTGTTTTCTCATCCTTGTCGCCTGCGCTAAAGTGTTCAAAGCCGAAGAGTGTGGAGCCCATGAAGAGACTCGATTTGGAGCCCTTGAGTGCCTGCAGATTGGGCAAAGCTTCGTTCGGCTGCAAGAAAGATTCAGCGATTAGATCGGAGCGTGGAGCAATGGGTCATTGGTGTCAAAGAGCAACTGGAAAGTCAGCACTAACTACGATACAAAGAAACATGTGGATGTGGCTGATTGAGAGAGAGAGAGAGAGAGTGAGAGTGAGAGTGAGTATGTGTGTGTGTGTGTGTGAGCGCTTGGAGTGTGAGATTATGTGCGTGTGCCAGTGTTGTGTAATGGTGTACGCAGGTTTCACAAGTGAGGTTTGTTTTCAGCAAAAGAAATAGAAAAGAGAGAGGGAGGGTGAGAAAGGATGAAAGAGAGAGATAGAGAGAGAGAGAGACAGGGCACTACTTGGAAATCAAATGAAAATCGTATGGAAAGCGGAGCGTATTTGATATTAGCTTTTGTTATGGAAATTGTTTAGTATTCAGTATTGGTTAACGTTAGTTTATAATATTGGGTATTAGACAACACTACTTTTCAAGACGACAACACGTGTGTAACTCAAAAAAATCAAATCAAACTGACGCGTGTGCTGTAACCACAAACTGAAACGAAAGCTGAGACTTTAACTGGCACTTTATACAGGGGATATTACTAGAATATATTGCATAAATCTATATATAGTTATTTCATTTGCTGGGGTTACGGATACACATCGAACGAACGAACGATCAAACGGTCGAACGAGCGAACGAGCGAGCGCATGGAACGAACGAACTCAGGAACGCAGTAGAGAGGAGAGACCCCGACCTCTGGTTAACGGGCTTACCAGCGGTATCAGCGGCCTAATTAGCGCCAGGGTTGCCAGGCGAATATCTGGTTCGGCGACCACAAAGAAACGCACACTGAACAGTCCGTAGCTGCGTTTAACGTTAAGTTTTTGGTTTCTCTTCTAAGAAAATGTAATTCGTATTCGCGAAAAAAATAATATTATGTCTATGTGTGATAATATATATATATATTTTTTTTTTTGAATGTATGTGAATGTGTGTGTATATATATATGTGAGTGTCTAAGTGTGTTAAAAGATTTTCAGTGTTGTGAAACTAAAAGAGAAATTCATACAAGTAGTTGACATAATTTTGAAATACGTACCAATTGATTTGTGCTTTGTTAAATATTTAATGTATATATATATATAAATATATATATATATATATATATATATATATATATATATATATATATATTTATATATATATATAAAGGTTTGTTTGATATATATATAGTTCCATATATATCGTATTAAATGTAGTTGTTTTGATTGATTTTGTTGTATTTTTTATTGAAATAAAATCTTGTTTTCATAACTCAAACGCAACTAGCTAAATTATAGTTAATGTGGCAAATAATAGTAAAAACGTATATGTTATGTTTTGTTTAATTCACACGGTTCCATAAAATCGAAAGCAGATATTCAGTTTGAGTCAAATTAAAGAACTCGATTATATAATTGAAAATGTGAAACCAGGATATGCAAGTATTTTATTTTTTAATTTTTAATATTGTTTTTTTTTCTAGTATACAATTGTTTAGTTGTAATTTCTACTAATAAAAGTACTCAACAATTCTATTAATATAGACAAACTTATCCATTTACTTTAACTAACGTAAATGCTTTCCATGTGAATCGCACAAAAATCTACAAAATAAATGAAATAAATTGTGTATATGACTAGATGTAAATTTTCAGCAGAATAACCCTCTGCATTCCGTATTAATATTTTTTTATTTTTTTGTTTTAATATCGCAACAATTACCTAAAATCTCATTTGTGTGTACGAATTTGTTCGATTTGATGTCTGCATTGCCTTTGCTCGGCTGACATACATATACTTTCACTTGCTGATGCAGTAGTGCCAACGTAAATCATATTTATATATATATATATATATAAATATATATATGTCGTCGTATATATATTATGTATATATATATGTATATGGTATATGTGGGGGGAGTTAGTTGTTTTGGGTCAGGACTTACCTTGAAGAGACTGCCACAGCTAATTCTACGACTAGCCGCTGGTGAACTGCTGAGGAAGCGCGCATGTTCCGGATCCAATGTTATTAAATTTGGATTGAAACCGGAATGCCGACGATCTTTATCCTTGTCATAATCGCGCACAGCCAAGCTGGGCGCATGGCTCGAGTGACGTCGTATCTCCGAGGAGTTCAACGTGCGTACACCGAGCAGCGACGATGAGGTCGCTAATAAGGATGATGACGCTGCTGTTGGCTTAACGGAATCACCACGCAATGGTGTTGGTGGCCTTACAACAACACTTATCTGTGGATAGTTGGGATTTACATCATCAAACGATTCTTTCTTACACGACTCATCAAAGGTAATGCGCTTTACTTCTTGTCCATGGCCTGACTTCTTTGTGGGCGATGTCGACGAGGCCATTGCCGATTCAAGGGGCTTTACTGTGGTCGATGTTGTTGTTGTTGTTGTGGTTGTTGTTGTTGTTGAAGTGGTTGTCGTTGCATTATTGATTTCAATTTTAATTGCAGTGTCCAATTCGTCGCTAGTCGTAGTCGTTGTTAGATTTCGATACGTTTTGGTTGGGGCTGTGTTTGTCGGCGTATCAGCCTCTTCGTTTTTGCCGTTGTCATTGTTGTCAAGCACTAGCTGCTGTTGAGATACGATTGTGGTTGTTGTATTTGCATTCAATTTCTTGAGAGAGATACGCTTTTTGGGGCGCTTCACATTAGAGATAGAGTCGACAGGAGCGGAGCAGGAGATATGCATATTTGAGATTTTTTTTGTTGTTTGATATTGGTTTTGGTTCGATTTCGTTATATTTATTATTTTTTATTTTATTTTAGAGTTCGATTTGGAGATTTGGATTTGGATTTTAGGCAAGCAAGTAAACGTATTCGGTTTGTTCAATACACACGAAAAGAAAAGTTTGAAGAAAGAAGCAAACGGAGAGCAACAAAGATTTTTTACCATAAGTGGCCATGTCGGAGCACTTTCGATAAACATAACATAGCTATAGCTCTATATATATATATATAAATGCATATGTATATATATATATATATATATATATATAGGTATATAAGTATATATATACAATTTACCTACTTTTGGCCGGATCGGCGGTTAACACATACCTTGAAACTCTGACGCGCTATATCGTTACCTTCCACGAACTGCGCCAGGCTGCAGTACCGCGGCGGCTCCCGTATCTTCTGATCGTCGCAGCGATTGTCGATCTCGAATACAATATTCTCAAAGCCGAACTGCTGCGGATTGTCGTCGCTATCCATGCGTGCGAGTCCGGCCTTGCGAGGCGGCGAGGAGTTGCGTCGCCGTGGATGCGTTTTGCTTTTGACCAAGGCACTTAGCGATTTCTTGCGCGGCGGCTTTGGCGGCCCAGCATGCTCGGAGCAGAGTGTGGTGGTGTCATCGGTGATGGTGTTGTCCTGCAGAGCATTGGTTATATCATGGCCCAGCACCGAGCTAATGTCATCCATTAGGCTCTCGCCAGGCATGGGTTCCGTCTCATCGCTAGTCTCCGGCGAATCGATGTGCGTAAAGTTGTTCGCATCCAGGCTCTACTCGGGGATAGAAATTTAAGTTATAGATTTTAATTAATTTTAATTCGCTGCTGAGACGAGGCTTCCCCACTCACTTGTATGATCTCGCCTAGGGTGTGACCCGGTTCGGGTTTGTCGAAGATCTCGGAAGCCACACTGCACTCCTCATTGCTAATAGCGGATAGCACATCGCTCGCCTCCGCGCCCAGATCCTCTGACGAGGACTGTTCCTGTAAGAGCAAAAGAAGAGACAGCTAAGTTTCCTTCTCAATTAATAGTTAGTTAATGTCATACAGTGTTGGTCTGGGCATCGGTGTCAATGATTGTGAGGTTCTCGCTTGTATAGACATTTTGGGATTGGGGGGTTACGACAATGCCGGGTACCTGTAGATTACAAGTGTGTACCAGAGCACGATGCGGCTCCTGCGGTTCGCTTTTCTCGTTGCCGTCGGCCTCCTCCTTCTCGGTTTCGATCTGACTGCTCGCAGTGCGCTCCTTATCCTTGTCCAATTCGCGTGTCATGTAGTAGGTACGCTCGAACACCTCGATTGGTCGATAGTTGGACAAGGGATCGACAATCGGTTCGCTTGTCAAGATCGGCACACGCAGAAAGTCCACCTTCCGCTCGGTGGGCGTGTTGTCGCCTGTCTCACTGCTGGGCGACAGACGATTGCCGGCATCATCGATGTTGGCGCCACCGCTCAATGACAAGCGGCCAACGCGATAGACTGTCTCCCCGTTGGCGCCCTCCTCCATTTCTTGGATGACCTCCGGCACACCCGAGCTGCGACGGCTGTCCGCAAATTGACGCGGCGCTGGCAAATTGATGCTGTTGAAGAAATTCTCATCCACTGAATCGCGTCGCGTGTCCGGCAGCGGCGATATGCAGGTCAAGCGTGATGTTTCCATTGTCGGCGAGATAATATTGATGGGTGGTATAATTGGTAGCGGCGAGCCGCAGGGCGTTGAGTCGCCTGAATTTGTAATTGGTATTTTGAGCGCCTCAAAGGGTGTAATGGAGAGCTTACGTTGGTAGCGCTTGGGGCGACCCGGTTCCGAGTGCTCCACCACATTGTAAATGGCACGCTTCACACTGTTCGCTCGGGCCTGCAAGGCCTCTTTTTCGCTGGAGCGCAGTGAGCGGCTATTGCGACGCTCCTTTGAATTTATATTATCCTTTTCAGTTTTTTCAATTGATACATCCGGATTGCTAGAATGATCAAAATATATTATTAGCATTTACCAAAACGATTATACCCTGTTTACCCTATTTTCAATGGGATCAGGGTATAAAAAGTTAACCACTTTTTTTTTCAAATTCAAAATGTAAGCTGCGCAGCACAGCTTGAAAGAAGTTCAGAGCTGCTTGCTGCAAGCAGTGCATCTGGTTGCAAAGCAGTGCAATTCGAATAAATGAAATTGTAGCATACTTTTCAGCTGCCAAGAAACTCATAGGAAATAAATTAAAAACTTTATGTATTACAAAAAATATTTAAAACGACATGAAAATTAAATTATATTTATATGGTACACCTCTTATATGTCATTATAAGTATCTTCGACTTACAGAAAGGAGGGGCGTGCCGATGTTAGGGGCATGCTGCGCGATATTAAACTTCTTATTGTGGCAACCAAATCATCGCCACTGTGTGTACCCAGCTCCTCCTCTTGCAGGGCATCCAGCAGCATGGTGAGCTTCTGCCTAAGTATGTCACATTTTATAGCCAGCTGCTCGTCGTCCTTGTGATGCTCACAGATGCGTGAGATCAGCTCATCGACGGTGTCGCACAGCGAGCGCGTAGACGATATTAATGTTTGCGTATCGTTCGTCTCGACTATGAAGCGCAAATGGTGATTAGCCGACGTGACCATGCCCGTGAGCAGAGCTTCCTGTTCCGTGGTAATGGACATCTTTGGTATCTTGGGCACCGTGATGGCCTTCTCGAACACCATAATGCTCCAGCGATCCAGCATTTTGGTGCTGGCCGACTCATAGCGCTCCAATATTTGGGGCAGGTGGGTGTCATCATCGCAGCTGGAGCCCCAGCCCAAGACTCGGGCCAGATCGTTGCCCGTGCCCAGCGGCATGACAGCCACCTGACATTGTTTCTGTGCGGGAATTATATGAGCAACGATAGATGGCAGCGATAAAGATATGGCAATTAAAACTTACATGCATATTGAAACGATCAATCTCGCTGAGCACCCAGCCTACGGAGCCATCGCCTGAGCACACCAGAATGCGAAACATTTCAAAGTGACGAAAGAGACGTAGACCCAGGCTGGGTCCTGTTGAAATCAGATCGAATACTTGCGCCGGATTCAGCAGCTGCTTGAATCGTCGCAGAAACTTGACGCCCTGATTGTCGCCGGACTTTGAGTTGACAAAGACAAGCAACGGCGAAAAGTTGCCCTTCGGACTGACCACATCCCAGGCATCGTCCGTGCTAATTGAATGTACGCTGGTGGGCGGTACTACAGACAGCTTGGCGGGCCCAATCGGGCAGGCAATTGCCATTTGCGGTCGACATGCCACATGCACCGTGTCCCGGCACCACAGGCAGCGCCAATCCTGCAACCGCAACACCGAGCCGCACGTCTTCTTGCAAACCGCACAAATGGCCGAAACGGGCAGATTGCCCTCCATCCACTGATGCGGCATAATGATGCTGCCATCGGGCTGTTCGATGATATCCTTGCCGACCGTTGCCAACGTTGTCCACTTGCAGTTGGCAATCGCCTTGGCCGCACATCGCTTGTGCACCTTGCACTTGCATACCTCACAGCTCAGACCGTGCGAGGTGACGCCAGAGAGCGCATCGCGGCACACGTTGCAGTAGGTGGGTCGCGCATGGGAAGTTGCATACCAGTGATGATGATTCGAGAGTATGTCATGCTGATCAATTAGAAAGCTATCGCCACGCGGACGCTGCGGTGCCGTCGCTGTCTTCAGTGATCCCAGCCAATCCTCCATGTCGCGTCTGGACTCGGCGCACAGCACCAGAGAGCGGGTAGGTGTTATTATCTGAAATATAGATGTAGATTATATTCATTTAAACTTTTTTATTTATTTATTTAAATTTTTATTTTAAGTTTATGCTAGATACAAGCTAAGCAGAATATTTAGCCGGGCACCTCCTACTCGTATCTCGTATCAATGCCTTAACTAAACTCCTAAAAAAATACATTTTAACCATAGCTCGCACATAACTGTTGACCGTTTGTCGATGTCTGCAAAAAATAAAAAAATAAACAAGTAAGAAAGCTGTAGTCGAGACTGCTCGACTACGAAATCCCCCGAACCCCTCTTGGAAAGAATAATATTCTAAGAATTATTCGATTCGTTTCTGCACGCATAGCAAAGTACACATGCATACACACGCTGATCTACGCTTGTACGCATGCATGTGTGTATGCATTGCAGGCGTCTTGCTGACTCGCTGTCTCGCTTGCTCTGTCACGTTTGTTAAGCTGCGAAAACTTATTTGATTCATAATTCTGTTTCGTAATCAAACTGTCAGGTCTATATGTCAAACCAAACTGTATGACTTTAAAATAAGTGTTTTAACACATTTTGAGGTGAATTGGGGACCGGGATCCAAAATCTGACAAAAACCGATATTGTATTAAATTAGTATCTATGTATATCTATATAAAAAAAAATAAAAATTAGAACTTGTCAATGGACATAAGACTTAACATCGGTGTTGTAGAACTCGCGATGATCTAACATTACATGCAACAGTCTAGCCATCTACACCACGACACATCTTAAACTTGCAATAGCGAAAACGAATGAAATTCAGTGCTATGCGTCATATACAAAAGAAAACAAAAACTAAAGCAGAGGCTGAAAATACAAATACAATTCAAAGACAATGCTAAACACAATTCAAAGACAATTCTGATTCTAAGAATCTGCATGGATGGCAACATAGAAAACAGCCCAAGCTGTTTTGTGTGTATATGTGCACACGCATAGGAAATTGCTTTGCGTTGCCAACGTTGCTTGCATTTGTATTGCGATTTTAATTGCTTTATTTTGTTTAATAAATATGAACGTATTTAAGGAATTGTATTAAAAGTTTCAGCATATGATCTAGATATTCTATTGAACATTTTACGATTTTTTAGAAATCTCAACGCTTACAATTAGCTTTACATACAAATGTACAAATGCGCACGCAGCCACACGCTGATCTACGCTTGCACGTATACATACATACATATGTATATGTATGTATGTACGCATTGCAGGCGTCTTGCTGACGCGCTGCCCAGCTTGCTCTGCCACGTGGGTTGCGTTGCGAGAACTTCTATGATTAATAACTCTGTTTCTAGATGGACATTTGTAATCACACGTTCAGATTATGATCATGACAATCATATCTATATGCCAAACCAAACTGTATGTCTCTAGTATTTGAAATACATTTTTTACACATTTGGGGGTGTGGAGATGAATTGGGGACCGGAATCCAAAATCTGCCAAAAACCGAAATTGTATTAAATTAATATCTATATAAATGTAGAAGACTTGGAGACTCTAACTCTAAAGATGAGCGAGATATAATTTTATAACTGATTCTCGATAAATTGATATATCGATAACTCTGGAAATATAAGAGTTATCGAATTTCTGAAACAAACTCGTACTGCGCGTGCAATATACGAACCTAACACAAAAAGAATGAAGTCTCTAGCTTTTGTATCTTCGGATATCCTTGCGTTCAAACATACGGACAGACGGACAGACGGACATGGCTATATCAACTTCTCTCGTCACCCTGATCAAGAATATATATACTTTATGGGGTCTGCCACGCCTCCTTCTCCCTGTTACATACATTTAACAAAACCATTATACCCTGATTTCCCATTTTCAATGGGTTCAGGGTATAAAAAGAAAAAAAAATACAAAATCAGAGAGCGAGCAGAACCTCTCTTGTTTTTGTTTTTTTCGCTCTGGTCTTTACTTGGTTGAGTTCTTCAAGCAAGAAATCTGTGTATATATGCGAGGGTTGAGCTCGGTGAACACATCGATTGCATATGTGAAATTAGTGTGTGCATGTATGTATGTGAATTTTGAGTTATTTGCTAACTTACTGACCATCATTGTGTGAGCGTCAATCGAATCGCTACCTAAACGATGCAATTGCAAGGCGCTCAAACGAAAGCTAGAACGGAAAGAGCCGAAGGTTCTTGCTAGGTGAGTGAATATGAATTATTTACTTATTTATTTATTTATTTCACTTTATAGTTGATCTCTTGAGCAGTGTGTTATTTGAGAGATATGATCATATCATTAGATTTTTTACTAATTCTATATATTTTTTACAGTTTTTCAAGTTTAGTTCGCGATGGTTCAGCGAATAAATTCTTATCAGCCTTCACCTGCTGTTATTTAGATTAATAAATGATGATTTAGATGAGCTGCTAGTCTATCTGTACATATATGGAATCGTGTTACGCAATAAGGTCTGTGAAATTCTGGGAATTTGTCAGACCTTAATGTTGCAATCAGTTTCTCAGAAATCAGTTAGTTGCAGTTCATCTTAGTTTTTTAAAAAATTAACTGATGTTTGTACCGCAAAGCCCCAACTATGTAGGTATTCCATTTAGGAAAGTTTTGACTAATCTAATCTTGTTGATGACAGGCTTTTCTGATATATACAACACTTTGCTGTTGACGCTCATCCATTCAATCTAAACTTTGCAGTTTGATTTTGCAACTTGTTATCACCTGGCTCAGCTCTCTATCGAGCGTGGTATTTAAGTGCCACACTTGGAATCGAGCAACATTTCAGGCTAACTGTCTCCAATTTTATTTATAATAGAAAATAAACCGTTTTTTTTTTTTTTAATTTTCAATAATCATTACTATGGAATATGTACAATAGAAAATAGTTGCACTTGGTTAAGCTGTTTACACATATGCTTATAATAAAACACCCGCACACACACACACACACATACACACATGCATACATATATTCTCATACACACACACACACACACACCACATGCGAGACGTGCTTATTAGTTGTGTAATCAAAGATGGGTCTATTAGTTTCTATGGCCTCATTAACATGCAAATAACTCTCATATTTATGTTAATATGCAGACAGGAGCGCCCGCCACGCCTTTTCAATAGAGTGGAATGCGCAAAACAATGCGCCAAGCCCTCAAAGTTCAACAAAAGCTGTGCGGGGCGTATTTTATATACGCCTCGGCCAATCCGCCCCCAGCCCGCCCCCTCATTTCATAGCAGTCACAATTAATGCGGACTCTACTCTGGCATAAGCAACAGCAAAAGATAATAATAACAAGGCTAACTGAAGCACGCCAGCTACCTGATTATGATTTGCTTGTCATGTTGCCTAATTTATGGCACACATGTCCTTCACCGAACATATCCTTGGCCAGCGGCAAACGCTGTTGCTGTAGCTGTTGCTGTTGCTGTTGCTGCTGCTGCTGCTGCTGCTCCTTTAGTGGCCAAGTTCATTCGGGTAATTGATGTTACAAAGTTTCTTCGTTTTTGTTGTATTATTAAATTAATGAGCTAACATGACTGTCTAGCCACGGACCTTGACCAAGCCCTGGCCATGTCTAGAACTTGTGAATAAGTATGTTTTATTGGCTAAGCGAGCATTGAAGAGACTTTCACTCTAGTGTACGCAGAAATTCAATCTCAAGTATACAATCAGAATCTGTAACAATAATACGGCCCTTTAAAACCCACAGTTCAATGGCTACAGTTGACCCATTTAACAGCAGTTGACATGCCACATGCCACATGCCACATGCCACATGCCAATGTCATAGCTGGCAGACTCACATTGACTGTATCCAGCATTGCATGCAACGCATAATGGATATGTGCAAAAAGGCTATGACCACGTCAACATTATAATCCACTTCCATGGGCCAGCCCAGAGTCCGTCTGCCGTCGAACAGAAAGCGAAAATGAAATAAGCCGATGCCAGTTAACGTCCTGAGGCCAAGCGGATGGCGCAGGGGCTAATCCCAAGCTCGACTGCAAGCATTGTGGTTTACCTCAAAAGCTCATTGAGCTAGAAGCGCCCAGCTGCAAGTGTGCGAATCGAAAATTAAAGATGAGACAGAACTATTTAGAAGGTTGAGCACGTGACACACCTGTGTCACGAGTTGGCTAGACTAAACACGACTAAGCACGACTTAGGCCGACCTAACACGATTTGGCAATAGCTTATGGCATATTACGAATCGATCAAATTGAAAAGCGCAGCACGCATACATCGAAATTGACTTTAATCGTATACGATGCGATGTTCAGCGACACGTGCACATCGTTAGGTCGCTTCAAGTGTCGGGGGTCAGGTGTGAATTTTTATAACGGCATTAGAATGCAATTTAGACAGTTGACTAGGTGGCAAGAGCCAGACACAAGTTGGAATCGTCACTAATTACATTCTGAGGCATTAATTGAGTTTAATTCGTCAGCTGACTTTTGCAATTGAAAACAGCTTTGACTGTTTGAGGTTTGCTTGAAGTGTTGCAATATTGCAATTAGTGCAACCAATGCCACAATCAAACCGCATGAACAGGCATTTGCATCACCCAAATCGCTTTTCTTAGTAAGCTCCCGTGTGCTCCGCACTCGCCCTGGCTCTGCCTGTGGGCTTTTGCTATTCAATTAAAGCCACATTGCACGTGCCTTTGCTCCTGCCGCCTGTCTGCGGCACTTGCAACATGAATATGCTTTCATGGTTGGCTGGCGCCTGCGGTTTACTTGTCACTCACTCACATTCTCTTTGTCCGTATGGCAGCCTGGTTACTTGGTTGCCAGGTTGCCAGGTTGCCTGGCTACCTGCAGCACCTCGGCCAGCTCGCCTTTCAATGGGGCGGAAATTATTTGCTTTTTGGCCACTGACCAGCACTGACAGCAGTGCATTATTGCACGGTATTCAATTACCTTTAAACTTTCGCCCAACAGCTCGGGAAACTCGTTTAATTTAATTTTCTGAACATTTTGAATTTTACTTTGCATTCAGCAATGGAAGCCTAATTTCCCTTTCAGAATAGTTTTAACAAAGTTAATTAAATGTAAAAGAGCACATTTCCTTGCACATATTAATGTGGCTGGAATATTATATTAATAAATAATTTATTTTGTTTTGAAACAAGTTTTATCTATTGTATAATAGGCAATAATACATTATTATCAGCTAAATTAATTCTCTTTAAATCACGAAAAATTAAGTTTTATTGATATATATTGATATTGAAAGGACGAACGTAGCATTTGAGAAGGGAAATTGGAATATATTGCTCAGATAATTCAAAGATGATGAATTAATGTTTTATATTATATACTTGTGCACAATAAATCGTTAACGATTCAGCATTACTTCATCCGTCTGTCAGTCTAGTTTATAAACGAAAATCTAAAGTCTTCGTTGAGCAGAAACTTTTTTTCACGACAGGCGAAACTCTAATATTTTCCTCCTACTCTGTTGCTTCATGGTAATTTAGGTAACTTTGATACTGAACTATTCCCGTTTCTACTAATCGAACAGTTCAAGTCTCTAGTTATTATAGTTTCTGAGATCGAAGCATAGCTACATCTGGCTGGACAGACAGATAGACGGACAAGGCTAAATCAATTCAATTCGTCGCCTCCTTCTAACTGTTACATTTGTCAAAATCTTTATAATCTCACATCATAATTTCAAATCATAATCAGGGTATAATTACTGATCAATTGAAATACATGTAGAATTGGTTCAGCATGAAACTTTTGACTTAGAAATACTTTAAATTTTATGAATGAGCGCAATGGACTTTGTTTTTATGATTTACAAAGACTACAATAATTTATGTACAAAGTTGTGCAAAATGTTTGTTTTTAATGAGTTTCCACTGGAATATTTATGAAAAGCAATTCCACAAAGTATTTGGGGAAGCTCTAATATTTTGTAATGCAAATTACGATTTAAGTATATCTGTGGAAGATAAATCAACAGTTCTAATGCGTATATCTAAATATTATTCTTTTTCACAGCTGAATTGAAAAAATTCTTTTGTGATTTTAAAGTATTTCGATTTGGGCAGAATCCGACTCAGACGACGAGGCATTTAGATCGAGTGTGTGTATATGCTTAGCCCCTCTGTGGCAGTAAATGTTAGTATAACTGTATTTAGCTTCCGGCTACAGACACAAGCACTGGTACGCGCCACTCGCTGTGCACTCCAATCAAAAAAACAAACAAAAACATGGCGAAGCTGGAGCTGCTGTCAGAATTCATTACACCGAAAACGGAAAGTGGAGTGGATGCCACGCATCATTTTGCTTCAAAATATTCATGAATTGGAGCAGTCTCAGCTGAAGCAGTAGCACAAGCAGACAGAACAGAAGCAACAGCCAAATTACGCATACGCCGAGTTGTCCCCGCAGAGCGACTCAGAAATGGCGCTGGTTGGCTGTGGACTGCCTGGCCTAACGAAATCGTATTGGAATGCTTGAGCCCACATCTGAGCATTGATGAACACATCTCTCTGTATCTGTTTGCTGTATCCCCAAGTGCACGCACACGTTTCCTGCATGTACACACATAAATATATATATATATATATATATATATATATATAGCTTTATATATACTTTCTTCTTCTTTTTTTTTCATTATCGCGCTGGGCCGCCCAGCGCAATGTTGAAATTACTTTTGAAATTTTAATGGCCGTCGGCTATTTCGCCAAAATACACACACAGGCACATAAGAGACATACATATGTATGTATATATACATATATAAATATATATACAAATGTATAACAACTTTTTATGACGCAACGGAAGAGGCTGTCAAAATGTAACACGTGGCGTATGAGCTACATGCATAAGTATTCACAAGATTCAAGCTAAAAGCCCGATTTGCATTTGCCCGTTTAAGATTTTAAAAGTAAAACAAACGAATTTAAAAAAGCTCAACTTCAGCTAAATATCAAAGCGTAGACCAAGTATCAAAAACGAAAGAGAAAAAGAAAAAAAACCTCGTGTAAGTCCTTGCGCCGCAGTATCCACAACTTTTTCAAGCACATGACAACATTTTGTATACATTTTTTATATGAATTTCAGCTAAATTTCAAAGTTCAAGGACACGAGAGTATGTGTTCTTGTGTGTGCCTGTGTTACCTGGCACCGTGCTGAGCTCGTAAAGAAGGAGTGCCTACGTTTCATTTGGTATGATTGTTTCAAATTTCATATACGCCAGCTGCTGTCGGCGCCGCAGGCCAATTGCCCTTAGCCAAGCGTTTAGGGAACTAATAATTCCAGCTCTTTGTTCTCAACAAATTTCATGGAAATCAGCACGTGAGCACGCTCATATATATATATATATAGGTATAAGTGGGGGCAATATATAGATGCATGAACTTGAGCACATCGAAAATAAAATTTATGGCACAATAAATTGAAAATAATAAATTTCAGTGTGAGATTTCAGAGAGGAAAATTATTCAAGTGAATAAAGAAAGTGAACAACAAATATTAATTTGAAAATATAAAGGTGTATATTTTTCATATTTTTCGAACTTATAGATGGTGAACATATGATGATTCATTTATTATATTACTTTATATTTCATTTAATTAATTTCTATACAATTTCTTTTTATTTTGTGTGGGTCAAAGTTGTAAAGAAAAATAAACTTTGAAGTATTAAGAATAAAACTGCATAAAACTTATTTTGGAGAACTTCTTTTTCATCACATTAATTTATTACAAATTTGTTTTCACTTTGCGTTGAACGAATTTATTCATTAGAATAAAAGCTTTTATAAAATTTAAGCCTTTGCATTCATGAATCAAATTTCTAAACCTTTTTTTTTTTTTTTTTGGGTGCCCCGCTCTCCGCTCTCTGCTAAGCCTAACAAATTTCCTTTTATCAACCTAACAAATCTCTTATTGTGCACAAGTTTTTCACTTTTCTACATTCATCTAGAAAAGGCGAATAGACCCAAAAATGTGCTCAGCTGCTGGAAATTGGCTTTCGTTTGGCCCCCATCTCCAGCGCTTTGTTGCTGTTTGTTTGCTTTGTTCAATTAAATTATTTGAAGGGTATTATAATTATGATCTGTCAACTACATTATGCCCTGATATAATCCAGCTAATATGCACAGAGCTAATATTTGATGACTTTAATTATGTGGAATTGAAATTCCAAGTATTTGCAGGCGGAACTATTTGGTGTGGCTGTCAATCAGCTGTAAGATGAGGCCGCAGCTGAGGCCCTTGATTAAAATATAATTTACAACCAGCACTTAATGTGCGTATTTCAAGTACAAGAGCATATATGTGCGCCGCACTGAAGCATGCGAATTTGTCTGAGTCAATCAAGCTGATTGATTGCTTTTGCATACAAAATGCCAGCGTGTATCAGTCTTGCGAATGACTGCCAAAGGCGCCTACATCAATTATGCAGGGCGGTGGCAGCTGCTGGGTAACAATAAAATAAGAGCGACGTCTGTTAATTGCGCCGCCGCACAACATGGCGTATGCGTAATGCGCAATATTTGTTAAACTTCTAATTGAGCGTCAGCAGCAACAACATGTCTGCCAAAAAGTTCAAATCAACAAAAACAACAACAACAACAACAACAGCGACAACAAGGGCACCCTCACGCCTCAAAGTTTGTCCCGAACTCTGTCAAATTTGGGCTTTTGTTAATTACGGATCACTTGAGTAAGAGAAATATTTGCCAGAACTTCAAGAAACAATTTTAAATTGGTTTAGCCTTGGCTTTAAATAGTTGTTGCATGTCAAATGTCATAAACAGTCGTTGGTCATAATCCAATTATATTGATTGGATTTATTTTGATAAGAGAAATTCCATATTTTTCAGTTGACAGTTGTTCACTTTATTAAATTAAAAAAAAAAATATTTGAAATCATATATATATATATATATATTCCACTCTATATTAATTATGATTGATGTTGATTTGCTGATAGAGAAGCAAACGACTTGGCATAATAGGTCGATTAAGTCAACAATATAAATACCTAGACGATTATATCCTATATAAACAATAAAATTTTTGTCATACTAATAACTTTATATAATGCAAAATGTATAAATTTATATAAACTTAATATTAACAATAAAAAACGGCTTAAATAATACAAAATATATATTTTAGTTAATTCTTATCTATATTTATTATTTATTAAATTTGTTTATGAATAACTTCTAAATGAAAAACTTTTTAAACATCTTGTATAAAAAAAAAAAAAAAAAAAACATATATATTTAAGATACTTTCTTATTAAATGTTTTATGCAGTTGATTATCCAACTGTAAATGAACATTTGAATTTTTATTAATTTTTATTTGCTTTCAACAAAGCTCATAAAGTACTAATGGAAATATGTTCTTAATAATCCAATAGTAACTTTAAACAGCTTTAAAGAAAAACAAGTACGAAAGCTCTAGTCGAGACGGCTCGACTATGAGATACCCTGAGCCCTGCTAAAAATATGATACTTTCAGAATATATTAATTGCTAAAATGTGTCTATTTGCCAATTTGCAAGTCTCTAGTATTTGTATTATGTTTTTTTTTTTCAAATTTGGGGGATGGGGGCGAATTTGGGGCCAGAATCCAAGATCTATCAAAACCCGAAATTGTATTAAATTAATATCTATATATGTACTTGGAGACTCTAACTCTAAAGATGAACGAGATATAATTTTATAACTGATTCTTGTTAAATGTTAAAATCGATAACTCTAAAACGAAAAAAGTTATCGATTTTCTGAAACAAACTCGTAAACCGCGTGCAATACACAGACTTATAAAAAAAATAAGTCTCTAACTCTCATAGTTTCTATGATCGACGCGTTCATACATACGGACGGACAGGGTTATCACGACTTTTCTCGTCACCCTGATCAAGAATATATATTCTTTGTGGAATATATATACTTCTGCCTATTACATACTTTTAACAAAACCATTATACCCTGATTTCCCATTTACAATGGGTTCATAAATATATACAACATTTTGAGTACTATTAAAAATAAGTATCATGGCAAAGATCATTCAAAACTTGTGCCACACATCAAGCATCTACGTTAACAAAACTATTTTGCTTATATATGCTTACGCTTTATACTGCACAACTATATTTTTCTTTAAGCTGAGAAAAAAAGAAAAGTTGTAAACATAAACTCATGCAATAAGCACCTGCAGTCACACATGCAGTCACACACGACTGCAGACATATAAGTGATACAGCATTCAACAAATACAACCAGCTGCAGGGTCTTAGGTCACATTGTGCAGAGTCTCCCATTTGAGCAGCTGGCAAGCAGAGACCGCAAAGAGCTCGTTAACAGAGAACTTAACACAACAACACAAACACGCAAACATACCTTATTTATACTATGTTTCACAAAGCTTGCAGCTTGATGCTGTTAGCAAGTACCAAGTAGAAGCTTACTTGTCACAATTGCGTGGCTTCAATTTAAAGAGTTTTCAATTGCAACACATGTTATGTGCGTCGAAAAGAATTTCAGAATATTTAAAACCTAATAGTATGTGAGAATTGTTAATATTAAAATATGGTGGCAATAAATGGCAGCCTGAAGCAATGGATGTATTTATTTTATTTGAATATTCCATTTCACGGGCTAGTAAATTTCATTCAGTTTCTTTCATTTTAATTGTTTTTATGTGTACATGTCGACAGTTGGTTGACATCAAAAGCGTTTTAATTGAAGATTCACTTTTGCTTTATTTTCGAAAGAGTATTTATATATTTATTTATTAATATTACAGTCCATTGACATCTGGTATCGCATTGATTGATATTTATTGCAAAAAAAGTGTGTAAAAATGACATTTTGATATATTTATATAAATCCATCAATAAATATTACATTGAGTGGATGCATATTTATTAATTAGGATATAAGTTTTGTTTTACGATATTCATGTAGTTGAAATAAAATACATACATACATTTCTATACTTTTCCTTAAAATATTTCAACCATTCTGTTTGTGGGAAAAATCTTCGATTTATCCATGTATAAGCACTTAGCTTTTCGTTTTTGGCAAAAATACTGAAAATCTTTTGAATCTTAAATCCGTCGCTTGAAGCTCTCCCACCTACAAGTATATTCCTGAGCGCTGGAATTTGCCGCACAAAAGTTACTTTTCCATATACCCGATAAAAGAGAAGAATAAATTGCGGCTAATGCCATTTGTCGGCGAAAAGGCTTGCGGTTATATATGATTAATTTTCAAAATATATATTGGTATGTGTCTATTCAAACTTTGATCATGGTATTCGAGAACGCAACAGGAACTACAACAAGTGAAACAAATGTAAATGAATGGGCCTGAATTGGTAATACCCTATAAATACACAGATTGACAATGAGAAGCCTGATATTTTAACTGTAATTTAATTTAATCAAATATATATATTTACATATATATGTTATTTGAGGTATGCATACTAATATAAAATATCAATAATAAATATTTTGTTATATTCAAATCTCATTCCTGCAGGCCTTGTTAACATGTTAATTTTTACAGGGTATTTGAATTCTGTAGCCAAACATGAATCGTATTTACTGAAAGCCCGACAAATAAATGCGTTAATTTTGCGCATCAAAAGCTGCGCATTCGTGTATAAAGTAATATAAATTTAAATATTTAGGCTCGATATGCTGCTTGAGCATAGGTTTATTGAGGCTAGGTCTGTCTGGCTGGTTTATATGTATATGCTGAAATAAGTAGCTGACTATAGGGCATTGTGCTGCTTATGCTAATTTGGCATGCAGAGCGCGTCTAATGTAAGCATTTTGCTTTGTTTCTGACAACTAATATCGATGGTATTTGCATTTGTGTTTGTATTTGGTATTTGGTATTTGGTTTTCCCCTTACAGTAGTAGTGTAGGAATAAGGGTCCTCGCCGTCTGTAATTGGGTGTATAAAGGGATAAGATGGCATTGGGGGATGCTTTTCTATCGCAAAGAAAGACAAAAAAAAAAAAAAGCAACAGCAAAAAATATTTGCCTGAGGCCAGACAACGGCAAACAGGAAATGAGCTTGGTTATTCTATGTTTGCCGAGACAGTCTATATACTCTCAAAGGTGTGCAGCTTTATTTACTCTTGGCTTTCATCTCTTCACACTTCATAGCGATATGAGCACAAGCTGAGTATATGGTGAGAATCTCGCACTTGTGTCTTGAATCTTTAATCTGTGCAACAGCTACTACAACTGTTGGATTCATAAAAGTAAGTCTAACATTTTATTGCGGCCAGAAGTTGATAATAAAATATATATGTTACGCAAGTGCCAAAAGTTTGCGAATTAAATTTTTATTACCGCCTAAGGTTTCATAAGACGATAATTTGCGTTGGGAAGGTGAATGCCAAGCGCAGGTGCTGTTTAACTACATAGTCAGGAATTTGTAATAAGTAAGAAAATAAATCAATTTATAGCTGCCATCAATTTTGGGAATGAATGGAATGGAAAAATTGTTGGATCTATCGATTTGCTTATATTTGAGCAGACATTGATATAGGAGACGTACACAACATGAGATTCTATATATTTATACCCTGAACCCATCGGCGTACTTTGTAGTCTATCAAAGTTGTTACTATGACAATAAAAATTCCCTTGAATTTATATACGAGTTGCATCTGTATATATGCTTAACAGAGTAAATAAATATTTATCAAATGTATAACACTTTGATTTGTATATAATATAAAACTCACCTGAAAGCTGTGATTTACGTTCTTGATGCTGCACTCGAAATAACACAGTTCCGATAAATCAATCTCATCGAATACATCGCACTGAAATTAGCAAAAAAAAAAATGAAAAAAAACATTAAAATATGTTTAGATTAAATTAATTAAAATACATTGACTTTAATTAATGAAATGACCTTTTTCGTAAATCAATTGACATTATATAAAATATTGTATTCATATAATGAAATGTAAATAAAATGTAACATTTTGTATGCGCTTTGCTGAGGATTGAAATCTGCTGTGGAAATGACCGCATTAATGTTACTTGGCAACGTGCCTAAGTCTACTCTTTTCCATTTTCTTTTCCAGATTGTCTTTTTTTTTTTTTCTTTGTCTTCTGCTGTCTGTCCCGTTTTGGTCTCTCTTCTTTGCTTTCTGGACCTTGCGTTCTTGCCTAATGAAATACACAAAAGAGGAGCCAGCGGCAAATTGTTTGTTATTTTTCTCTCTCGCTTGCTGGCCTTGTTGTATAAATACATATAAAAATGTATATACATATAAATATATGTATATGTATGTATATATGCAAAGGATACGCACACTTGGCAGTCCTTACGGAAATTGAAATGTATTACACATTCACATATATAAACATATAAACGCGCGTATTTACGTGACAACAAAAGCCAAGAGCAACTCTTTTTTTATGCCATATAATAGAGGAAGTGTGACAATGGAAAACTGAATCGAACAACTTATGCCAAGGATTATATACACAAAACAGTTTTTCCAATGGAAATTGGTTTTCTTCAAAAGTTTTCCACACCTTTTCAACAAGAACACTAAAGCATGCAAACTTCTGCCTTAGCACAATTCCATTTCATTCCATATATATATATATATATTTTTTTTTTTTTCAATTTATTTCATTTTGATTAATACTTGAGTCGTGTTTGCTTTTTAACTTGTCCAAATTAAAGTTTTCATTGTATTCACTTTTATTTACTTCGAGTATTTGCTTTGTCAACTTTTTGCGGCTGGTTGAATAGAATATTGCGTATACGCCATGTGTATTTGGGACTCAATATATATCTACATATACATATAAATAAATATATATATATATATATATATTCTTTTTTTTTTACTTCTGAACTGTATTTGTCCCTTTTGGTTTATACTTTTTGGTAACAGCTCGCAGGCTTTGCATAAATTATTTCTATTGGTATTTTTTAATGGAGAATTCACGAAAATTTCAAAAGAATTTGCGACTTTAAGGCTTTCAGTGTATATGCAAACATTTCATAATTTAAAGGGGCGACTTTTTCTGAGCTGTGTGAATATTCCTTAACTAGAAGTCAACTGCAGTTCTTAGTGGTGGAAGTAAGTAAGCTAAGATCAGGTAAATTACGTTGGCTTACAAGTTAAATCTTCAATTATTTTTAAACACTTTTAGCGCATTATTATTCCCCAGTCGATGCTGCCGCTGAGCAGAGTTCAATTTGCTGTTTATTTTTTATTTTCTTTGCCTAAATTGGTATTCGTTAATCAGCTTTTTATCGTACCCCAGTCCTTTTTATGAAACCTGTCAAAAGCAAATTAATATGTGTATTAAATATTAATAAACACTATAATTACAATCAACTCCCACACTCGGGATTATTATTGTTTTCAAGCTGTTTTGCTTCAGCTACAAGCTGCGCATTAAATGTGCTGCATCAATAAATGGCAATGTAAACGGATATCCTAATGAACATAATTGATTGAAAACTCAGCAATCGCTCAAAACGTGGATGTCTGGATTCCCCGGGGCAAAAACACAGAAGGAGAGGCAAAAGCAACAGCAATAGCAGCTTAATCCAACAGAGTGAGCATTATAATAATTATACGAATACATATGTGCGTGTATGTGTATCGTGTGTGTGTGTGTGTGTGTGTGTGTGTAATGGACAGCAATTTGGAAAATTGCAGGAAAAAGTGCGAAGCAGCAAACTGTCAGTGTCAGTCAAGCAGTCAGCAAGGAGTTGGCTGAGTGAATCGTTAAACGCTTCGCCTGATGACGGAAAAATCGTTAAAAATCAGCAAGGATTTCAAGGACTTTTCACATGCACTGAGCAAAGTGGGAGAGTTTGCTTTTCCTCTTTGCCATCGACATCGCATTGCAGCTTTAATTTCTGGAAGCATTTTGTGCTCAACAAATTTTTGATAGCCATTTGCTCTTGACGCTGCCTTGAGCTCAGACATTTTCCACTCGAATGCTTTACACAAATCTTTGCCAGGCTCTATTGGACTTCGCGCTGGCATCATTATGAGAACCCACAACAAATATGCCCCGGTGTGTCTGTTTGCCTTTGTTGTGTGTGCGGCAGCGGTGGCTCAAGCGTAAATTGCAAAAGAAATCAATAAATAAATACGCGTAATTAAAAAGTAAACGAACTGTTTAAGCACCCCAGACGCAGGCATGAAATGCCAATTTAAATAAAAGAAATCACCTTATACGCAATCATAATCCAGAGAGGGGATATTATATACTATATAAGGAATTCAATTTGTGAAATAAATATTTTATATGCAATAATCGAATATATTTATACAGATATTAAATGTCATATTATATTATTATTTATAATTAAATATGATGCGACTTGATTTTATTTGAATTGAATCATTCAATTTTAATGCTCTATATAAATATACATATATATATATATATAAATAAAGAGATTGTGTAGTAGAGTCTTTTTTATGCACAGTAGCCTATTGAGACTAATAAATACAGACAAAAATATATTCATGATTTATACCCTGTAATCTGAGAAGAAGATTGAAGCATATAAGTTATTTAGTCACCGTATGTGGATATATTTACACTATAAATAGAGAGTTGAATTTATGTACGCTCTATAAACTTCATATTAATAAACTATATTAAATGCATAAATGTTCTTTAAATTTGCCCAGGAGCTATAATACTTACTTTAATATCTAGTTTCTTTAAGAACTAAAACTAACATAGCATGCGAATATCTATTATCCTTCTCTTCTGCCTCAAGCAATTTTCGAGATGAGAAAAAGGAATTCTAAAATATATTATTGAACAACATTCTATCGAAGTGCGTTTCATCACTCCCCAGGGTATTAACTAGTTTAACTTTGTTCATTTTAGTTAATTTTTTTGTTGCTTCGCTTGGCTTGGCGGATCCCTTTTGACCTTTGGGAACTGGACATGAACTCAATGTTGGAAATTTCTTCGGAATTGTTTGGGATTTTCTCGCAGGTCAATCACAAACACATTAAGCAAATTGGTACATTACATCTCTTTTTTTTTGGCAAGGCAATAAGCCCTGGAGGTGAAAAACTTTGATTGCATTATGCCGAGATTTCCTCACACACACGTACACACCTCAGACGAGGGCTAAACTGTGTGGCATAATCATTAATTTGCGCACTTTTCGACGGTCAGTCCGCCAGTCACCCAGTCCGCCAATCGGCCAGCCCAGATGTAGATTTATAAGAAGAAGACGAAGATGAAGAAACATTTTCCACTTATTTTCGTCCCTTTTTGCTGGCTTCGACTTTGCCACAGCTTGCAGAAAACTTTTGCTCATTCATATCAATTTCTTTGCATTACTTTTCGGGCAGACTTTTTTCGTTTTAATTTTTTCTCCTCTTCGCATCATTTTTTTTTTTTTTTTTTTTGCGAAATCACTTAATGGCGCACACATTTCAGCGGAAAATAAGCCATGGAAAGGTGGGCAAGAAGTACGAAATGGCTGGCCGAAAACCTATTCGAATCGAGTGAGGGCAAAAGAAAAGTGCTGACCCGCCAGTTGAGTGCTGCGAGCAAACTAATTGAGCATAATATATTCAAAATGACATACAATATAAGAAGTCGAGCTACACTTGAATACCTTAGCTTGAATTTAAGCCAAGGCTCATTCCATTTAATTGCTGTGCCAAAATATTCAAAAGTCGAAATGAGGGTTAGATGTCCTTATAATAATTCAAGCTAAGTACTTCCCATAAATTCTTGCACTCGTCTCAATATATTCATTCTTCTATATAAATGCGACTATAAGTAAACACATTTCTTTACTATTCCTCTGTTGACCGCCAAGAAATACTCAAATACAAAGTTTTAGTTCTCAAACTCTGTCAAATATTTTGTTTATAGTTTATTTTATTTTTTATTTATTTTTTTTTTATTGTATGTCAATGATTGCATAAATAAAACAAGAAGAAAATATATAAAAAAAAAGAAAACATTTAAAAACATTCTTCGTAATGGTTTTTGCCATTTTCGTATTTCTTCGTTGAAAAAGATAGTTGGCTGCAGCAGAAACTTTCGTAAAACTAGCAGAGCAGCATGTTGCCCGAGAAGTGGCACAAAAGTTGTACATTTGTTCATTTAAGCAGCTTACCAAAAGGAACAATTTAAAATGGCATGGCAGCCAGTGGAATCATGGAATCGATAGGTATTTCGGGTTTAATTTGCAGCAGCCAGATAATAAGAGACTAGAAGATGTTGTCGAGGGTAGTCAAGCTGCTGGAATGACCTGTTAAAGAGGTGGTTCCCGTTGGGCGTGTCACATTTCAGTTGGCGTGTCGAAAATCGCGTGGCTACAAATTGTTGGCATTTTAATGGCATTACATTAAAATGGCCAGCACTTAAATGTGGCCCTCAAGCAAGTTATTAATGTGCCATAATATTTATGTATATAAATATATATTTTATATTTGCCGCACCCTGTTTGCTATGAGCGTGAACACCCTGTGCCCACTCCTGCCTGTGTGCGTTCGTTCAATTTAAATACGCATACAAAACTCTAATGACTGTGCACCTTTTGAATACCATTTCAAATTATAATTTCTATATTAAGCACAATTTATCAAACAAAAGGGCGTCTAGAAAAGCGTTTAATGCCAAATTGGGCATTGAAAGAGTTCTGAGCGCAGATAAATATATTTGTATAGCTAAAAGGAGAAGCGTGAAACAAAGAGAATAATTTCGGTTGTCAGTAATGAAGAGCGAATACAAATTTAGAATTGAATGATATTTAAGTAAGTGGAAGTTTCAAAATATTACAAATTAATGATATTATATAATCATTGGGTTGCTTAAAAAATGCTATACAAATGGAACAAATATAACGAGAGCTTAAATAATAATTGAGTGCATATTATGAAAGCCTGCGCATTTTTTTCTTACATTCTATTAATTTTAAAGCTCATCATATTTTTGTGTACTGTCCATAATAAATTATAAATAATATGAAACATATATCAGAAATTCCTTTGGCATTATTTTAAATGGATAATTGAATGAAATTTGTAAATAAATTATTAACATGCCAATCGATACAGTGACGAACAGCTCATACGTTTGCAAAAAAAAAAAAAAATAAAATAAATAAATAAATAAATAAAAAGAAAAATAATGGAAACTGACATAAACGAAAAATATAAACCAACGTCAATTAGCAGTGCGCAGTGGGACGCAGAAGAGCCTTAATCTGCTGTCGGGAGTGCTGCTCTGTCAAGGTTGGGAACACATCTGGCGATGTCGATATTCCGGCCAATTTGCTGACAATAATTGTGATAAATTTCTTTGGAACATTGCGCCACATTGATGCATGCATTATTAAGTATACGCCATGCCGAGCCATACAGAAAATATAAAATAAAACGAATGAATATAAGCCCGAGGCAGCGCTCCAAAATGTTGAAGCCCATTAAAAATTTGAATATCTATAGCTTAAATATATACATTTTTTTGTTTATGCAATTTTCAGAAGGCCCCGAAAATTGATATATAGACCTGCGCTTCAGATTTTTAGACGACGCTGTTGGTATTATGCGGGTCGAGTGTGTGTTTGCTCTTGTCTAAAGGACCTTTCGTATAAGCCGCGCGTACATTCAACTTTACCCTTTACACGGAACTGCATGTGGATGTGTGTGGGTGTGTGTATTAGTCAGAGAATAAAAATCCATAAATAACACTTAAGTAGTGGCAGCTAACAAAGAAATATGCTCTTGGCTCGCCTGTTCGCATGTTTTCAGCCCTTGGGCTCAACAAGAGCAGCAGCAACAACAGCAACAGCAGCAACAACAGCAACATCGATAACTTTGGGACGTTGCGAACGCTTTTAAGCCAACTTTGATTGGGCAAAGTGTGGCCGATGATTTTTGGCTTTCTGTTCTTTGTTCTGTGAAATGGAAATGGCCTTGCTCTGCCTGCCCGCCTCCTGCTGCACAGCAAGAGGTTTCCACCTCCTGGAGAGCTGCTTTGAAGTTTTTATTTTGACGCCATTTGAATGGCATTTGAGACTTTTCATTTTACATTTTGTAAGCACTCAAAATGTATTTTTCACTCACTAAAAAAGTTAAGCCAATGAAATGCACTAAATTCGTTGAAAAGCTAAACAACTTTTTTGTTTAGTTGCATAGAAATAAAGTTGATAGCTAAATAAAGTTTAAGGCATTTATAAAGCAAATTCAAATATAAATGTGTTTTATTCATGTCAGTTATTAAAAAAAAAAAAACGAGGTTTTCAATCATTTTTTGTTTAGTATAATCTATGTAAAGATTAATCAAATTCAAGCCTGCAAATGTAGTTCAGAGTTTGTATTTCTATATCAAACCTTACATCAATTATTTGTATAACTTCCAGTTTAACTGAGGATCTAATCTCATATCTTAATATATACATATATATTTTTTGTGTATATTCCCTATTAAATCATATATTCGTTATGAACTAGTGTATATATATATGTATATATATTTATATATATTTTTATTTGTTTTTTTTATTTAGTTTATTTTTTCTTTGTTAGTAAGCACAATTAATTGCATAAATTTAGCACATTTTCGCCCATCTAACCGTCTAACCTTAATTACTTAATCTGGCTGATATTTCTATAAATAAAATACACACATATATACATATATACATAGAGACGGCTGCACCGTGATTTATGCAACATAATTTATGAGTCTCATTTTGTGGCAGCGAACGAAGTGAAAACGAGTTTTCCTACTCGCAGCATAACAATTTTTCAAATAACGTTTCCCGAGCAGCGACACAAAATACACATGACCTCTTTTTGCGTTTGATAAAATGATGTTTTAGCTTCCGTACATCCATCCAGGACGCGGCTACCGCCCTCACCACCCCAGCTCATCCTTCACAGTCTGCCTCAACTGCCTGTGCTGCCCGATAAAAGGCAGAAAACGTTGCCGGAAATCCGGCCAGGAGCGATCAGGCCATGCCATGGCAGTTGACAGCCCGCAAAACTTGGCCATTTGTGTATGTGTGCCCTATTCAGAGAGTGCCTTCTATTGCCAGTAGTCATATATTTTTGGAGTGTCTGGCAGCCGCTCCCAAATGCCTGAAACATACGCATTAATTTTGCATAAAGGGTAAAAGTTGCTGCCTTATAGGCCTTCCATCTCAGATTATAAACTCATTATAAATTCAACTCAAACGTTAAATGTTCCTTTTTTTTTTTTTGTAAGGCTGGGGAAGGCTTCGCGTCTAATGATAAATTTAGAGCTATATTGTGAGCATGATTAAAAGCATTTATGTCTGGCTATTTGTAAATTGAAACTTGAATAGCTCAGCTCAGGCGATTTTGTAAACTTTTAAATATTTGTTTTTAATTACTCATTATTTTATATATAGTTTTAATGACTTGTGCTTCAGTATATTAAATAAAATTCTAGTAAATTAGTTTAACTAATTCAAGTTTTACTATCTTTCCCATTTACAACATTTTAGGTCCTAAGTATATTCAATCAAATTACTTTTGATATATCAAGTTTTATGGCTAATATATTTATATTGTTGCTGTCTCTGGTATTGAATAGCAAATTATAGCTGCGTTTGACAAGATCCTAATCCTGATATGTAGGTCACATACAATTACAACTTCTGTGTGTGGCTGACCTCGCTCTAATTCATTTCTAGCTAACGTAGACAAATATTCACCAAGTTTTTAGGCTGGCCATAAATTGCTTATCTGATTTTGGTTTACGTTGCCCACAAAATTAATATTCATAAAAGTCGCCTTATCAAAACTACATAAACCAAATTATATACAAATCCTTTAAGGCCTTCAACTAATGGCTGCACAAGCTGTAACCAGCACGCATCATCTTAAGGCGTCTGCAAGATTTATGTTTATCATAAAGCCGTGCATAAATTTTAAGGCCACGTAACAGGCCACAACGACGTAAGAGACGTAAACTTTAACGTAACACGTCAATGCGCGTCTTAGTCGCCTTTAGCCAAAGCCTGCCTGCCAACACCTTGTTGGCCAAGTGGCAGCAAGGCAGGCGAAGTGTAGCTGCAGGACGTTTAGGCACAGGTTTCAGTTCGTGATGTGGCAGAAATATGCGGCCTGTGCAAACAGGTTTAAAAGGCATTTTAGTTTTCGGGTCCCATGCCGGATCAACGAGCTGTTAATGATTACGCGTCTATAATACATAGGCAGAGTTTTGCTCAAGCTGCCTCCTTATTGCTAACTTTGTCTCTCTCATTCTCTCTCAGTCTAACCCTCTCTCTCTAGCTGTATCCCTCTCTCTCTCTCTCTCACTCATACTTTTTATATATCAAACTTATTTTTCCCGTGTGTGGGAGGTGTGCAAACTTTCCCAAGCTTCGAAAATGTTTATTATTCCGCATTGAATTAAAAAACACAACTTTCAATCAATATGCAGTTGGCTTGCGAATACCCAACACTTGCAGCTCAATAATCGCAAATACTAGAGAGATGAAGGCAGGGTGAATAGAAGAAGTCTGTGGAAATTTCAATTTTTACTTAAAATATTAAATTTTTACAAGGCTAGTAAATGTAAAATAACCAAATCATGTAAGAATTGAATTTTAATCAATCAAACATATACATGAATTTGAAAGTTTTCTGCATACTAAATAAAACAAAATAATAAATAAAAACTTTCATAAGATTTCTTTAGATATGAGAATACCCGTATATTAAATACTGGGGAATAATACATTGAAATATAAATTATATTTTATAATTAGGAAATATGAAATAGTATTATTAGACATCCACTTAATTTATAGACTCTTTACCTATCTCTGCATGAACATATAGACGCTGTTCTATATGCGGTATTCATGCTCCCTAAGCAAGGTATGAGAACCATTTAATTAAGTTGCAACGGCAATGTTATTTTTAGTTTTCATGGTCAGCTAACCTACAAGTTGAGCCCTTTGCTCAAGTTTTTGAGGCTTTCTAATAAATGCTGTTCGGTTTTTGTTTTACATGCAAATGAAAAAGTTAGCAGGATTCATTTATTAGTTGTTTCTATTTTGTTTTTACCTTGTGCCACGGCAACTTTTCCTATTTCCTCGCTTTGAGCGCGCGTCAAATGAGTTTTATTAAATTTGATTTTCTAATAAACTGTTGACATTATGAGCGAGCTATGTAGTTTATTAAATTTGATTTAAAAATGTAATGCTGTTGACATAATTTGATTCGGGACACTTGAAATATGATGAGACACATATAAAGTTCAACGAGAAAAGTAATAATCAAAATAAAATTGCTGATCAAATTTGTAGCCCAAAACACTTTTGATTGATTTACGCTGCTTTATAAAAAATGACACTCGTGAGAGGAGAATATACTTTAGTAAATAAATCAATTTCAGCTGAGTCGGAGGGATGTTTGTCTTGTCAACGAGCCTGTCAGGACGCAGACTTCTACTAAATAGCCGTATAATTGAAAGCTGACCATGCGACACCCTCCGACTGCGTCACTCGACGCCCATTTCGGGCTGTCAATGATTCAGGTTTCGCCTTCTTGCCCCCACCCGCCAACCACCGCCCGTCCGCCTCCTGCCACACCAAGCTTTTCCCTGCACAAACGTTTTTGTCATTTCCCATTTTCCTTATTACGTATCGAACGTAATAATGCGAAAATAAAGCAACGTTTTCCGTTAGCCAAATGGGCTGCATTTGCCTTTTCTTCGAGGCCTAACCATTCTCTTGCCGCACGAGCGATTCATTTGGCCCAGGTAAAACAAATTAAGGCTACAAAGTTATTTCAACCTTTTTCCAACGTCTGCTTGGGCGTCAAAAGAAATTTCTGCTTCTTTGCGCTTTCGTGAGCTTATTGTATATTATTTAAATTTTCATTTTGTGCTTTCAATGTGCTTACAGCTTGAATGAATTCCAAAAGTTTTTCAATAAATTAAAGTGTTCTTAATAAATACAATATAAACGTGTTGAGAAGAATAAAATTTATATTAAAAAAAAAGGAATTTACGTATATATATATATATTGCTTAGTAGTTACCATGACTGTAGGAAACTTTAGTTAAGGACAAACTACAAAAGCTAATGCCAGTGCTTGAGTGTCTACAGAAGTTAATTAACTAAATGAAATAGTTTCGATTAGACTGTAAGCTTCTGGCTCAAAGAGCCATTCGCCTCCATGCCATACGCAGCGTCAAGCATAGAACTTGAGACTAGCTGATCCGTCATTGTTAAGAATATTATTGTTATTTGAAGAATGCTTTTACAAACTTGGTCAGCTATTGTGCTCGAAAGTTTATTAAATTGCTAAATGTAGTTCGTAGAAATATTTATTGCAAATTATGAGACTATACATATATTAAATAATATATATATATATATATATGACATTTGTAGAGTGTTCAGATAAAGAAGAAATTTAGGGCCTAAATATGATTGAGCATGAGTGTGTTTGCATATTTGTTTTACCGTCGGCTAGCTTACATATGTCCCAGCCGACCATTCATCAAGGTGAAATGTCAATTTGGTGGCCCATAACTCACAATTAGATTGCTTAGCCTCGACTGTCGTTATGTGGCTGCGCCATGTTGGCAATGCTAGTCGGCCCGCAAATGTGTGCTACAAGAATGGCCTTGAATGTGTGCCTTGAGCGTTGTGGGATGCTGCCACATGCCACAATTTCAGCGTCGCATTTTCATTTCCTGCATGCGGCCGTCCAATGCACAAACAACATTCACATTGAAAGGCAACTGCCCATTGAATCAGCAGGTAGCTGGTAAACCAGATGCGGGCAGCTACACTCAGTGCAATGATAATTCCAAACTGTGGAAATCTCTTAAGCTCATAAGCTGGGCGGGCTGTGAAGCTATCATGATTGGTCAGTGTTTTCAAAATTCGCTTAGTTTTAGTTTTAGTTTTCTCTGTTTCATAATTTGCTTAAAGTCGAATGTCGAATGTGAGGTGGAAATAGTTTTTTGGAATGTCAAATGTTGACATTTTTTTTTTTTTTTGTAGTCCATCTGAACGTCGCACAAGTTGTGTCACACACACACACACACACATACATATACATACATATGGCTCTTCACTTGTGTTGTTGAACACTTCAACTGTCAACGTCAACCGTCAACGCTTTTGTAGTACATTTAGTACGCTTGTTAGCCAAATGTACCCTTGAGGCCATGTGTGCATATGAAATGGCTTTTCGTTTTTCCCCATGCCTGTATATATGCCTACAGCACTTATATAAGCAAATACTTATACGATTCATAGAATTAATTCACGTCGGCAACTGGCGCTGCAGCCGAGCTGCGGCTGATCTGCTGCTCATGTCGCATATATATAATTTATGAAGTTCATCTGCATTAGCGCTGAGCGTGAGCTTACTTAGTTGATTGTCAGCTCTTTGCATTTGCATATTTATTTATAAGAAAATATGAAAGTCATAGATGGAATACCCTTGAACAGATATGGAAGATGCGCTTCGCTCACAGCACACTTGTAAATAGCCGCAACCAATATATGTGTATACAATATGAATTGCAATCAAAATGCAAATTCTGTTAAGCAAAGTGCTGCATAATGTGAGAAATCGTGGCTAAGCAACTGTGCATGACAGCCACGTGCCTTGGCATCCCAAAGAAGTCCTGCTTCCTTTGGATTTTGGCTGAGGTCCTATTGAGTAGAGTGTAAGAAGTAATTAAATGTCACGAAGGCTTAGAGATAAAGATACGCATTTACTATTTCCAAGAACTTAGGTTAACATTCTAAAGACCAGCTGGAGATCTGGACACGCTTTTATCCCAGCTCGAATGACAGAAGTGAATGGCAATGTTCATAAAAAAGTTAAAGACAAGACTTTGTCTGTGGATGTCAGGCTCACAGTTGTCATATGCTCAAATGTGATTGGCATCTGATAAATAATTGTGCACAATAAATGTAACAGGCTATTGTGGAAAACACGCAAACAAGGCAAACTTCTTGGCGGAGCAGTCTGACAGCAATTTAATAGCTCAAGCGAAATATTACGCATACCACGCGTTGTCAACTGCCAATAACCGAATAAGTATACTTATTGATATACATCACAATGGGGCGCATTCACACACACACACACACACACACACACTGACACCCATACAATACACACACACACACACACAGTCAAGCATAGCTGGTCAATTGTCCTGGCCTGGGCACGCTCCTGCTTAACCTGCGCCCTCGATAATATCTATAAGGTCTTAGCCACAGTTCCAACCACAAGTCATCCTCCTCCCGTCTTGTTAACGCTTGGGGCCCTCAACTAATCTGTCGTTTGTATGCAGCACGCAAAACAGTTCGATCCGAAGAGGGACACATAAAACGTAGCTACGATTCTTTTTGCCTAGACAAGCGGAAGCATAAAGCGGAACAAGCTAGCTGCTAACGTGTCTTCTCCACCCACAGGATGTGAGTGTGTATGCGAGTGTGTGTGTGTGTGTGTGTGTTTGTGTTTGTGATACTTATGACTATGACGAGGACACTGGGATACATCTTGCTGTCAACATGCTCGAAGCCAAACTAAATGGAATGTACATATTTTTCGCTTCTTTTATCTACTGAATGCGCATCTATCTTGAGGTATTAAAATTAATAATAGATCAGCATAAACATAAGCATAATAAATTATATTAATTCAAAATTGTGCTGACTCCAAGTTATCTCTAGCACCACAATCAAGATGCGCCTCAGATGAAACACCTCGTGGATGGAATGATGGCATTAATTTAAACTGCTTCTCCATGCTGCACTCAAAACCGCATGATAGTTTCTCTTCTATTCAAACATAGAAATATGCAAATTTACACGAAAAACACAAACAAAGAAAGCAGTCATATGAAAAAAATTGTTTTCAATGTCAGCTACGTGCGCATCTCTCTTGAGCAACATCATCAAGTCTAGTAGTAAGAATTTCTGTGAGTGTTTGTGCGTTTGTGTGAGTTTATATGTGTGTATGTTTTTTTTTTTTTTCTAGGCCTGTTTGAGACCCGTCACGTCGTATTCAATAGCTGCAGCAATATAGAAATATAAGTTGAAACTGTCACGCATACATGACATATCTACTAGTTATACACTCGCATCTGTATATATGTGTGTGTGTGTGTGTGTGTGTAGATATTTGTTGTGTGAAACTCACTCTCATGGCTTTTCATTCAGTGCACGTGCTGCAAATAAACAAGTTCATTAGGCAAGTCAAGGGGCGTGCAATTTAGGCCCAAATTATGCCTATGTTTGGCACTAAAACTTAATAAAGAGACAACAAGCACAAGGCATATGCAAAGCAGGCCAACAGACAACATGTGTTGTCAATGTTTATGCTGATTAAACTAGCGCCATCTGTTGGCAGGCAGCGCCGAAAATAATAACTTTGCCACGATGAAGGAAACTTTTGGGAAAGCGTTTATATTAATAAGTGGATACATTTTATATACATATATATTTATGTATATGTATGTCTGTATATTTATGTGTAATAATCCCTCAACACTGAATCGTTTATAACTGTGTGCAGCTAAGCAGGAGTAGCATCTGCTGGCATAATGACTCTGTTTATATGCAACGAGGCATGACGTTTTTTATATTTGCATGTTATAGTTAGTTTAATCAATTCATCAGTTATCAGAAATTGTTATAGTATATTTAATTGTCTGTTGACTGAATACAAAGTCGCCAATATGTAGATTAGTGAGCGCCATCTATTGGCATTTAAAATATCCAGAGAGAAGTCTATAATTTACATTTATAAAGAATTGCTTCATAAAATCAATTTTCACTTCAAATATGTATTTAATTTTAAATATAACATTAATCACATAAATACAATATTTTCAATTTAATTTTTCCCTCTTTTCATATATCCACAGCATTAAGTCTCTCTCACTTTGTATTCATATCTAGTATAACTAAGCTTGAAAATTTTGAGTAAATTGCCCGTTTATTATTTGCCCAACAGTAAAGACACGACATTTTAGATAAGTTCAATGAACTTTGTTACACATTTACAACAATTTGCAATTGTTTATGCTCTATATCACAGCAACAGCAACAGCAACAACACTCAACAATTGGTGTGAATAAACGTTACGAATGTATGCATATGCACACATGTGTATGTGTGTTTGTATGTGTGTGTGCTTGTGGTTATGCTCTTTTGTTTTAAATCAATGCATCTGCTGCTGCCAAATGACCTGGCACCCACGTCAAGGCTATGCCATCGATTTTACCCACTGCCGAAAAATAAGCCCCGAATAGGAAAAACAAAATCAACAAAATGTTGAGCCCTTTCTGTGGCACGTGACTGTCGTGGCAGCGACCTCATGTGGCATTGTTGGTCATAAATTAGGACGGAAAAGCCCTGGCACACAAAAGTGAAAGTAGCCAAAAAAAAAAAAATGTATATATATATATATATATATATATATATATATATATATATATATATATATATATATATATATATATATATATATATATATATATATACATATATATATTACACAGCTGTGACTTGGCTCGGAATTTATATTTACAAATATATATTGTATACATATACATATATATATATTTATATACACATACATACACACACACACATATATATATATATATATACATATATCTGTAGAGCTATGTGTGCTCATAAACAAGGCGGTTTTAGTAATTCGCAAATTCACAATTTACTTGGAAAAACATTTAAAATTCGTTTGTAAATATTTTCGCACACACTGTGGCAAAATGCATTGTCAGCAAGAAGTCAACTGTTTGACCAAGTTTTATGTAAGCATCCGCTCCATTTCAGACCCTTCAGACCCATGATGCTGCACTCACAGTTGAGTGCGCCTGCTGCTAGTTAAGAATTAAGGCACGTTGCTCATACGCACTGTGTGCTCAGCTACTGTGTCCGTGTGCGGCGGCAGTGTGTCAGGCAATGTGTTTGTTCATACGTGTGCTTGGTCTGGTTTTTATGTAACGCAATTACGACTGGGCTTATGCAATAAAAAGAGCCTCGCAATCAGGAATTTAGGCTGATGCAATCAGCCCAATTGACTAGAGACTAGAGACTAGAGACTCAACTGTACTCACATTTTGTAGCGCTTGATTAATGTATAAGGTAAATAATTGAACATTATTTGCTTAAGGGCATTCTACGGCTCGAGTCATAAAATAATAAGCGTAATCTTGTAGGAAATGTAATCTTCAAATAATTTATTTAATAATTGCAAATAATATAAGCAACTCGAATAATTTTGATTTCTTTTATTTATGCTTCTATATATATTTCGCTTAAATCTTAAGCTTGATTCTTTTGCATAATTATCTGTTGCTCATTACAATATGATTTAAATGAAATTTTAATTATGTAAAAAATTAAAAATAATATATTAGTTTTGTTTCTAAGTTTTAAGCATGATTCGTATACCTGCTTAACTGATTCTCATTCTTATTTCATTTTTAATTTTGCACTCATGCCTTCATCTGTCAAGGACTTTTTCTATCTAAGTGCATTTATCCTGCATGGTCCTGTCATCTCTGCTTATCTAACTGTCGGCTGCCTCAGTTTCTGTCAAAGCTTGTATTTATCCAATTAATTTTATTTTTTTATTTTTTTTTTTTTTTGGTCTCTGCATTTGTGTTTAACATTTGGCCTTTATTACATACAAATATATACATATACTCTAATTTGACCTTTATAGCTTATAAATCCAGAGAAAGCCAAACCAATTTTCGGTTGTCTAAATGCAATTTTAATGCCTCACTGGCCATGCCCATGTGTCAACATGTTCGGTATATTGCTGGTACATAAATCAAATGGGTATATTAGTTTAAACAAAATAAAAACCTTGAAAAAATTCTCATAATTAAATCAAGTTAGAAAAATGGCATGGCAAATATTTAATTAATTATAAAAATAATAAAAAAGAAATAAATTTAATATTTATTAAAAAAAAAGTAATCAAATCGAAATTTTTTGTTAACTTCCAGAATTTTTGTAATGTATGTAATATGTGCATAATAAATAATAAAAATATTATAACAATTATATATATAAATATGCTTTAACAGATGTATGCCCTTTATATGGTCCACTGAAATTTAATACCTCACATCTAATTGCCAACTTAATAATTCACTACATGAAAGTGAACACGCAGCACAATCCCATGCACACTATAGGGTGTGACGTCAGCGCTGACATTCTGAACGAAATCAGTAGAATGTGTCTGCATATCGAATGCCAATTAAGAGAATCGTGTATTTCACCAACCTTTCAGGTCATGTTAAGTGCAATTGTAATTTGCTGAATTAATGATTATTATATGTGGCATTCGATATTTGCATAAAATTAATTTAGCTTTTGTTCCTCAACTCATTGGATTTAAAATAAAAAAAAAAGTCAAAAATAAATACTGTGGAATGCTGCGTGTAATTAAAACCAATTTGATTGAAAGTTCCATATTTATTCAAATGAAATAAATGCAAATTACGAATCGTATATGTTCATGAATATAATTCTGTTTTCGTATAAATATTGACATGCTTAATATTTATGTTTAATTTTACATTAAAATAACAACTTTTTTATTTGCTGTACTAATCTGTAAGCACCGCAGCTATTTACCAATTTAGAGTTCTCTGGGTTTTCTTCTCAGCTTTAATCTGGAATTGTTTCATTTCTCTTTGCTAATGGTTTATGTGTACTTCGGTCACTGACTTTGAGCTTGGCTTTGCCTAAAGCAAGCTGTTGTAAAGGGCTACACCGACTGCACGATGCTCGTTATTCGAAAAGGAATCAGGTGTGCAGTAAATTAACTGTGAACATTTTGAGGTCTAACTTAAAGCTTTGATGTCGGTATTTCTGATTGTTATATAGTTTATAGATATATTAATCATGGATTGCCGGCGTGGTTTTAAATTTGTTAGCATGCAAGATAAAGTGTTTGTAAACTTTGCACTTTCCTATTCTGACTTATTCGGATATATTCTAAATTTCAAGTTTCTAGCTTAAGTAGGATAAAAAACAGTTTCATTCATAGTGGCAGTTCCGTCAATTCGCCTGAAAGACAGATATTGCAGGAAGCGTATATACTCGTTTCATTCCCGGAACGAGAATGATAAGGTAACCGTTTGGAGTGAGTTTTGTTAAATTTTCAGATACCAGCAAAGTTACCTATATAAAACACACACTCACACTCATACATGCACAACAAAGGGAGCGGCCATAAAATGAGCGTTTAATCGCTTTTTCAAAAAGAGAACAAAGGCTACAAAAAACAAACAAAATACCTTAACACGGATATGTTAATGGACATGCTGCAGTGTTTGTACGTGAGTGTTTGTGTTTTTGTGTACAGGCACAGTGTAAACACAATAAACATGCGCAGGATAACAACATGTATATTGCAGGACAAAGGCAGGACAACACGCCACGCTGTTCCCCATTCAACACTCGCTACAATTGCACATATAGCATCGCGTATATGCAAAGGACATTTAGTGTTGGCGCTACGGTCTATTATCAGCATACATATACACAGGGTGCACAGGGTGCACGCGGCAACCAGGACATGCTGCACCAGGACTCGCTGCAATTACACGGCTTATTGTCGCCGTCTGTTAGCCTGTCGCACCTGCTGCTCAAACCTGCTGCTTTATCGTGTTTTTATTGCCCTGCAGCACTTGCTCATCTTTGCTTTTCGTGTTTCTTTTTCGTATATTTAGCTATGCTTTCATGCATATGTGTGTCTGAATGTGTGTGTATGTGTGTGTGTGTGTGTGTGTGTGTAGCTGTGTGGCTACAATTTCGGGTAATTATCTCGGTATAAATGTCACTTTAGCTGATTGTTTGGCAGCTCCGCCCTTCATTTTCTTCATTTTTTTCTTTTTTTTTTTGCAGCCAGACAAACGTATTCTGCCTATCCTAGTTAGACTGTCATGCTGTCTCTCTGCCCTTCTCTGTCTCTTTATTACTTTCCCTGTGCTGTTGTGCTGTTGTTGTCGCCGTAATTAGCCACAGACTACTGTACTGGCTGCTGCCAATACATATATGTCTTTTGACAGACCAGACACAATATATTAAGATAATGTCTGAGTGTGTGCAAACCATTTAAATAATTTCTTTTCTTACATTTTTGTTTTTTTTTTTTCGTCTGCGATAAGACTGATTGCAATTCATGAATTGGTTAGACTAAAGCCTAACACTAATTACCTAAAATGATTTAATTGCTTTAATTTTTCTATTTTATGTTTCTTCTCATATTCATTTTTCTTATGAATTGTGAACATGTGCATGAATTGCATTAGTATCTATTAATTTTAATTATTATAATTATTTATTTTTATTTATTTATTTCTTTTTTATTTTCATTTTTTTTATTTATTTATTTTTGCTTTGTTTAATTACTTTATGAATGAACAAAGTGAACTATTGAAGAATGCTGTGACTTCGCAAGGGAAATATATGATCTGGTTGGGTTCATTTAAGTTTGCAAGAAGTGTATCAAAGGTAAGTGAGTACGCAATGGATTTTTTTTAAGATATTGCTATTATTACTATGCTTGATTGAGGAGTCTGGAAAATAAACTCGATGTCGTATTAAAGTTTCAATTCTTACTCTAAATCATCTATCATGAAACGTCTTTGACTGGAGCTTCTGTTTAAGGTAAGCAACAGCTCATCCACAAATGGAAAATATTTACATGTATAATTATTTTGTATGAAAGACGTTTTATGGCCATGAGAATAGTTTTTTCTTTGATATTAATATAAAAAAAAGTGAGATAATGTATATCTAAATACCTTATATATAGTGAACATAGAGAATTTATTCAAAGTGGTCGGTTGCTGCATGGGAATTTATGTAAAGTTTTGTCGTAACTTTATATTGAAGAGCTTCAAACATTTGTTCACATTAGTAAATTCAAAAGAATATTCTTCTACTTTTTCCTACTACTACTACTATATTATGCTACTACGACATTCCAACTTTATTAATGGCATTTAATATATTTTATTATTATTAAAAATATCTTACTAGTACTATTCTACCAATATACCCTATTATTATTTTGATTAAATTCAATTATATGCGAATATCACCAATATCCTGTAATAGTAGAGAGCATAGGCAAACTGTTCGGTTTCATCAGAGAAATATTTTCTGCCTGTCGAAATAGCTGTCTAAATTACGTATTTGAGATTTTTAATCATTCAATAATTCTCAAGAATTATCAACTACTTTTTCAAACTATTAAAATTATATTAGTATTATTATTATTATTCTTTATTGATAATATTATTATTCTTCATCTGATAAGTTCAGCCGTTTTGACACAATAGCAAATTTTTAGAAATTCTCCCTCTATTATTATTTTACATTGAAATTACATACTTTTTAACGTCATTTGATTTAATTACTACTTTATTACTTTTTGTAATTATTTTACTCCTTTTCTACGACATTTTTCTACTATTGGAACATTAACAAATTCCGACGGAAAACAAATTCGTTTTATAAACATATATGAGCTCTGGAATTAAAATTTAATTCAATTTTATTTTAGGCTTTTAAAATTTTACATTTAATGCAATCAATTGCTAACAAGATTTGGATTTAATTCAATTATTCGTCACAAGTTTTTTATTTTAAAAGCACAAGCTGGACATTGATTAAGTGCAACATTTTCGGAACAGCGCAGGACAAATTTCTTAATAAGTCAATTAAAACTTTCGGGAGATTTCGGGATCGATGGAGAAATTTAGTCGATTTCATGGTTCATTTAGTCAGCCGATGCTGCATTTCGGGTCTAAGGACAGTGGCCCAAATACAGACATAAACAGTGGAAAGTATGTTTAACATTTTATAATCAACTTATTTAAATAGGCATAAAAAGAATAACTGCTTTGAAACTTACCCCAAAAAATGACAAAAATCAGATTTGTGGCTAGCTATAACTTTAAGCCAGCGATTTATGCTGTTGCTTCAGTTTACGATGCATAAAACACTTTGTATTCTTGGTTAGTTTTTGGGATTACGGTTTGTGTCCTACACAGAATAAACGGTCAACTTTAAAGTCAAAGAAACTTTTATTTTGGCACACACATGAAATTAAAGTCATTTAGGAGTATTGACAAGGATTTTCTACGGTTTCACGAAATATTTAATAGCTTTTAGTATGAATACTTGATTCTATATACATATAGTTATGTCGAGGATTTGCTGATAGTTTATGTTTTTATTTTGTTATTGTTGTATTGTTTTTATGATTTTTGTTCTTTGTTGTTTTGAGTCCTGGTTTGGCTGCCAGTTGATTTGTGTTGTTTCACGTTGCTTCGTTGAGTTTGCACTGAGCTTGTCTTCGGCATGGCAGTTGCTTTTATTGGCCGCCAAACGAAACTCACCACAGACAGACTGGCTGAGTAGCGGCTGAGCTGCCCCCCAAAATGTAGGCTAAGGGTGTTGGCAGGACACAAATATTTACAGGTACGCTCAGCGGGGTGGCTCCAAAGTAGCCGAAAAAAAAGCTTGCACCACTAAAGTGGCGTACACTGTGAGAAAAGCTTAGTTTCATCAAGTTTTAATAATACTCTATAAACTATTACAAAGGAAAAGGAATGTTAAAGAGTGAATAAAAATACACCCAGAGAGAGAGAGAGAGAGAGAGAGAGAGAGAGAGATTGAGATAGAGAGATAAAAATATAAAGATGGAAATATATTATAAAATTTTTTTTATTGATTTCCAAATATATTTTTATTTTAATATTTATTTATTAAATATTAAAAATAATGATTATTTATTTATTATTTTTTTTTTTAATAAAATAATTGCTAAAATTATATACTTTATAATTTAATTTAAAATTATTGAATATATTCTTTGTATGATTTTTACCTTTATATTAATTTTACCTCTGATCAAAATTTGCTTACAAGTTTTAAATTAATATTTTTTCATTTATTGCAAAATTTTTTGTACGTTAGTCCTTTTAAATTAGACGCATGCTAACGCAGTCTGGCAACGCCACTCGAAAGCTTACATTCATTACGCTCTCTCTCACTCAAGCAGAGCTTTTGCGTGTCAAAACAAAAACGCACACACACGTGTATACACACACTTGCCAGAAGCGAGCACATGTCAATGCCGCTTAGGTGGGTTTCACTACGATTTACAACTGTGGTGAATAAGGAAATGTTGCTGTTGCTGCTCCGGCCGCGTGTCGCGTGCAAGGTACACAAGCAAGTAGTAAGAAAATCATGAGAAAAGGGAGAACAAAGCAAAAGCAAAGCAGCAGTAGCAGCGGCAGTGGCAGCGGCAGCCGCAGCTTTAGGCACAACAACGTGCAAAAAAGGAACGACGAAAAGAATGCAAACAAAAATTTGCGCTTTTACGATGGTAAACGCCATCATTAACATCGGCGTCATTTCAACGGGATCTGGCATACCTCATCATTGTCATCGTTTGTGAGTTGTGAGCGTTATCTTTTTGCTCTGTTTCTTAGCCTTTATGTGGGTCGTGGTGCTTAGGCTTAGGCAAAGTCGAAGGCGAAGGCGAAGGCGAAGGCGAAGGCGAAGGCAAAGGCGAAGGCTCGACTATTGCCCGTATTTTGGCTTTGTTTGTGCAGTTTTGGCTTGGTACGCAACAAATTACCAAGCAGTTAAGCCACTCGGCACAACGAGGCGTATGCGTAATTATAATTGAAAATTTCGTGCCAACGTTTAATGAGTTTCTAAATGCCTAGCCACCGTCATCGCCAGCGCCAGCGCCAGTGTCATGGCTATCGCCATTAACTGTTGCGACTGCTTTACAAATTGCTATTTGCGACACAATATTAACCTTTTAATATAGCCCAAAATCTATTTGTCAAGCGTGAAAGTGCTTTTATCTGCTGGGCTCTGCTCGAATGACAAGTGCTGAAAGAGAAAGCTAAGCACTCGAAAAAGGCTCTTTGCAAATCAGCTTAGTTTGAGCAAATAACGAGAGTTGTTTGGGACCTAATTAAATTTGAGTTAATCGTATTCCGAACTTATCTGTTAATCTTCTCTGGCATAATATATTTACGGCTATAACCATCATACGCAGGATTTATGTAACGAATATTACATCCTCACCTGTATTACAATTTCTTTGCTTCAGTCAAATGTTTATTTTACATAACTATTGAGTGCATAACGTTCTCTCAATTAAGTGGTAAAAGCAGCAATACGCATTTAACTTGGCCAACGTCAGCTGCTGCTGCTGCCATTGCTGTTCCGTTCACATGACGTATGCATCATATTTTTATTGCAGTTTCATAACGCAGTCGAATAAACTACGCTTCAGCAGATGACGCACAAATGATTGACATAAGCACGAGCATCTATTTTCAGTTCAATGCAATTTCAAAAATAACTTTTCCATTGTCATCTGAAGCAATCAAATTAAAATTAGTCACAGGCAATTCACATGAAAGGTGAAACGTCAATTAAAGAGAGAGAGAGCTCCTGTGTCAGCTAACTGTAAGGATATGTATTCAATATGTTTCAGAAAACGTAATTGCAGATAAATATTTAATTTTAATCAATTTATATTTGATTGATGGGAATAGATTTTCGTATTTTTTTACTTCAGAAAATCTTTAGTGGGATAATATATTTAAAGTATTTTTAAATATATTCATTTGATGCATTTTACGTATTAGCGTTAAATTATTATATAATACAGATTCATTGATTAGAATTTAAATACATGTTTATCTGAAATAAAATGAGTATTCAATATTTTTTGCATTAATAAATACATGTGTTTAATTAAATTTTATTTAAATTTGCCATGTTTATAATAAACTTAAGCTCTTTATATAATTACAAAAATTTACTAATTTTTACTAAAAAATAAATTTAAAATTTTAGTAATTTTTATTTTTGGCATAATTCATTTAGGATATCTTCTAATAAATGTATTTGAGTTTGCTCTCATTTTCTGTCAATTTCTAGATGCTATGACAGCTACTGTCAATATTTTGTATTCTCTGTTATCCTTGGGCAATTAGCTAGACATGTCCTGCTCAGCCCAAGCCGAAAGACCTTGAGCACTGCACTGATGGCCCCATTTGGGCAACACTTGTACTTAACTGCGTTCAACTGCCAAATGGCAAATGGCAAATGGCAACTGGTAACTGGTAACTGGTAACTGGATGTCATTACAAAAGTAGATTTGTCTGCTAATTAGCTTCGTTATGTTGATTAATGTCCTGGGCACACAAATTAATAATTAGACTTCGTTTGGGGTAACCTAATGCCATGAAAATGTATTTTGTGTGTAATACGTGTGTCGACATTTTTTAGTGAAGGAACAACTTGTGGCCTGTTGATTGAATTACATTGTCAGTCGTTTCTTATCGATACACACAGAGTGCACGCTATGAGACTATTTGGCTGCCTGCCAGAACATCTGTCACCTGTCATGGTCGATTGGTAGCCCAACACCAACACCAGCCCCAACCGCAACCCTAATCTAATTTCTGGCCTGCTCTTTGGCATTTTGTCATTGTTTGCTTTCAAGTCGCGGTAATTTCATTTCGTAATTGTAGACGCGGGCCAATTTCAAGCGTACAATAAAAATGAAGCTGGCAAATGCAAAAGGTTAGTTCTCTCTCGCTCTAGTTCTCTCTCTCTCTCTGTCTCTCTCTCTCTTTCTCTTTCTCTTTCTCCGTCTCTCTCAGTGCCTTTGCAGTACCAATCAGTGTCAGATACTTGTTTTTTTTTTGTTATTCGTTGTTGTTGCAGCGTTTTCTAATTGCCAGGAAATTGCATGTGCCACTAATAACGAATTTTAAGTACTTCGACCTCTGGCCCATTTCCCGTGCAGCATCCGGTTGCTGCGTTACGTATACGCAGCGTATCGTTGCGCAGCTGTTCAATTGCCAATTAGGCAGAATTAATGTGAGTGCTACGATGCAATTTGATTATTTTCCTATGCAATGTTGTTTCATATTTCGAAGGACATTCGACAGGCAGGTTACAGCAATTGTTGTGTTTTGACCTACTTTGTTGCCATCGCAACGAGTTGCAAGGCACGTGGACTAATGTAGCTTCTGATTTCATATAAAATCTATGTAAACATTAAGTAGTATTCATATTTAGCAATATAAATGTAATGTAAAATTATTTATTTCCTTTATATAAATAAGAAAATTTTAAATATTAAAAAAAAAGTTTTTAAATATATAATAAATAGTAATGAAAATATGTTGATTAAATTGCTACAAGATTTTAAATGTAAATCTCTAACTTGAGTTAATATAATCTAATAGAAACAAGTAAGAAAGCTGTAGTCGAGACTGCTCGACTACGAAATCCCCCGAACCCCTCTTAGAAAGAATAATATTCTAAGAATTATTCGATTCGTTTCTGCACGCATAGCAAAGTACACATGCATACACACGCTGATCTACGCTTGTACGCATGCATGTGTGTATGCATTGCAGGCGTCTTGCTGACTCGCTGTCTCGCTTGCTCTGTCACGTTTGTTATGCTGCGAAAACTTATTTGATTCATAATTCTGTTTCGTAATCAAACTGTCAGGTCTATATGTCAAACCAAACTGTATGACTTTAAAATAAGTGTTTTAACACATTTTGAGGTGAATTGGGGACCGGGATCCAAAATCTGTCAAAAACCGATATTGTATTATCTAACATTACATGCAACAGTCTAGCCATCTACACCACGGCACAACTCGTAATAGCGAAAACGAATGAAATTCAGTGCTATGCGCCATATACGAAACAAAACAAAAACTAAAGCAGAGGCTGAAAATACAAATACAATTCAAAGACAATGCTAAACACAATTCAAAGACAATTCTGATTCTAAGAATCTGCATGGATGGCAACATAGAAAACAGCCCAAGCTGTTTTGTGTGTATATGTGCACACGCATAGGAAAATTGCTTTGCGTTGCCAACGTTGCTTGCATTTGTATTGCTATTTTAATTGCTTTATTTTGTTTAATAAATTTGAACGTATTTAAGGAATTGTATTAAAAGTTTCAGCATATGATCTAGATATTCTATTGAACATTTTACGATTTTTTAGAAATCTCAACGCTTACAATTAGCTTTACATACAAATGTACAAATGCGCACGCAGCCACACGCTGATCTACGCTTGCACGTATACATACATACATATGTATATGTATGTATGTACGCATTGCAGGCGTTATGCTGACGCGCTGCCTAGCTTGCTCTGCCACGTGGGTTGCGTTGCGACAACTTCTATGATTAATAACTCTGTTTCTAGATGGACATTTGTAATCCCACGTTCAGATTATGATCATGACAATCATATCTATATGCCAAACCAAACTGTATGTCTCTAGTATTTGAAATACATTTTTTACACATTTGGGGGTGTGGAGATGAATTGGGGACCGGAATCCAAAATCTGCCAAAAACCGAAATTGTATTAAATTAATATCTATATAAATGTAGAAGACTTGGAGACTCTAACTCTAAAGATGAGCGAGATATAATTTTATAACTGATTCTCGATAAATTGATATATCGATAACTCTGGAAATATAAGAGTTATCGAATTTCTGAAACAAACTCGTACTGCGCGTGCAATATACGAACCTAACACAAAAAGAATGAAGTCTCTAGCTTTTGTATCTTCGGATATCCTTGCGTTCAAACATACGGACAGACGGACAGACGGACAGACGGACGGACGGACAGACGGACAGACGGACAGACGGACATGGCTATATCAACTTTTCTCGTCACCCTGATCAAGAATATATATACTTTATGGGGTCTGCCACGCCTCCTTCTCCCTGTTACATACATTTAACAAAACCATTATACCCTGATTTCCCATTTTCAATGGGTTCAGGGTATAAAAAAATGAAATAAAGGTCAATAAAAATATCATTCAATGCTCTCTAATCATTGTATTCTTATAAAGTATCTAAATACGATAAGAGGATGCAGAACACAATTTCTCTTACTGTAAAAGGTGGTCAGTGGAATGAACCGGTTTGATAGAAACTTTCGGTGAAGTCGAGGCAGACAATCCAATGCAGACAATGTGCAACAGCATAGATGCTTGGAAAAAAGTCTGCACAAAAAATGTGCTGAGGCGGTATAAATAAATAATGCAGCAACCAAATGGCAAAAGCTCAGTTAGAACATACAGGAGGGATTTGCCTTGAAGGCTACATGGTGGAAGGCTGCTCAAAGAGAAGGTGATTTAATATATCAGCAGTAAAGTATTCCAAGACATCAGCCTGACAGAAGATGTATAAACAGAGCTCGCAAGAGCATTTAAAAAAATTCCAAAGAGTAACAAATTAAAGCTAAACTCAACACTCTCGATTTTTTCCACGATCTGAGAGAGAATCGACAAGAAAATAAAATAAATAAAAAAGCTTGCTTAAAACTGATATTGAATTGATTAAATAAACTAAAATAAGTCACATATTTAAAACTTGTTTTTTTATATATTGTAATTTGTAATATAATTTGTAATTTATATATACTATTTCAGAAATGAATTACAAAATTGTTAGTCAGGCTAAATGGTTTTGATTACTTTACTAAGTATAATATATATATATGGAAAATGCGATATTTAAGTTTATAACAATTTAATCATATAGGAATCCTTGAGAATTGTATTACTGTCTTACCTTGGCATCCTTAGCATAATATAAATGACTGCGTTTGAGACGGAAATAACGACGACGCCAGCGTTGAAAGGACCAAGTGTGCTTCAGCAGATAGCCCTCTCTGATGATGGCAGCCTGCATATTGGAGAGAAATGCATAAGGAAAACGATAATCAAAGTGAGCAAAGTGGCAGGCAATAAAAATAGTCTATTAAATTAGAAAAGCAATTAGAATGCAGCTGGAAGTCATTGGCCATCGAGGATAACGAGTGCAGTGACATGTAACGAGTCACAGAGCAGGCGGTCACGGAACACGCCAAGCAATTCCCAGCGCTCTGTCAATATTAATTGACTGCAGGACAACAAAGGCAGCTGGCTGTGGCCGGCAATCAATTGTACAAACAAAGGACACAGTCTCGCACAAGCACAGGCACAGGCACAGGCACAGGCACACCTCGTTGAGTGGACTTCTATTGCAAATTGCAATTTGTATTTGTGCGCTGAATGTGCAAGTGTGAATAAATGTTGGCCAAACAGCTTTCACAAAGTCGCAATAAGCGCATTCGATTATATTGACAAATATAAATCAATTGATTAGAATTTTAGCTTTGCAATCAAAACGCAATTCAACTTCAACGCAAACCCCGGTAAAGATGGCAAAGCAATTTGGCCCCGGCTAAGCGGAAACTTGTGCAATTGCAGTTTCAACACAATTTTATTTCTTATCCGCTTCCCTAGCTTCGCCTCCACTTTTTTTTTTTTTGTGACGCTCAAAGCGGAAACGGAAATGTTTGCTTAGCTGCATTTGATTTATTGGCCTGGCCTTGACTCGCCAACTTAATCCCTAGCTTAACTTTATGGCTTCACCAAGTGCTTTGACCATGAGGAAAGTTGATGTTCCTTTAAAGTATTATCCAAAACAATTTCAAACTATGATTTAAAAATATTTCTTGTTTCAATTGAGAATGCATAGCAGTCAGTTGCAAGCATAGCTAAGCCAATTAAGAGTTTATATAAAGAAGACGATCAATAGAATGAATTGCTAATTAACCATCACGGACTGTTAATCTCAGCCAGCGCATCAATTATTTAACATGTATGAATTTCTGAATCGTGGCAGCTGAATACAGTATATTTTCGGAATTACTAGACCCTTATGAGCAGATCATATAATATATAAGTCTATTTGTGGAGCACGTCCACTGCCATCAATTATATAGAAACTATATTAACTAAACTATAAAAGATATTGTTGGTTTTCAATTTCCAACGACCTTGAATATATATACCCTGAACCCATTAAAAATGAGAAATCAGGGTATAATTATTTTGCTAAATGTACGTAACAGGCAGAAAGAGGCGTGACAGACCTCATAAAGTATATTACGATCTAAGTCGATTTAGCTCTGTCCGTCCGTCTGTCCCAAACCCCATAAACTATAGACTTTAAATTTTAAATGCATCTGTTAATAGACCATAGTCATGGCAAAAGATATTGGTATCAAGTCATAAATTTTAAACTCTTAATTTTTATTAGCTTGCTACAATTTCTACTGTGAAATAAATTAAAATCTGTTTCCAAGCCGAGTTGATGACTTCTAGCTTATTAAAAATAAAGCTATGATATAATAAAATTTATGTGTAATAATTATTTTTTATTGTTATCATATAAATAAACTTTGATAATAATAAAAAAAATTAATAAAACATTTCAAATAAAAGTGTATCCTATTTTTTGAATAAAATAGATTCTTTTTTTTTCTTTATTTTCTATCCAATTTTAGACTATATTCTTCAATATTATATGTGCTCCGAATACTTCTTAAAATAGCACACAAATATTTAAAAACTAATAAATCCCATTATTTTAGCGCACAAAAAATAATTCGAAAATTAAATGTACGAACGGAGATGCATAAATTAAATGTAGTTTTTTTTTTTTAACCATCTTTACTTTAGAATTATTTTAAATCAGTTTATATTTTAAGCCCTTTTCACAAGCTTCGATATAATTTTCAATCGCTTTGTTAAGTACTTTAGGGCTAAGCGAGGATAACACAATAAAGTTTAATAGTTCCTATTGAAAAATGTTGAATTAAACTTTTAACAAAGTTTTTTTTTTTCAGTAGCTGACAATGATAGCAGCTTCAAAGTTTCATTCTCTTTATTCTCCTTAACATAGACAAACTTTTTTCTCCTTTGTTCTTTGAGGCTTGGAATGCTTGTTATTTCTAACGAATAATAATACAGAATGTTTTATATGTTTCAATCTATTAAATTGACGGAATATAAAAATATTATATGTTATAATTTTATACATAAACAATTTATGGCAAACAATTCATTGCTGTTGGCATAGAATCAAATGTGAGGGCTTTAAAATATTATCTTGAATACATATTTTGCTTTAGGCCTCATGGCACTTCATATTTATTTATTAGGGAGCTGATTCCAATTTTGTTGATATATTGCTGTGTTTAATAATAAAAATATGAATTTCACTTATTATGCTATTCTATCAGATTGCCGGATGTCAGCAGAGCTCGGTCATAGCAGGGTTGAATGAACTTTATTCCCGGCGTCCTTCAATGCCCAAAAATTGAAAACTTGATATTAATGTAAACCTTCTGGCTTGTTGCTGTCCGAATTCGTTCTTCGTTTGCTTATCTTTGCCCTTGTTTAGTTTAACTAAAAGTCAAAGTTTTCCGGCTTTCATTTCAGATCAGCTCACATCAATCAATCATTATTTTCATTGGCCACACAAACGCACACAATGCCTATCATGTGGCAAATCAGGCGGCATATCACGTATACGCCAAGTTGCCAACAGAGAATAGCAACAACAACAGCCATCGCCAGGGCAACGAGCCTTATGATGATAAACGTATTTGAAATTTTCGTTAGCCGGTTATTGATTTTAAGTTAAAAAAAAAACAACCGCCGGTCCATGCCAGGCCATCGACACACAGAGATAGATACAGATTCACAGCTATAGATACGGCCACAATGAAGTGTTGTTTATTTATTTATTTTTTTTTATTTTACAAACACACACACACACACACACACACCCACACAAACACACACAGAGTTAGCGTAAATATAACGTAAGCTTTCCAGTCGACTTTGCGGCTCACTTTGATTATTTCAACTCACGCTTTGCTGCGTTATTTATTGTATTCGACTTTGCCGGGACTTTGACTTTATTTACGAACGTCGAGCACAAAGCGTAACATTAAATTACATCTGAGCCAAAATTATATAGATATATAAATATATATATACATGTATATATGTATATATATATATACGTATGTTTATGTATATGTATATATGTATATGTATAAATAAAATTGCTTTTCGCAGTCACGTGAGGCTGAACAGCAGCCAATTGGCTGTGTAAATAGTCGTAAATATTTTAGCCGGCGCCAAAGTTTCCATGCAACACACACGCACACATAGCATATATCTTGGTAGTGTGTCTGAGAGTCTTGTGTGTCTTGTCTTGTCTTGTCTTGAAGATTCTGCGGCAAGTCCACAAGTGGCAGCGACTGTGTGCCACAAACAATAACAAAGCGGCGCTGAGTGAGCCGTTTTTTTTTTTTTTTTTATTTTATTTTGTCTTGTCCCCTAAATGCTTGGCTGTGAGCCACAGCCTAAACGAGGGCTAAGAGCAGGAGCAGGACGAGCTTGTCGCCGTTGAGTTAAAATTCAGCGCAGACTTTCGTCTACCTAGATGCTGGTAATTTATTAAGTATCAATGGAAACTTTTAGAAAACAATTTATCTATTATTAAAGCTAGACCCAAAATATTATGATACTTATAAATTATGTTTCTTTTTAGCTATGCGGCATCAAAGATGCAAAGGCAAAAGTGGAAATTATGGCTAAGTACTAAAACAGTTTAGGGCAACTTCCTGCCATTGGGCTTTCATTGACACTTGATATATATTTTTAAATATAATAAAAATATAAGCCAAATTCATATATATACTATTTATAACATTTTCAAACATCTTTTGCAGTCCAGTAGGTATAAAAATAGTTAAAATAAAAATCAATGATTTTTGGCTCATTTTGCCTTGATTTCTTGGGCCTGTGATAGTCAAGAAAATACTCCTATGCTGTTCGAATCTAACTTGACGATATTTTGATATAGCTTCAACGTCTCGATGGTTGTTTATTTATCTATTTCTATTTAATATCTAGCCAAATGATGTATGTTAATATAGGCATAGATATATGTTTAGACAAGATAAAAAATATGATAAAATACAAACAATAATTAATTCATTAATTTCGCCTGTAATATATGAGTTTCCAATATAGCAATAATAAAATTATTATTTGTTTTAATTTAAAACAGTCTGAATCGAAGCACTAGCAAATTTTAAAGCAATCTCTCAAGAATTTCATTTCATTTATCTATAGAAAACTTAAATTTATTAATTTCATTTGCATTTTTCTCATTTCACTTCCAAAAACAATTAACAGACAACTTGTTAAGAATTAGTCTAATTGTGCGTGTTGTTGTGAAGCAAATGAATAGAAGCTTTGTTAAGTTAATTTCTGCCACCTACGAACGCAATTAAGATCCATTGTTATTCCTATACATATAATTACGCAAAGATACATACACATGTATATATATATATATATATACATATATATTGACATGCATGTAGGCATGCCATAGATCCCGGAATGAGTTTTGTTTTGTGCTGTCGAGTTCGCGACCAACTGGCATTAAGGAGCTTTTGTTGAGCGTTACCTATTGTTTTCTGATTTGACATATGTAAAGCCCACATACATATGCCATGCGACCCCACGCCATCCATCTCCCACAACGCTTCGCCCGCTTATGACGAAGCACTTGACTGCAGCTTGTCACAATCAGGCTAATGTATTTCGTGGCTACAAAAAACAGCAAAGAAATTGAAGAAATAAAAAAACAAAAACGAAAACGAAAACAAATAAATAACCAGCGTTTCTCTGCAGGCAAACGACAAATGCGCTCGATTTCCAAACAAATCGTGTCGGAAAAAACAGGAAAAAAAAATATATGAGTCATAGAAGTTGGCAGAAAAATCTTCATTATGCTACAATAAATAGAGCATGTACGCCAATTAATAATTATAGATATATATCTTTTGCTCTGCTGTTCAGTTCAAGTTGAGCTATAAATATTTGCAATACCATCTGGGTTAATAAAAGCAACCCTTAGTCCGCTTCAGCGGGTGCAACGATGCGTATGATTAACACAAAATGGTCATATTATTCATACAACGCGCTGGCCGCCTGAGCCCCCAACGCGAAGGGCAATGAATAAAGGAATGAAAAACGAATATATACTCTATATAAATATATATGTGTGTATGTATATGTATGTATTATATTTATATATATATATATATAATATATGGGCAACAGGCACAACTTAATTAAGACGCTCGTTTGGTTTTGAATGCCGCCCTGTTGCATTTTGAGGTTTTCGCAATTTTCCTTCTTTTCCTTTACGGCTTTTACTCTGCAACTATGCCAACTTTTAATTAAAATATGTAAAGGCCAGATTTAAAAGTCCGGTTTCTTGACGCACAAAATTAATTTCTACGCGTTCATTTTTTTGCCGGGCTTAGCGACGAAACCATGTGAACAAAAAATGTAATTTGAAGCAAATTATGAGCAAAGCAATTCATGAAAAATAAATAGAAAAAAGTATATTTAAAGTGTAATTAATATTGTAATTCATTGCACCATTTTTAATGTATGCACATTCATATAATTAATATAAATATAATATCTTAAAATGATAAATATTATATTACGAATGAAAGAAAACAAGAACAAAAATAGTTATAAAAACTTTACAAAGAAATATTATTACTATTTTCATAATTATCTTAAAAAAAAAAAAATAATATATTCTGTATTAACAAATTATATAATATTAATATATAAATACAAAAATATGAAAATTGGAAATTTAGTAGACAGACAAATATTGAAATTACAAAAAAAGTTCTTCAAAATGAAATAAGCAATATTTGCTATAATCTTTATAGCACTATTTACTATTATAACTTGAAACTAGTTCTCATACTAGAGCTTTGATCTTTAAGTAATGAATATTTTATAAGGAAAGAAGGAACAGGTGACTGTTATAGAGAGTGAAATACATAAAATCTAAATTTAAAATAAATAATAACTAAAGAACACAGTTTTGGGAATAAGAAATGACTTATTATATTTTATAAACATATTTTCCTAATCTTACAATACAGATTTAATATGTATTTTAAAATTAAATATATTATTATCAAGAGAGATTACACAAAATATTTTTCTAATATAAATATTTTTTTTATGTCATTTTAATATTTTCAGCTGAATCCTTCACATAATAAATAAAATTATAATATATATTATTATTAATATTTTTTTTCCATTTCGAACGAATGTTGTTTTTTATGGTTTTTGTGACCCTTGACCTAAGTTCTCAAATTTCACGCTGGCAATGCAATTGAGGCGATAGTATAGCATGAGAGTGCGATGAAATGTTTATTCCCTAACTCTGAAAGCACGTTTGCTTTTGCGACCATTAAAATATTTACTAAACACTTGAACCCAACAACTGTGAGCTGACCTTTAGCTGGAGCACAAACACTGCAATGTAGCGCTCGCCGACATGGCCTCCATCCTATCATACCTCTCCTGCACCCTCCTACACCCTCAACCACTTCTCATCTAGTTCATATATGTAGTACATCAGAGTGCGTCTGCATGGGAGGGCATGTAACTTCCGCTCCAGAAACTTGAATGCTGACGTGCCGCATCGACTGCAGCGCAAAGGATAATAAACAACGAGAAGAAGAAGATGGAGAGCTTAATGGGATACTCACCAGATTGTTGTTGCGCTTGCTATGGGTGGACATGCGTCGATGAAATATGCGCGCCGGCTCCGTTTCAATTTCGGACTCCGTCTCCGACTCCTCGCCATCGCGACTTATCGAAATGATCGGTATGATGGGCACGGGGGATACGCTGCCCGAGCTGCAGGCGCTGCTCAGTCCGCTGCTCAAGCTACGCTGTCGCGGGCTCAAGTTGTCCACGTGCAGAGTATTGGGTTTTAAGTTAGCCATTGTTCAGGGCTGTCGTTTAACTTTCGCTTTGTAGTTGCTGTTTGCTTCTGCTGTTGTTGTTGTTGTTGTTGTTGTTGTTGCTGCTGGTGCTGCTGCGAGGCAAGTTTCACGTGAACGCTCAACGTTTTAGTTGTCACGTTGCGGAGCTCAGTACAGTTATATAAAAGTAGAACCCTTTGTGGGGTATCCGCCAAGTAGCCGCAGGTGGCCGTTTGAGTTGCTGCTGTCGCCGCCGCCGCTGCTGCAGACGCTGACGCCGCTTGCCATGCTGCGCTGCTTATGTAAAAGTTCACTCACATACACATATATACACACAGTTTGTTGGAGTAACTTACACACAGACACACACACACACACACACACATATACGCACACACACCATATAAGCATAGAGTCACGCCTTCCGTTACTTTTCGACAGCTATTGTGCTGCTGCTCTGCTTTGAAAATACGTTAATTTCAATTATAAGCTTTATTAATTATCGCCTAAAGTGTATACATTTACGATGAAATTAGCAAAAATATTTGCACACCAAATTGCTGTGTACGTATTTGTGGTATATTGTATTGTATATTATATATATTTATTTAAGCAACACTAACTATTTTTATTTTAATTGGAAAAGCCATTAATCTAACGCACACTCATTAAGCTACACTTAGAATAAAACACTGACAAAAACGTTCGTACACAAAAAATAGTTCATTCAATGTTTTACAAATTATATGCTTTTTATATTATTTATTGAATAATTGTACAAAAAAGACTGATTTAGTTGTGCCGCCGCTGGAAATTATTGTTGAATTTTGTGCTACACTAGAATTATCGTTTTGGAGCTGGTTTATATTCCGCTGGCTGACCTGACTACGAGCTGCGAAATATGTGCTGAGCCTGAGCCGCGCGGCGTACTGAACGAGACCGCAACCCTCACTGCTTGCGACCGACGAAAGCCGCGTAGACTTAAGCTTGCTAGTACGGGCACCGGATGCCGTTATCCTTAGAGGGTTGTCGAGCTGTATGACAACGTATTTATACAGCAGCATCCATAAGCGAACAGATAGATATTTACGTTTCATCGTAACAGTCTGAAGCTAGAAAATGCTTTAAATCTTCATACACTTTTATAATTATTTAATATATGTAATAATTTGCAATTTATTAAATGCCAGAAATAGTATGCTACATTTTCTAAACAATGTAAGATCTACTTCTTTAGAACAACTGGCAACCCTACTCAATGAGAGCACAATAGCCTTCAGCCAACAAGTTTTTGTGCTCTCTGCTTTTGCCGCAACTTTCGCATAGTGGCACAGGCCCCAGCCCCAGCTGTATATCCGCTCTCACCGCTCTGTCTGCTCTCTTGTTTAGTCAGAGTGTGTTTATGTGTGTGTGTGTGTGTGTAAAGCTTTAAAAGGCGGCCGCCAAAAGCAAAGCTTCTAGTCATGCAAATGAAGCGAGCAAAACAAAAACACGCAAGCCGAACAATATGCAAAACGTAAATGACAACAAAGTAAACAGTAGAGCCCACATGCAGGCAGAAGGCCGATGCCGAACGAACACAAAGCAGCGGCGGTGCGGTTCGCCTACACAAAAAGCCACAAGCCGCTAGGCAGACAGTTATGGGCTAAGCTTTTTGCTCTTGTTGTTCTTTTTTCCGGTGTTGCGCTTCGCATGGGCTTTCGTTATTTACTTTGCTGTCGACTTGCCTATGCTCAGTGCTGGCATTGTTGTTCTTGCTGTTTTGAGACATGCACATCCCGTGGGGCATTACTCTTTGCGCTTGGCTGCAGTTCCGTGAGAAAGTCTCTATGCGAGTGCGTGTGTGTACGTGTGCGTGTGCGGGCATGTGTGTGTGTGTGTACGTGTGTGTGTCACCTGTGCGCGCACTTGTTAAATTTTAAATTAGGCCTTGTTTGCTTTTCATTTGCTGCAACTGATTCCAGCTATAACCTCAAATAAAATAAATACTAATATTACATTTTTAATTTCTGCACATAGAATTTTATATCGTATCTCTCCACTACAACTAACACGGTTTCTCAAGAATCCTGATTAACGCTGCTATCGAACACCCAGTCATAACGATCCGCTTTGACAGTTTCATTTCGCATGCCCTAAATCAATTGAAATCAATTAGTTTTTGGAGTTTACTGTACCCCAGGAATATATCGACTTACGCGTGGCAGCGTTAGGCAGCGTCGGAAACGCATGCACTGCTTGCCCGGCGTCTTGATGCAAGTGCGATAGAATTCGTATAGAGTAGGATTGAGCAGGAAGCCGCCCCAGTTTGGAGGCACAGGCACTTTTGGCAGTCGCTGCTCGGTGAGAATCAGCGAGAGGCACTTCTTGATCCTGCCGAGTAGAGTGCGTTTCCTAGCCTGTATGCCGTGCATGCTGAGCTGTATTTCCCGCGGATAGCGGGCGAACTGCAGCTGCGCCTGCAAGGCGGACACCGGACTCACAGTCCCGGCAATGTGCACACTGCGCTCCAGGTGGGGCCAATACATCTGCAAGGAAACGTGTGGATTGGCATGGATCTCGCCAGCCAGGCGACTGCCCAGCGCCGTATAGAAAGTCAGCCCAGAGGCGTTAATCTGCTCGACGCTGGTCATTCGCGTGACCGGCTGCCCGGCTTCATCCACGGTGGCCAGACACGCCACTCGCGCCTTGCTCTGTGGCTCCGTTTCCATGGCGATCGACAGCCAGTGATGCAGTATCAGATACGGCTCCCGTATGGCAATCTTGTTGTGCCAACTGTTCGGCTGTGGCACAAGCTCCGCTCTGGCTACATTCCGCATCATACACTCCCCACGGCCGCTGGGTGACAGCAAATACCTCGCAGCTGCAAAACCCCGGAGCCTCTGCCTCATAGCCGGTCTCAGCTTCATCTGTAATACACACGAGTACAACGTGCCCAAAGGTTTTTACCTTTTTTAAAAATATATATTTTATATATATATATATATATATTAATTTCAAATAAAATTTTGAAAGTTAATCAGAAGCTTAAGGCAATTCATATCAATTGACTTGAACGTATCCAGTTAGTAATCCTCTAAAATGGGGAGAGTTGATATTGTAATCCCCTTGGATGTCGAAATTATCTACTCTATAATATAGAGAGATTTTACGTTGAACGTGTGCAGAATGAAAATTGTTCAATTTACATATATAATATACTTATTACAAATATCTCTTTAGGATTCGTTATATTTGTTTAAGTAATTTGAAAGATTTATGTATCTGAATTTTAGATCTTTAGATTTCCTTAACTTTTAGTTTTTCATAAATTCTTATTTTAGTTTTCTCAACATTCTATATTTTATGATCAATTTAAATTATTTTCTTAATAGCACAAAGCATCAATTCTTAAATAGTTTCTAATTTCTTAAGATCTCAGATATTTTACAAAATTTTCTCAATTTTGTATCTGTAACAAAGCATTTTGGAAGACAACAAATGCGCAGCATTTAACTCTTAACTGTTCTTTATCCCTATTTAGGGTGCCAATCGCTCATAAACCCATTCATTTTCGCCCTTGTGCACCAGCTCTCCGTCCACCTCATCGAGGACGCCAGCACCACGTCGGAAGCGAATGCGATCGTGCAGGCGATCCGTTTGTCCCTGCCAGAATTCGATGAGCGTTGGGCGCACCAGGTAGCCACCCCAATTGGGCAGCGGCACCTCGCCATTTTCCCCCAACTTGGCCTTGATCTCCGCTTCCACCTCGTCCAGGTAGCTGCGCGAACGTATGCGCTGACTCTGCGGACTGGCAGCGGCTCCAATTTGACTTGCGCGTGGACGCTCATGGAAGTATTTTAAGGACGCCGCCTGGGGGATTTTCTCTGCGACGCCTTCAATGCGGATGCTGCGACGCAGGGGCATCCAGTAGATGGCAATGGCTACATTAGCATTGCTGGCAATTTCCTCGGCTTTGCGACTGCCATAGTTAGTGAAGAAGGTGAAGCCGTCGGCGGTGGCCTCCTTTACGAGGACAAAGCGGTTGGAAGGCTTACCCTCAGCATTTACGGTGGCCAAAGCTGCGGCATTTGGTTCTAGGATTTCCTTTGTATTGAGAGCGTCGTTTAACCAGTCGCGGAATATGCAAAATGGATCTTTTATCTTTATGTTCTCTTCCAGAAAGGCATCCTTGCGCTCATGGTATTTCAACCGCAGAGCTAAGATTATTATTCAAATATTGTATATTAAAAATTGAGTTCGGGACAATCGAAATCTCACCTGACAGCTGCTCCATAGATGCTGGTTGGCTCATCTTACGTACAATTTGCAAAAGTCTCACTACAGTTGGAAGGGGATTGTGTAATATTTAAGTAGCGTTAGTCTTAGCTAAGGTAACATCAACGTACTTGTCAAAGGTCAAATTAAAAATTTTACACTGAAGTACTTTGTTTATGATTCGCCGCAATATAAAGATAACCTAAACAGCTGTTTACTTGCGCGGCGTTGCCAGAGTGTTCTGTATTCTCTTGTGTTAAATATACCGAAAAATACTGAAATCAATTATGTGGGGCATCTACTGTGCTAAATTAATCCCGAAAGTATACCATTAATATGATTAAACAAAATGTTCATATATAAGTTTGTAAATTATAAATATATTTAAGCACAATTTTCTATTGGTATATAAAGAGTATTTAGTATTTAGTAATAAACCGCCAAATTGTAAAGAGAGAAAAACAGAGAGAAAGTGAAAGAGCGCATGTGTGTGTGCACAATTAAGAGAGAATATCTTTGTTAGTTGTTTGTGTACCTGTCGCGACTTACATCGTTCTCTGCTTTTGTCCTGGCAACTGCTTGATTAGCGAATGCGAACGGAACGAGTCCACAGAACAAATTCAACACGAACGGCTGCTGGACGTGTGTGAAAGCAAAGCGCATAGAGTGCGGAGCGCAAGCGAGAAAATATAGAGAAAGGCTAAAGCGGGGCAAACATATACACACATACATAGAAACATAGACGAAACCAAAGACACACACGCGCACACACACATGAGTACAAATTAATAATACAAAAATAAGTTGAATACGGAAAAGCTGAAATAACAGTTATTTATAGTAAAGCGCTTGAAGTGATTGTGCGTAAAAACGCTATGCGAATTTGTTACAACAACAAAGTGGGTTAAGACGAAAGCTTTGCGAGAATAAATTTCATTTGAGGTCACTCGTAAAAGCATTCTATTCTTTTTTGATGTTTTTGGCTTTGTCGTGTTGTTGTTATTGCAGTAGGTGTTGTTAGTAGTGAAAAAAGCGTTGCAGACATCGGTTGCATGTGTGTATACGGCGAGGCAGAAGTGAAAAAATGCATTGCAGCAGCAAAAACAAAAACGAAGCAAAGCAAATGGCTTGATAGGCAACTAAATATTTAACAATTTTTCAATGCAACTGTAACATAACCCAAAAAAAACGAACGTGATATTTACAACTGTGGCCTGCTTTTAGAGCACAGAAACAAAAAAAACAAATACACACACGTAGAGACACGCACACACACACACAGACACATATACACACACGCAAACCATATAGCAATATATGCCCATTGAGTGCCTTATATCATTTGATAATAATCCACAAGGTGTCTACTATGCCGGACAGGAACTATCTGGCGTTGTTGATCTCAGCGTCGATGCCACCAAGCGCATTAAAGGTAAGTCAGAGCCTGCAAATACCCTAACCTAACCTAACAGTCGCGCACACACACATACACACATGAGTCATGCAGCGTATGAGTAATATGTTTATTACTCACTCATTAAATTTGCACCGAAACACATACATTTCAATTGCCGAAGGACACGCGCTGTTGTCCTTATTAAACATCAAACCTTATCTCGTAAATAATTGTCGCTATTTTGAACATGCTGTGCAATTAATAGTTGTTATTGTTGTTGTTGTTGCTGTTGTTGCTGTCCCCGCTGAGTTGAGCAGCTCGTTACCGTTATTTGCTTGCTGCACAGTTAGTTGTTTGCCTTGCACTCTCTCTACCCCTCTGTCTGTCTGTCTTGCTTTCTCGCTCATATTTTCTTGCTTTTGTTGCTGTTGTCAGTTTGTGTTTGGCGTCTGTTTTGGCATGCCGCCATTTTTTATTTATCCATGAACTCGTTAAAGGCGTGGTAAGTGCAATTCATTTGCTGTTGTTATTATTGTTGCTTTCGTCATGTTTGTTGTTGTCATTGTAGATGATGACGATAAAGTTGTCCGTGTGCATTTTAATTTTGTGGTAATAAGTTCTTTCGTCTGACATTTCACTTGATTAGTTTGCTGAAAGCTTGAAAAGGAAGAAAGAGACAAAGAGAAAGACTGACAAGGGAATGTGAACAGGAATAAGAAAACTTAATTTAAAATGTATTATGTAGGAAAAAACGTCTACATAATAATCAATATTCCTTTTAAATGATGTAGATGCATAGATTATTTTCGTTTACTTTAAATATAAACGTTGTATATATAGGTATTATAATTTTTGTTTTTATTTGTATTTTAAATACTTCAAATAATTTAATCACTAACAATTCATCAGTCTGAACTTGTTCGTAGTATTATTATATTATTTTGTTTCTTTCATATGAATATTAATATATATTAATCAGCTCTCTTTCTCTCTGCATTTCTGTTTTATAGGCATTCATGTCACCGTCAGCGGTTATGCCAAGATACGCTGGATAAAAAAGGGATATCCGCGGGACAGCGAACGCGCCATGTGTCGTGCCTATCGATCTTATCTGTCATCGAGATCGTATGTCCTTGGCTCCTGTGCGGGCAACTCGTGCATCGATTGGCTGGCCGGCGAATATTCGTACACGTTTCACGTCATACTGCCCGATAATCTGCCCACATCCTTTGACGGCAAGTATGGTCAAATCCACTATGAGATCATAACGACGATCGAACGATCGGGTCGCTATCCGAAAGTGTTCAAGCTGCCATTTACCGTGATACAACCATTGGACCTGAACGCCGATGCCATCTACAAAGTGGGAGATATATATATATATAACATATATGGAGATATTTTTCACATGTATGCTTTAAGGTACCTCTGGAGATACTCGATCGCAAGCGCTTCTGGAGCTTTTGCTGTCCAACCGGGCCGCTTACCGTGAAGTTCTCGACTCCCTACTGCGGCTATGCACCCGGCCAGAAGATCCACTTTGTTCTGTACATCAACAACGAGTCGTCGATCGATATAACCGAGTGCGAGGTGAAACTCAAGCAGGAGGTTAGCTATGAGTCGCACGATCCGCAACATGAGTATCGCTACGATAAACACCTGATAGCCTTAAAGCAGTTCGGCAACGTATTGCGCTGGTCGCGGAAGGTGTACAGGGGCTATTTGGACTTGCCCTCGATACCGCCGACATCGGTGAAGCCGACCTGCCCCATTAGCGTTAACTATTCTATTAAGATCATTGTGAATCCAACCGAGTTTCATTGGAAACTGAAACTTAAAATTCCGCTGACCATCGGCAGCATACCCATCATGGATGGACCCGATGCGCTGCTCCGCTTCAATCGTCAGCAGCAACAGCATCAAGTAGTTAGTCAACATTTTCAAATGTCAACGCAGCAGAACCAAAGGCAGCAGCGACCGCAGCAGCGCGGCGGCCTACAAAACAGTAGCAATAGCAGTAACAATAGTAGCAACAACAACAACAACAACAACAATCAGGCAACACAGGCCATGCAACGGCCGGGTGCAATACTGCCGGCACAAACGAGTCCCTCATCAATGCCAACGACTGCCGACCTGAGGCCTATGGCCACTTTGCCAGCTATTTTAGTGACCAGCGATAGCGATAGTCCCCCAGATTATATACCCATGAGTAAGAAAAAAAAAAAAAGCATATATATATATATATATATATATATATATATATATATACATTTATAAATATTTAAGGGAAATGTGATATAGTATTGAGGTAAAAAATTAATTATTATTTGATTTATGTATTATATCTATGTAGCCATGGCATAGCATCCGTGATAATAACTGTAGAGCTATATAAATAATCTGTTATAATATATATACAATTTTAATTATTATATTTTTATATTTAGAACGACTTCCTTTCTGTTCATATTAATGATATATTAATATAATATTTTTGCGGGACACTGTAAATATTGTATATCCTCTGTTAATTACCTTGAATAGAAAGACATACTCATGAGTAATGTAACATTTTATGGTAGCTATATACCTAAATGTCAGATGCTGAATTTTGACCTTTTCATGAACTATTTATACGTCAATTAAATTCTGATGCAGAGACTTTTTATTTGAAATTGATGACGAAATGTAAATCCTATAAAAATATTGGAATTTGTCAATTTAGTCAAAGTTAGTTAGGAAAGGAAAAAAATTAAATAAAATAAACTAAGTGATCAATTTAATTGATGAAATAATGGTTAATAGCAGGGTTAAAGAACAAATGAAAATTATATATAATTTGGATAATTAGAAAATACAATTATATAAAAATCATAGATATATAATTACTATAAGTCGTATTAATTTTAGTAATATTATATCTATGATTTGTATATGTAATTAATTATATATATATATATATATTAATTATATATCAAATATATGTACAATATAAATTTATTTCCTTCCATTTTCCAGTGCCGCCCTCGTACGAAGATGCCATGGCTCTGAGCGAAAAGTTTAGCGACGATATCGAATTCCTGACAAATGTTAGCATGAGCAGCATTTTGTCCGCTCAGGGCGATGTAACAAGTGAGCGTGAGCCCTTTAAACCGCGTTACCCGGTCTATTACGATTACGAGACACCGACCATACCGCCCGGTAGTGATGATTCCACTGAATCCGACATATAAACCTAAATTGTTATAAAAAAAAAAAAGAAACAAACAAAAAACAAAAAAATGAACTGTTAAAACATAACGAATATCGAAAGCAAAGCTACACAAATTGAATGGCTGAGTGGCATTTTATTCGAATCTCTTTATTTTATTCCATTCCATTTCCAATGTAGTTAGATCAATTTTCTCAATAAACTTAAGAGCTGCAAGGCGTTGGGTAAAAGTTACGATGCCTTTAAACAAGTCCGATTGTTCACAGAACTTGATTTGTAAAGATGTATATAATATAAAGTCCAATAACTCCATTTGTCTGCTTTGAGAATAAGAATATACTTTTTGAAATTTATATACACATCATACATATAGTTAAATATATTAAAAATCATATCTTCTCTATCTAATTATTCTTAAAAGCTTTATAATCTTGTCTGATTTGTTCCGCTTCTCTCATCTGTCCTGAACTTGAATTCCAACACTTTGCAGAGCATTAAATAATACTTTATTCCTTTAACTAAATGTTTGAACTGCACGTCATATTTATATTTAAATATATATTTAAATTAACTGATAAATATTCCATAAAAAATCTATTCATATAATTAATTATATAAGTATGTTTGCTCTGTTGTTTGATTTTATTCATTAAAAACTTTTTGAATTGATAAACCTAAAATATACATATATGATATATTAATTATAAGGATATTGACAAATTATTAAATTTGTGCTTAGCAACTAAGTTAATAATATATAATTTAAATGATATTTTTTATTATATGCAATAAGCGTTTATTCACTTTTCTCAATTAGTTTTGCATTTTTATTCTGGACAAACAAATTTCTTCTAGTCTTAAGCCATACCCAAGGGTTTCACAAATATACTCAATTTGTAAATTTATTCTTTTGTTACCGCTTCCCCCAAACCCCGCGCCCCCTATACATGCCTCATTTCAACAACAGAGACGCTCTACAGTGAAACCTCGAATACGCAAATTCGCTACGCCGTGCAGCAGGAAACGGATGAGAATGGAACGAACGCCCAAGGAGCAGCGGATCTATTGAATTGCGAGAAAAAATGAAAAAGAATGATGATAAATAAGCAAAAACAAAAGCAAAACAACAATAAAACATATTTAATCAAAATCTCAAAATCGAATATAAAGAAAATTCAAAATTTCATGACGCATATATAGTTTCTAAGTCTGATCTGGATTAGCAATAAATAACTGTTTTGAAAACCGAATATATAAAACATATACAATGTAGATTGCATATATTAATCAAAATCTATTTAACATTCTATTGAACAATAAAAAAAAATTATATTTTCTTTTTTGTTTTCAAATTTATTTGATTACTTTGATCCTCAACTTCTAATGCAAGTAAATCATTTCTTTATTTGATTTATGTTTCCAAAAATTTTTGACCTATCGCTGACAGCATACGATGATACTTACCATATAAAGTAATTAAAGTAGTCAAACTGTACTTAGACAAAACTCTTAGGCTTAAGCGAAATATATAAACAATTGCACAATTTTACCGAAAACAACAACAAGAACAACAAACTTAACATTTTCAATGTTTATAATGTCTACTAAAGAAATTTACACTTGAAATTAGCCAAGAATTAGACTATATATTTAAATTTTGAATTGATTTTATGTTAAGTCCAAGTCCTAACTAACATCAATGTATTTCTCAATATAATTGTCTTGTATTTATCTATCTAGCACATCATTATCGTTCGTACATACATCCGAAAGCATCTAAATTTTGTTATCTTTACGAAAAATTTGACAAAAACAAAAAAAAAGAAACTATTCTATGTTTATGAATTCGTGTATACTTCCCCTAATTTGTAACCAGTCTAACCAGTAACTAATCTTAAGAAAATATTCTGTCTTCAATTAATTCAAATTTCAACCACAATGGAGCAATATATATATAAATATATTATTATATGTATATCCAAATTTATGTGTTTTGATATTGTTTGTTTTCAACTCATTTCAATTGAGCTCAATGAACTAGATTCTGGATTCTGGAATGTATCGTCAATTGGGAAAGTACAAACATTTTTATATCTACTTATATATATATGTATACGAAGGCGTATTGAGTGCGTGATTAAATTTGATATATGGTTATTTTAATTTGATTTTAGCGTCAAATGTCTCTTTTTGCATTCGTTTGATTTAGTTAGAAAATAGACAGTTTTTCTGTTATTATGCAGTTGTAACCTAAACCTATTATTTATGCAAACGGTAATTTTAGTTATTCTAATATATATATTTATTTATTTATTGACAACACAGGGTAACTTTAAGTGCGTCACGTGACAAGTAAAATGCCGTGTTTACAGTAATAAGTTTACTTTGAATTTCTTTCTATTGTAGCTTTTGTATAACAATTCACAATTGTAACAACGTTTTGGAACTCAGTAATTGGAGAAACATTCGAATCGGATATGTGAAACATGTGCAAGCAGCGCCCTTGAACAAGAGCTTATCGGAACTTGGAAATAAGAGAAACGGAACCTCTAAAATGAAATTTCTGGATACGATGAAATATATATAAACAACACCTTCAAATAGCAACCTTTCGGAACTTCGAAATGAGAGCAACTGAAATGAGAAATAGATGTGAGAGTGTCAAAGAACACATTCGAGAAAAATTAATTAATTTTTAAATTGAGTCAAAAAGACATATATGAATAATAAACATTTTATTGTTATTATTTTGTTTAGTATTACTATTATTATTGTTATTATTTAGTATTATTAATTTTAAAAGTAAAATATTAATATTAATTACTATTCCTATTATTATTTTTATTTATCTACTCATATATATTATTTAATAAATTGATTAAATTTATTAATAAATAAAAATCGATATATAACAAAAGGGAACAAAAGTTACTTAATTTTATTTTATAATGTGAATATAAAATATATATAATATAACTGAATTATTAATAATTAATAATATTATTATTATTTGTATTGCTATTATTATTAATTTTAATATCCTAATATTTTAGAATTCTTATAAAAAATGATTGTATTTAAACAAAGATAACTTCCTTAAAAATGTGAAAATACTACTTTTTATATTTTTTTTTATTTATTTTGAGCTTAGAACTAATGTAAAATTAAAACTAATCTAGGGTTAAGCACTGGCTACTATGGCCTTATGGCTTGTACATTTTATATATATTGTCTGTATATACTGGATTAATTTTTAAATCTAGTAAATATCCATAGGTAATATACCTATTCTTTTTCCAATTCAACTCGTTTTTGATTTTTTTTTTTTTTTTTATAAATTTCGAATTATATATTAAATAACATACATTTTTCGACATTTTCAGAGAGCTTGCCAGATTTTTCTGTTTTCCTTTAGTTAGTTGTCAAAGAAATTCATCGTACAAGTTTCGTGAAAAACAGGTGCACAAGCTATTCGAACCAGTTTGTTCAATCGCATTAAAGCTGGCAACTCAACAGGTTGGGAAAAATCAGAGGCAGAAACTGTGCGGCTGGCTAATCTTTGTAGAAATAACAATAAAATAATATTCTTATAAATAATAACGTGCAGGGACTTGGGTGCTATCATAACTCAATTTTATCTTTAGCTTTTTATAATTTCATAAACAATTGAAAAAAATATATATATAAACAACGTTTGCCAAAGTTGTTGCCGTTGTCGTGTGTCGTTTGCCGTTGCCACTCGCGCTTCGTCCGCTGAGCAGCTCGCACCTGAAATTTATCGCGTGCCGCAAATGAGCTAAGTTTTTCAGTATTCCATATACCCTGTAATTTGGAGAATGCCCATAAATTGTGCATTTAATTTGTCACGTGATTCGGCGGTCTATTACACCGGCGAACATGTTTCGGGCTCCATAACTCTGACCGCTAGCAAGAAGCTGCTGTATGTGGAAGGTGAGTTCAATTGGCAAATGCTTTTGCCATGTTTACATGCCACTGATAAGATGCGCTGATAACGTGACTCTCAACTTGAATAGCGCTCAGCATCAGCTTGCGATGCCGCAGCACTGTTAGCTGGCAGGAGCTAGACGACAGCTTGCCACAGATTGAACACAACGATAGCGAGGCGATCAGGCAGCCCGCCTACATTAGCTACACATGCAACAAATTGCACTTGGAGCAGATGCAGCAGCTTCTGCACGAACTGAATCTGCCGCCGGGTGCCACGAAGTGCTGCAACTTTTGCTTCGAGCTGCCAAGCGAGCTGCCCGGCAACTGTCGCCTGCCCCTGGGCTCCACCAGCTACTCGCTGCAAGTGGTCTTGCAACGACGCGGCAAACATGACAAGCATTTCGAGCAGCGTCTGTGTGTCAGACAACGTATTGAGCTACTCGACTTGCAACCGGCCAGCAGCTCAAGTGCCACCTTGGAGCTGTGCTTGCCGCGCAGCATCTACGCACCTGGCCAACGCATTGGCTACCAGTTGCATGCCACAGAACCTGCTGCGTGCCACACCCGCCTCTGCCAATCGATTACCTATCGCAGCGAACAGCCCGCCGTTAAGGAGAAGCGTGTGCAGCGCGTGCTCGACGAGAGCTCCGATTGGACCGGTGTCCTCCATCTGCCGCTCACTGCGCCGATTATGACGCAGCTGCCGGGTGAGCCCATTGAGATCGCCTACTTTGTGGAGGCAGGCGGCGGCGCCTGCAGCCAGCCATTACGTTTGCCTTTGTGGGTGGGCACTGTGGCGCCACCTGTTGACGTCATGGCGAGTCTAACGGACGGTCCTGCGCTGGGATTTGTTAACTTTGGTGAGTGTTTGCCAGAATCTGACGCATTGCTTAACGATGTTTACGGAACTGTTCTGTGGATTAATTCTGATACACTGAACAAATTGAAAATTGATAAATCAGGGTATAATGTCAAAATGTATGTGACGCACAGAAGTAAGCAAGGCAAACCACTCAAAGTATTTATATTGAGTCCGCCCGATCGTCCGATTTTAGATTTACTGTGTGGGTTCGTTTAGTGAATGAATACATATATTTTGTGTTTTCCTATTTTTCAATTCTCTCCTCTCTCTCTCTCTTAAGCCATGTGCTTTTGTCAAAAATTGTGAAAAGCTCCAGAATGCTTATTTAATATATTTAATATTTATAAGTTCAATTTCATATACGTTTTATTCTTTTAATATTTATAATATTATTATATAGATTTTCTTTTTTTTCTATACTTAACAAATTTCTTTAAGCAAATCCAAAAAATAAATATTTTCATCTATATATTATATTTCATCTATTATATAATATTTGATGTACACTAAGATTCTAAATTACATTCTGTTTATATAACTTTAAATTATACGAACTATCATCATTCATTACTTTTGATTCATTGCATTTTACTAAATCATGATTTCACCTTTATATAATTTACAAAGGCATTCACTCTTCGACATTGACATACTAAAGAAGTTTTGTTTTCGATTTATTTTCCAGCTCTGTGTGAAAACGATTTACTTTGTTCATCGCTCAGCCAGCTGCGGTCCCACAGCTGTTCCAAAGAGCTGCTTGCTCCGGGAATCGCCAGGCACGGCGAGCAGCTCAAATTGCTGAGGCGCCAGAAGAAACGATCGTACGTGCGTTTAGCTTTGCGCTATTTCTATAAAAATCTGTCACCTGCTAATTAACAACATGGTTGTGAGCTCGAGGTATTAAATTAATTGAAATAGGTACGTGCAGGTTTTTAAATATATCTGGTTTAGGTGAAATGGAAAGAAATTATTGAGAATGTTTGTCGCGATAATATATTTTTATCTGGCATGCATAGAAATTCAGTTATATCGTTTGTATTAACCCGTTTGGGCAAATCTATAGAACAGCTGCATATTGGCACAGAAATTATCAACGCTGGATTTATCAACGTTTGCGTCAGTAAATCATATTTCATTGATTAAATTTCATTGACAGTCGAGTTCGTATAAAGCCAAAAAAAAAAAACAAATCTCAGTTAAACAAACAGTTTAGATTAAAACGTGAGAAAATCATTAGTATATATTTTTATTTACCGATTTTAAATGTATGTACTAACTAAATTCACTTCGAAAATATATTTAGATTGAATTAGATATTGATTATACTAATGAAAGAAATAATGCTTATAATTATTAATAAAAAAATAAAAATAAATGTAATGAATATGAATATTTTATTTTATTTTATTTACATTTACTTTTACTTTATTTTTTTATTATTATTTTTTTTTTCGTGTTGGGCTTTAATCAATATGTTTACCAATTAAAGTACTTCTATCATTCTTAGTCTGCCTCCTACCTTGGAAATACAAGTTGTCACACAGTAACCCCTGCTGTGGAGCCCTTCTCAGTGCTCTTAACTGCACACTGTTGTCAGAGTTCTCAGTTTCAGCTCTACAACAATACCTTGGAGCAAAGTCAAGCCTACTCTCCAAACTTCTTTCTATGTGCACATCCCATTTTTCCCATCTTCCGTTACGCTTGTATTTGATCTTGCAGCAAGAAAGTAAGTTCTCCATACAATGTCTACGCTAATGAATTTTATTTTTGAAGAGTCATTTTACTATCAAATCTGAAATGTGGTTATACGAAAACGCTTCACCATGGAAGCCAAAATATCGCGTTTTTAATATCAATCACAGTTTTTGCTTTGTCTGTGCTCGCTTTTACTTTCCATTCATTTGCACTACAATTTTCAATTTCTTCAGCTGCAAGATCTTCTAGGTACCTTGAAACATACAGGATGATGTTCTTTTGCTATACTACTTCATATCTAGATAGCGCCTATAGACATTTCTGGCAATCCTTTAAGGTGTCTTACCATGCAAGTCTGATAAAGGTCTTGATAAAAACCAGCTTTACAAGCCAAAAATTAAAATTAAAAATAATAAAATATTTATATTTATATTTAAAGAATACGTGTTTTGCTTTATAGAGCAATAATTGATTGGCCATTGATTTTTATGAGTCCATAAATATGCCGTAGCCCCGTTCTATGTGCTGCCCTTGTCATTGGGCTCTAATCAAATACGCGAAGCCATATTGTAGGGAAGGGTCAAGGCGAGCTCATTGCCACAATTATCTACAGTAAATTGAGTAAGGCCAGTGGGCTATCAGAGTAGCAATGCAAGTGCTCGACGAGGCTGTAAACTCTTGTTGCCACATTTTGTGGCAGCAATGTTGGCTAGCTAAATGGTGTGAAGCTCATTTGAATCGGGCCTGCGCTTATTGCCGCCAAAATGTATACAAGCCGAGAGTTGACAATTGAAAAATATGAGGAAGAGGGTGACGCTGACCTCGCCATTAGGGCGCAGTTGATGTCGCCTTATTTTTGGTTTTCTGCCTTTCTTTTTGTTTTTGTTTTTCTTTATTCCCCTCTCTCCTCCTTTTTGGCGCCGCACAAACAAAGAAACTGAAAGGGACGCAAGCAACAAAGCGTTGCTCCGTTTGCTAACGCTTTTTTGCTTTGAATTATTTGACCAGAAGCAGACAGTAGACGGTTACACAGACGCATGGCGCCAACTTATTGATTCGCGTCCCCATTCCAGTGTTCCCTTTGGCACTCGGATGCTGCGAGCGAAAGAGAGGGCAACACAGACGCACAACAAAGGCGCAGCTCAGTGCGCGTCTGGCTGTGCCAAAGTTCGGTTGAGAATTTTATTATCCTCGTCGCGTTGTTCCTTGTTCCGTGTAATGTGTGAAGTGCATTCTGGCCTTTGTTAGCCTTAGCCATGCCCACCACCTGTGTTTTTCAGCTGGATCGACTGAATCCCATCTACAACAGTGGGGAATACATCAGCGGACGCATTCTGCTACGAACGGACAAAGTGAAGCGCGTGAATGGTGCGTCTCGTTCCCAATTTCGATGCCACTTGGCGACAACAAACTCTCAATTTCGCTCCTTGCAGCCGTCTACGTTACCCTGGAGGGCGAGGCCAAGGTACAGTGGTCCATGAGTGGCAAGAGTGAGACATCCAACTATTCGGGCCACCAGCAGTATCTGCACACACGCACCAATGTCTTTGACAACTCGCTCTTCCGTGCCGGAGTGCATGTCTACGTGCTGACATTGCGTATACCACCAGATTGCCCGAGCAGCTGCAAGGGCCCGTATGGCTACATAGCGTACAATATATCGCTGACCATCGACAAGCCGTGGGGCTTCGATGAGATCTTCCGCAAGCCCATCATCGTTGTCCAGACATTGGATCTGAACTATAACTCCGAGTTTGCGGTACGTTTCTTTGTGCCATTTGTAATAAACGTAACGAAACGTGACGTGGCAAGCAAACATTTTTTTTAGCTTTATTGCTGCTTGAATGTGTTCCATACGAGTGCGTAGGCGTTAACTATGCTGATTCATTTAGGATGAGAAAATATAAATTGAGTTCAGTGCGAGAATAAACTATAGAGAAGTAGCAAGTCTCTTCGGGGCACATTAAGTATTATTATCAACATACGAATAAATATATGAGATGTGTCTCTTGACAAATGCTCCGATACTGTGTTTATATATATATATAAAATAAGAAATTCTAAAATATGTTAATTTATTTATTTTTTGTTATATATATTAATTAACAAAGAAATTGAGCTGATTTTTCTGGATTCGAACTTGAGACAACAACTGAATCATCTAAGCTAGCTCAATAGAAGTTGTTGGCGTTTAGTAGTCGGCATAATATTTGTAGAATTTTTGTATTATTAACAAAGAGATTGATGTACTTTTATTTGACTAAAAAACTTAAGATTTAAACATGACCTTGAACTTACGCTAGCCCAAAGAGAAGTAGATGACGGCAGATATCGGCTAATACTCATTTTGCTTTATATTTTATATTATATTATATTATATTAGCTTTCTGCGCTCTTAGCTCTCCTAACTTAACTTAACTCTTAAATTAGCATACATTGTTTATAAGCGATTCGCACTGTAAAGAGCAGCAATTGCAGTTGGAGTTGTGAGAGCGGGAATATTGCTCTCCATATGATCGTTCTCAATCTCTAGGTGCTCTAGCCATGCTTAATAATTGAATTGATGAAATAAAACAGTAGTTATTACTGAAATCAAAGTCGTTAACAAGCATTTGTGTTTAAGAGAGCTAGTTGCTTTATATTTGGAATGGAACCCTTTGCATGGAATATTTTACTTTAGTTTAAGAAATTATTAAATATATTTGTAACAATTATTAAGAATTGAATTTCATATTCATCAATTTGATTATATACATATAAGATAAATAATAATCTGACAGTGATGCTGGCAGACTAAGATCATTGTTTAAGCTTAAGCTTGGAATCCTTGCTCAACGGCAAGGCGATCGAGTTCAAAGACATAAGAATGGCTTGCACGTGAGACATAAGTCATTAGAACTTCAAGAACTTGTGATATTTCAAAAGAGATTGCTCTGAGTGCAGCATAGATCACAGTAAATCGTCTCTTTTGGTCTTATTGAGATTATAGGCCACTTTAAAAGAAGAATAGAATAAATAAATAAATAAAAAAAATAGACCTACACAAGGTTTAATCAAGCCAGAATTATTTGAAATTTAGAGACTTATTCAAGTTGATTACATAGAAATAATATAGAGTATTCAAACTTATTAATTTGTAACCTATTCCAAATGCCGCTCTTACAAATCTAATACTGATTACTCATAATTATTTATAATACATTCAAGTTAGTTAACCTAAACAAATGGCTTAGATATTATTTTATACACATTGCAAATCTTTTATATATTCAGTAATGCAATAACGTATATATTTTAAACTTGAACATAACCGTTCCCTTATCACCTTTTAGCTGCCTGTCAAGGATGAGAACATCAAATACCTCTGCCATTGGCCGTGTGTCTCGGGACCCATTAGCTCCAGCTTGGCGCTGCCCGCCTCCGGGTTTACCCCGCTGCAGGAGGTGCCCTTCACTGTGGAAGTCGACAACCAATCGCCGCACTACGATATTATTGCCTTGGAGGTGTCCATAAAGCAGCACTTCGTCTTCCTCTCACGCAAGCCCGTCAAGCGCAATTTCTACACGAAGACACTGTGCAAGGAGATCGTCACGGATCGCACCTTGCGCCTCTCCAAGCGCATGTACGAGTCGACCATTTGTGTGCCCATGGACACGCCCCGCTCCACGCTGAACCCCAACTACATTGTGTTCCTGCACTACACGCTGCAGGTGAAGCTGAAGACCGGCTACTTCCACTACGACACGGATCTCTCCGTGCCCATTGTGGTGGGCACGACGCCGCTGCAGCATCTGCATGCCATTGCCTGCACTCGGCAGCCAGGTCGACGCACGCCCACGCCGGAGCGACAGCGCCTGATCGAACGGGTACAGCCACGCCCCGCACCGGTCGAGGAGGAGACGCCCCAGGAGGCGGCAGCCGAAGCGATTCATCAGACGCTGGAGGACGACGAGCCGCCCTCATATGACAGTTGTCGTAAGTGAAGAAACTGAATATTGCTCGCATCTACTCTCTCTCTCTCTCTCTCTCACTCTCTCTTTCTGTCACTGTCTTCATCTCCTTGCAGTGCCGCCTTCCTTTAGCTTCGCTACTCTGGCTGGCAGCCAGCAGACGCTGGAGAGCCAACCGCGCATACATCTTCCCAAATTTCCAGGTTTTAGCACGCTGCTGGGCACGGCGCCAGCACATGATCAGATCCTGGAGGACTCTGGTCTGGATATGCATTACTATCGCTCCTATGGCTCGCTGGATACAGATCACACGGGTCGCAGCCTAGATACCTTTGGCTCGCTGTGCGGCCCTCTCTCCGAGCAGAGCGAATCGGAGCAACAGGAGCAGGAGCAGGAGCAACAAATGAATGCCACGGCCCAGGTGCATCAAGCCGAACATCAATTTTAAATTCAAGTGTCTTAAAACCCATGGTGGTATAATACTTAAGATTGTACTAGACATAAGTGTTCAGAGAGCTAAGAAATTTAAATATATTTTCGAGTGTATCATAATCCGTCTTATTGGAAACCCTCATAGCTGATATATATGTATACATTATATACTCGTATATATATTATATATATATATATATATATATATATATATATATATATATATATATATATATTATTTAACTATACTTTACTGCCATCCAAAATTCCAATTTCATTGAAGCGAACTTATTAAGTGCCAGAAAGAAATTTATTTAAAATTATTCTATTGCTTTTTACATGCATTCTATTGATTCTAATAGAATATTTAAATATATAATTAAATATTAAATATAAATATGCATGTATCTAGATCTAAATGTAGCTATATATAATATTTTTAAAATAAGACTTGTTCATAATTGGACAATAAATACGTATACAAAGACCAGTTCTTTAATCTTATCTGTTGTACGAATTTATTTTAGTTTATTTATTATAATACAAGTAATAATAATAATAAAAATAATAATAATAATTGTGGGTAACTTAATGACAACAATTTAGTGATTATGTTTGGGGAAACTAATGGTGATACTAGTGAATGAGTTGAGTGGACTTCCGATTCAATTCAGATTCAAATGATTAATTTATATTGATTCTGAATGAATATTGACTCTGAAGTGGAACGATGCAGCCATGTTTTATCCATTATCATGGGTAAGAGCAAGGATATCCGAAGATACAATCTCCAATTCACGCCCACACCCCCAAATGTGTAAAAAATGCATTTCAAATACTATAGACATGCAGTTTGGTTTGGAAATATAGATCTGAATTTCATGATCATAATCTGAACGTGTGATTACAAATGTCCATCTAGAAACAGAGTTTTTAATCATAGAAGTTCTCGCAACGCAACCCACGTGGCAGAGTAAGCTGGGCAGCGCGTCAGTAAGACGCCTGCAATGCGTACATACATATATATACATACATATGTATGTATGTATGCGTGCAAGCATAGATCAGCGTGTGGCTGCGTGAGTATTTGTACATTTGTATGTAAAGCTAATTGTAAAAGAATTGAGATTTTTAAAAAATCGTAAAATGTTCAATAGAATATTTAGATCATATGCTGAAACTTTCAATACATTTCATTAAATACTTTCAAATTTATTAAACAAAATAAAGCAATTGAAATAGCAATACAAATGCAAGCAACGTTGGCAACGCAAAGCAATTTTCTATGCGTGTGCACATATACACACAAAACAGCTTGGGCTGTTTTCTATGTTGCCATCCATGCAGATTCTTAGAATCAAAATTGTCTTTGAAATGTGTTTAGCATTGTCTTTGAATTGTATTTGTATTTTCAGCCTCTGCTTTAGTTTTTTTTTTTCTGTTTCGTATATGACGCCTAGCAGTGAATTTCATTCATTTTCGCTATTACAAGTTCAAATTGTGTCGTGGTGTAGATGGCTGGACTGATCCATATAATGTAAAATCAACGCGCGAGTTCTATTCCCGCCGGTGTTTGGCGTTATCCATCATAGTTCTTTTTTTTCTTTTTTTTTATATAGATATACATAGATACTAATTTAATACAATTTCAGTTTTTGTCATACAGTTAAAGTCATACAGTTTGGTTTGACATATAGATCTGAAAGTTTGATTACGAAACAGAATTATTAATCAAATAAGTTCTCGCAGCTTAACAAACGTGGCAGAGCAAGCGAGACAGCGAGTCAGCAAGACGCCTGCAATGCATACACACATACATGCGTGCAAGCGTAGATCAGCGTGTGTGTGTGTGTGTGTACTTTGTTATGCGTGCAGAAACGAGACGAATAATTCTTGGAATATTATTCGTTCGAAGAGGGGGATTTCGTAGTCGAGCATCTCGACTACAGTTTTTTTACTTGTTTATTTATATATGCATTAATTTTCATTTATAATATTTATGAACCTATTTTAATTCGCCTATACATATGCAACGCTTTCCACCTGTGACACTTATTTAATTAAATTCGCTAATTGTTTATGACAAGTAAGTGCTCGACACTTGCACCCGCAGCAGGGCCTCAGAAAATTGCGATTAGATAAATACACTAAATAACGGACCAATCGACATGCCCGACACCGATAACGCCCGTTTAATAGGCCAAGCTAGTGTCAACAATACGGCAGACAGCGCGCGTTAGCCGAATGATACAGAGTTCCGAAAATGAGCCAAATCTACGACATCCAATTGGAACGACCCAGTGGGGTCTACTATGCCGGCGAGACGGTTAATGGCCACATTTACTTAACTCTAACGGAGCGTGCCCTAATCAAATGTGAGTCACGGGAAAAACTAGCTTAAGTCAGTACCATGCGTACCACGTAGCATGATTCATACCTGGATCTAATCAAAGTGATCAGAAGCAATCGAAAGATAAGAAAAATCATATTGTAATTGTGAAGTTAAGTGAAGTGAAGAAGATGAGCATATTGGTTTATTAGTGCAAATGAAGATAACAGCAAATCGTGATATATTTATTCGAGTCTAGTTATCCATATTCAGTTTTCTATAATATAATGCTAAAGTTCAGAATATAAATATATACATATAACCAATTATTGCAACAGCTGATAAAGCGCTAAGGTGTGATAAGTCTGAAATATTTGTTGTATACTCGATAAGAATGTATTGTAGCGTACCAGGCCAATAGGCTTGGTAAAATACCAAACTTTCAAAATTAACGACTTTGTATTTAAGCTGCAATTTCTAGTGTGAGTCCTCAGTTAAAGCGTCAGCGGTGAAGGATAGCTAAAATCAAATCCTAGCAATTTTCCCTTCATTGCGCTTGGGTTAGAATCTAGCGAATTTAGGGGCATACGAAGAAAAAGGAAAAATTCATGTTGTCTATTTCTGTAATATTTTTTAATTTTAAATGTTGTAATATTTTTTTTATTTTTTTTTTTTTAAATCCATTAGAAATTATTTCAAGTCGAGATTGCCAGATCTTGAGCAGATTATTGAAGTCAGGAATAGCAAAATCAGTCAATCTAGCTGAGAGATTGAGCAACTCAGAAATCAGTCATTCTTTTATTATTAATCCTTCAAGCGGAAGGAGGGCATGACTTGTCTATTTGTATTTTGTATTCTCCTTACTTTAGTTTAGTTTAGTTTAGCTAGTTTAGTCTAGACTAAAGTTCACCTTCTTCTTCTTTATTCTTAATAAAGAATCTACAGTTTTGGGTTTTTCCAATACGTAACTCTATAGCTTTAGGCGTAACTAAGCCATACAAACATTTATACATATATATTTTTATAGTTTTAGATTAATAATATTTGGAGGATATAAACCGGATGACCTCCTTTACAAAATATGTTCACTAGAATATATATATATATATATATACTAAAAATATTTCATATATTATTCATTATCCTAATTACTTTCAGTCATTTCTCTGGAGTCGAATGGATATGCGTCAACGTCGTGGGACACACCAAAGAAATCAAAAAAGGCCAAGCCCGGCAGCAAGCCTGAAATCAGGCCGTACCTTACTTTCGGCCAGCGTGTCGACTACTTTGCCAAGGTGGACTACTTTGTGGGCTCGGAGGCAGCGCTGCCGCAGCTAATGGCTGCTGGAGCCTATCGCTACGACTTCAGTGTGCAGTTGCCAGCGAACTGTCCCAGCAGCTTCGAGGGGGCGCATGGCCACATACGCTACACGTTGCAGCTGAATGTGCAGCGGAGCGCAGAGCAGCCAACGGAACCGGCGTTCGTACGACAACTGCAGGTGATGCGAAGTGAGTCGAGTCAGCAGATGCAGCAGCTACAACAGCTGGGCGAGCAGCCTTGCGAGCTGAGCGCCGTTGAGCTGAAGCCGGCATTGAAGTTCTGGCACCGTGCGTTGCAGCTCCACCTCGAAATACCCCGGTCGAGCTACGAGCCCGGCATGGGCATCTCGGTGCACGTGCGCCTGCACAATGGACAGGAGCTGCCCCTGCAGGAGATCACCTACAAGCTGAACCAGGTAACCACCTATTCGGGTAGTCAGCAGAATAAGCCCAAGCGCACGGCCCAGCAGGTGGACCGTTGCCCGTTGATCAGCAGCACCCATAAGTTGGACACGTGTCCGCGCAACGAACTGCTCAACTTCCAGCACCTGCACACGCTGCAAGTGCCACAGACGCCGCCCACGCTGGCAGCGAACGTTTGCGCCTGCCTGCAACTCGGCTACGAGCTGGAGGTTCTGGTGCGGACGAAGAATCCCCAGCGTTATATTTCAGCACGAATGCCAATAATCATATATCAAGTACCCAGCACAAAGCAGGAGCTGGCCTTTTCACAGCCAGTGGGCGTTGCCACTGCGCCGAGTCGAACCCCGGACGCAAACAGCTTTGCCACAGTTGCACCTTATCTAACCGCCTCCATGAGCTCGCTGCGTGAGTCACGAGATTTACATAATATACATATGCATTTGTGTAATAAAACTTCTAATCTATCATTAATATTTCATTACTATATAGCTTCTAATTTCCGCGAGGCCGAGTTCATGATAAGCACAAATCTGAACAAGGATAAACACGCCATGTCTGGGGAACAGCTCGATTTTCGACCCCGTTATCTGTACTACGAAATGGAACATGCTGAAGCAGAGAAAGTTCTCTAGATCTGTATAATATATATATAACTATATACAAATAATTAATTATACTTAAATGTTACATATATTAATTTAATTTCATCTATTTATTAAATGTAACAATTTTAGTTATTACAAATATTACTTATGTTTAAAAATATAAAATTATTTTAATAAACAAACTAATGAAATATTTATAATTAAGAAATATTACAAGAGGAGCCCTTATACTTCTCTTTCTATTAAACAAATTTAGAATACTAACAATATAAATTTAGTACAAATAATAATATTTTATTTTATTTTTGGTTTAAAATATATATATGAATAGCGTCCACTGAGGCTTTGAGTTTACACATTAAGCACTTTTAAATACAAAAAATACAATTTGTTCTATACGTGTCTAAATATCCTTACGGAGTATTTTATTATTATTGTACCCATATTGAATGAGTCCTTGGTTTATTCATTCTCTTGCAGGTGCAGTGGGCACTTGCAATTCAGTCTCAGGCGGAGCCGAGGGCATTGCGAAGTCGGTGTACATGGGATAGCGCGGTATAAATTCATCCGTGCGATTGCCTGTTATATTCGTAGCCTGCTCTAATAAAAGCGGCTCTGCATAGGAATGAGGAAAGGACTTATTAGAAACTGAACTTGGTCAATAGTCCAAATACTTACTGCACGTGTCGTAGCTTGGTGGTAGATCGGCGGCAGCACCTGCGGGCGTATCGGATGTCTGGGGTATCCAGGTGGCGACATTGTTGGGGTTCTCGGCACTTTGAACCAGGGGGATGGTGCCAATTATGATGGGCATCTCGATTTCCGAGTCTTTGTGACAGCGTCCTGCTTTAATGGTCATTTGAATCCTGTAGGATACCCTGATGATGCGCTGATTCCAGGTCGAAGGCGGCAAAGGTGGTATTAAGAGGTTGGCATTAATTAGGCGCTTAGACAAACGTCGAACACGCTCGGACTGGTACTTCGAGAAGAGAGTGTTTTCATGAAATCTAGATTTATAAGTGGGTGTGGTAGCTCTAAATTCGTAGATCTGGATCAAGGATACTTCGATGCCTTCCAAATCATATCCGTCTGACTGATTATCTATATGCAGTACATAGTGAATACTCTGACCTGGCGCATAGCCGCCAAAGGGTATAGTGAGAGTTGAGATTACAGGCCCCGAGGAACAGGGCCACCAGCAAAAGTACTTGATGTCCTCGTTCCTGCGTGGTAGCTGAAATGATTAGACTTAAATAATCATTTCATCATCAATAAAGCGATGGCTTCGCTTAAGACCTAAGGAACTCACCAGCATCTCGGGATACATATTGAGATTGTAGGTTTGCAGCACGGTGAAAGGCCGCTTGAACTCGTTGTTGAACCGCCAGGAGCGATCGATCACGAGCGATAATTCGTAGGTGATCTTGCCATACTTCTCCACGCACGAACTCGGACATTCCAGTGGAAGGGGAATGCAGAAGGTATAAGTGTGCGTGCCTGCTGGCAATTCGCCCTCGCCAAACACAATTGTCCGACTCTGCAAATATTGCTCATCGCCACGATAATGATCCGTATACCCTCTACCGTTAACCGTTCTCTCGCGACGCTCCTCCCAGCGCACCTTCGCCGCTCCCTCGAACAAGATGTAAACAACTGCAGAGATAAAAGCGAAAATGACGAACGTGAAACATGGAGTGAGTTGTGCATCAAATTGCTGAGGTCTGTCGTTTTTTATACCCTGAACCCATTGAAAATGGGAATTCAGGGTATAATGTTTTTGTGAAAATGTACGTAACAGGCAGAAGGAGACGTTGCAGACCCCATAAAGTATATATATTCTTGATCAGCACAAAAAAATAAGTTCAAATAGCCCTGTCCGTCTGTCCGTCCGTCCGTATGAACGTCGAGATTTCGGAAACTACAAAAGCTAGAGAGCTGAAATTTTTCTTACATACATTTACATGAATATTCGTATCTTAGTTACGCAGTACAAGTTTATTTTGTTTTTCGATAACTCATTCCATTCCTTAATTATCGATAAAAAATCGAAAATTCGTTTACCTTTCTTAGGTTTTTCGAGCATAAGTTCTACACCGTTTTAGCTAGAGACTCCAAATTTTTATATTTAGATATATATTATGGATACGCAGATTATGTAATTTTCAGATTTTAGATGCCACGCCACCTTCGCACCCAATTTGAAATTTTAAATACTAGAGACTTATTTGGCAAATGGAAAAATTTGAATGCTATTAATATATTCTGAAAGTTTCATGAAGATAGTCTATCTAGAAATGGAGTTATAAGCGTTCAAAGTACAGCCCATCCCACCCCCAACCGTCGGCAGCAACTGCGCGGTTAGCAGAGCGCGCGCTCTTACGTAAAGAAGAAGAATATTATTTTTTTTGCAGGGTTCAGGGTATCTCGTAGTCGAGCCGTCTTAACTAGAGCCTTCTTACTTGTTTTCAATTTACGCTTTGTTCTGTCATTCTGCCGGTTACAGTTTGTTTGCGTGACTTGCACAGTGGTATTGAGATATTAGAGATTTGAATACATTTAGCTAAATTTATAAATACATTTATATGTTTATTAATATACAAAATTAGTAGTTCGTATTTAATATGGCTTAATTACAAAAATATAAAGCTAATTGTTACATATTAGTATTAAATTATAAATAATTTAAATGGTATATTGCTTTTATATACATATGCAATAATATGTATGTACAATAATATATATATATATATATATATATATATATATATATATATATATATATATATATATATATATATATATATATATATATATATATATATATATATATTATTTTTTTTTTTTTATATATTATATTTTTTAATTGTAGCCCACTGTAAATCACTTGAAATTCGTTTCTAATCAACTTTATGAATCAAAATTGTTGTTTACATTTTTACTTTTTTATTTATGCCGAAGAATTTATACAAGTAATATATGTCACTTCGTCGTTATTTGTATTAGATTTGTCAATATTAGTCACATTATTTCGATATATCAATTAATTGTCACAGTAAAAATATCAGGGCACTTTCAAGGGCATCTTATCAAGTGCAGATATACACTGCGAGCTATTATGTAATTTAAAGTGTGAATTAATTCAAAAAATTGATACAGTATATTGCTTGTCTCTCTATTATCACATTTGAAACTTTTAGGTGGAAATGGGTTCACTTCATCTGGCAGCTAGCTACAATTTCAAAGCTGAGTAATAATAATAATAATAATAATAATATCTAGCATTAGTATTTCTACATTTCTAATATATGTATGAATGTTTATATATATATACTTATTATATATACTTATTCATTTACGATAAACAGTTCGTGAGTAAGAGACGTCATAAATACTTTACCATTAACTGACTTGTTGCTCGTCGTTGTAAGATTAATGCGTCCATTGATTGTCTCGCCACTGTAGTAAACCGGATTGGGTCGATCGAATTCGAAAACACAATTCGAAGGCATAGCGAAATTTCAATTTGAATTAAATGGCACTTGGTCTTAAATGGTCAACATATTTAAAGTCTATGTAATATCAACTATAAATGGAACCAAGCACGTGGAACCAAAATACTGAAAAACAGACCGCGTCGTTGAGCAGTTAGAACACAAATAAAATATGCTGAAAACGAAATGTTTGAGAGTCGCAGAGACCTGAACCAGTGTGACGACATCAACGAGTGACCGAACCAAAACAAAACCGAAATTGACTCGCAAGTATCTCAAAGCTGATGGGACCTCAACAGTGCGTGTGAGAGAGAGTGAGAGATTGATTGAGAGGATGGAAAGGAGACAGTGCAAAAAAGCTTTGGCGGTGCTCGCGCCAAATGTACAGCTTTTATATAGCTTTGACGAACGAGCTGATATAAACACAAACAAATGATGTACTGTTTGGATAACAGCTGTGTGATAACTAAAGAGAGACGCATATGTATGCATATGTACATAAGTTTATTAAGTTAACATAACGCACTTAACTAATACAGTAATGAATAAAACATTACAAATCGTATACTTAAAGTTTTTTATACCCTGAACCCCATTGAAAATAGGAATTCAGGTTGTATGTATGGTTGTATGAAAATGTATGTAAAGAGCAGAATGAGACGTCGCATACTCCATAAAGTACATATATTTTTAATCAGCACAAAAAAATAATTTAATATAGCTCTGTCCGTCCGTCTTTCCCTCTGTCCGTCCCTCCGTATGAACATCGAGATTTCGATTTACATGAATACTCGTATCTTAGTTACTCACTACGAGTTTATTTTGTTTTTTTTTTCGATAACTATAATTCGATAACTATATTTCGATAAAAAAATCGAAAATTCGTTTACTTTTTTTACGTTTTTCGAGCATAACTGCTACACCGTTTTAGCTAGACTCTTCAATTACGCAGATTTTGCCATTTTCAGATTTTGGATGCCACTTTGCCCTCAATTTGATAAAAAAAAAAGTATTTCAAATACTAGAGACTTGTAATTTGGCAAATAGACAAATGCTATTAATATATTCTGAAAGTTTCATGAAGATGGTACATCTAGAAATGGAGTTATAAGCGTTCAAAGTACAGCAAAAGCAAACCAAATAAACTGCGTAACTAAGATACGAGTATTCATCTAGCTTTTGTAGTTTCCGAAATCTCGACGTTCATACGGACGGACGGACGGACGGACAGACGGACGGGGCTATTTGAACTTATTTTTTTGTACTGATCAAGAATATATATACTTTATGGGGTCTGCAACGTCTCCTTCTGCCTGTTACATACATTTTCACAAAAACATTATACCCTGAATTCCCATTTTCAATGGGTTCAGGGTATAAAAATTTTGGCGGGCGGGTTGCAACATTTTTTTATCTTTCGGGTAAAAGTTAGCTCTTCGGCTCATGGGCTGGGTCGGGTTGGGTGCAAAGTTTCGGCCCATGCCCACCTCAGTTCAAAGTATAGCCCAACCCATCACCAAGCCACAACAGCAACTGCGCGGTTAGCAGAGCGTGCGTTTATACGTGCGTAAAGAAGATTATTATAATTTTTTCTTTTTGCAGGGTTCAGGGTATCTCAAACATCGTGGGATGCTTCGTAAACGTAGTCTTTCTATTATCACATCTTAAATTTTTAGGCGGAAATGGGGTCACTTCATCTGGCAGCTAGATTTAGTATTTCTACATTTCTAATATATGTATGTTTATATATATAGTTAGTGAGTAAGAGACGTCATAAATACTTTACCATTAACTGACTTGTTGCTCGTCGTTGTAAGATTAATGCGCCCATTGATTGTCTCGCCGCTGTAGTAAACGGGATTGGGTCGATCGAATTCGAAAACACAATTCGAAGGCATAGCGAAATTTCAATTTGAATTAAAAGTCACTTGGTCTTAAAATCTATGGAATATCAACTATAATGGGAACAAAGCACGTGGAACGAAAATGCTGAAAAATAGACCACGTCGTTGAGCACTTAGAACACAAATAAAATACGCAGAAAACGAAATATTTGAGAGCCGCAGAGAGCTAAACCAGTGTGACATCATCAACGAGTGAGCGAACCAAAACAAAACCGAAATCGACTCTCAACCCTCTCAAAACAGAAAAGCGTTGGCGCTCCTCACGTCATATAGCTTTGACGAACGAGCTGATGTAAACATACATAAGATAAGATAGGCAGGAAACGAAATGTTTGAGAGCCGCAGGGAACTAAACCAGTGTGACGTCATCAACGAGTGAGCGAACCAAAACAAAACCGAAATCGACTCGCAATCTCACAAAGCTGATGCGGTCCGCAACAGTGCGTGTGAGAGAGAGAGAAATATATATAGAGAGTGATATATTGATAGAGAGAGTTAGTGGAAGGGAGAGAGTGCAGAAAAGCTTTGGCGGTGCTCGCGCCAATTGTACAGCTTTTATATAGCTTTGACGAACGAGCTGATGTAAACACAAACAAATGATGTACTGTTTGGATAACAGCTGTGTGATAACTAAAGAGAGATGCATATGTACATAAGTTTATTAAGTTAACATAACGCACTTTACTAATACAGTAATGAATAAAACATTACAGATCAGATATTTAACGTTTTTATACCCTGAGCCCATTGAAAATGGGAAATCTGAACAAGGAAAAACACGCCATGTCTGTATCTGTCAAATGGAACATGCTAAAGCAGAGAAATTTCTCTAGATCTGTATAATATATATATAACTATATACAAATATTTAATTATAATTAAATGTTACAAAATATTAATTTTACTTTTTTTATTTTATTTTACTTTTTATTTATTACAAATATTATTTTGTTTAAATATATGATTCAAAATATAAAATTATTTCAATAAAAAAATAAGACTTATTATAAGGGGCTCTCTTTAATAAAAATAATAGTATTTTATTTTATTTTTGGTATAAAATATATTTATGAATAGCATCCACAGTAAATCTGAGGCTTTACGCATTAAGCACTTTTTAATACAACAAATATAATTTGTTCTATACGTGTCTAAATATCCTTACGGAGTATTTTATTATTATTGTACCCATATTGAATGAGTCCTTGGTTTTTTCATTCCCTTGCAGGTGCAGTGGGCACTTGCAATGCAATCTCAGGCGGAGCCGAGGGCATTGCGAAGTCGGTGTACATGGGATAGCGAGGTATAAATTCATCCGTACGATTGTGCTCATTCACATCCGTATCGACAAACTTGCCTGTTATATTCGTAGCCTGCTCGAATGAGGGCGGCTCTGCATAGGAATGAGGAAAGGACTTATTAGAAACTGAACTTGGTCAATAGTCCAAATACTTACTGCACGTGTCGTAGCTTGGTGGTAGATCGGCGGCAGCACCTGCGGGCGTATCCGGCGTCTGGGGTATCCAGGTGGCGACATTGTTGGGGTTCTCGGCACTTTGAGCCAGGGGGATGGTGCCAATTATGATGGGCATCTCGATTTCCGAGTCTGTGTGACAGCCTCCTGTTTTAATGGTCATTTGAATCTTGTAGGATACATTGATGATGCGCTGATTCCGGGACGAAGGCGGCACTGGTGGTATTAAAAGGCTGGCATTAATTAGGCGCTTGGACAAACGTCGAACACGCTCGGACTGGTACTCCGAGGAAAGAGTATTTTCATGAGTTCTAGATTTATAAGTGGGTGTGCTAGCTCTAAATTCGTAGAGCTGGATCAAGGATACTTCGATGCCTTCCAAATCGTATCCGTGTGACTGATTATCTATATGCAGCACATAGTGAATACGCTGACCTGGCGCATAGCCGCCAAAGGGTATAGTGAGAGTTGAGATTACAGGCCCCGATGAACAGGGCCAGCAGCAAAAGAACTTGATGTCCTCGTTCACGAGTGGTACCTGAAATGATTAGACTTAAATAAGGCGAGGGCTTCGCTTAAGACCTAAGGAACTCACCAGCATCTCGGGATACATATTGAGATTGTAGGTTTGCAGCACGGTGAGAGGCTGCTTGAACTCGTTGTTGAACCGCCAGGAGCGATCGATCACGAGCGATACTTCGTAGGCGATCTTGCCATACTTCTCCACGCACGATGTCGGACATTCCAGTGGAAGGGGAATGCAGAAGGTATAAGTGTGCGTGCCTGCTGGCAACTCGCCCTTGCCAAACACATTTGTCCGACTCTGCAAATATTGTTCATCGCCGCGAAAATATTCCGTATAAGACTGCGATTTACCGTTCACCGTTCTTGTGCGATGCTCCTCCCAGCGCACCTTCGCCGCTCCCTCGAACAAGATGTAAACAGCTGCAGAGATAAAAGCGAAAATGACGAACGTGAAACATGGAGTGAGTTCTGCATCAAATTGCTGAGGTCTGTCGTTTCGTTTTCAATTTACGCTTTGTTCTGTCATTCTGCCGGTTACAGTTTGTTTGCGTGACTTGCACAGTGGTATTGAGATATTAGAGATTTGAATACATTTGGCTAAATTTTTATTTAGATTTATTTATGTTTATAAATATATAAAATTAGTAGTTCTTATTTAATATGGCTTAATTGCAAAAATATAAAGCTAATTGTTACATATTAGTATTAAATTATAAATAATTTAAATGGTATATTGCTATATATATATATATATATATATATATATATATATATATATATATATATATATATAGCAATATACAATTTAAATTATTTATAATTTAATACTAATATGTAATATATACATATTTTTTTTTTTTAATTGTAGCCCACTGTAAAGGCGACTCAATAGCTTGAAATTCGTTTCTAATCAACTTTATGAATCAAAATTGTTGTTTACATTTTTACTTTTTTATTTATGCCGAAGAATTTATACAAGTAATATATGTCACTTCGTAATATAATAATCAAGAGTGCTCTCTCATTAATAAAACACTCGATGTTTTATTACACACTCAAAATTATAATTTTTAACCTAAAATGAAAGCCAATTCGTCGTTATTTGTATCAGATTTGTCAATATTAGTCACATTATTTCGATATATCAATTAATTGTCACAGTAAAAATATCAGGGCACTTTCCAGGGCATCTTATCAAGTGCAGATATACACAGCAAGATATTATGTAATTTCAAGTGTTAATTAATTCCAAAAATTGACACAGTATATTGCTTGTCTCTCTATTATCACATTTGAAACTTTTAGGTGGAAATGGGTTCACTTCATCTGGCAGCTAGCTACAATTTGAAAGCTGAGTAATATCTACCATTAGTATTTCTACATTTCTAATATATGTATGAATGTGTTCTACATTTCTAATATATGTATGAATGTTTATATATATACTTATATATATACATTTACGATAAACAGTTAGTGAGTAAGAGACGTCATAAATACTTTACCATTAACTGACTTGTTGCTCGTCGTTGTAAGATTAATGCGCCCATTGATTGTCTCGCCGCTGTAGTAAACCGGATTGGGTCGATCGAATTCGAAAACACAATTCGAAGGCATAGCGAAATTTCAATTTGAATTAAATGGCACTTGGTCTTAAATGGTCACTTTTTACATGTTATATGCAACATATTTAAAGTCTATCGAATATCAACTATAATGGGAGAAAAGCACGCGATACGAAAATGCTAAAAAAAAATGGACCGCGTCGTTGAGCAGTTAGAACACAAATAAAATACGCTGAAAGCGAAATGTTTGAGAGTCCCAGAGAGCTGATGCAATGTGACGTCATCAACGAGTGAGCGAACCAAAGCAAAAACGAAATCGACTCGCAAGTCTCTGAAAGCTGATGCGGTCCGCAACAGTTCGTGTGTGAGAGAGAGAGAGAGATATATATAGAGATAGAATTGAAGGGAGAGAGTGCAGAAAAGCTTTGGCGGTGCTTGCGCCAATTGTACAGCTTTTATATAGCTTTGACGAACGAGCTGATGTAAACACAAACAAATGATGTACTGTTTGGACAACAGCTGTGTGATAATTAAAGAGAGAATAAAACATAAAGTAATGAATAAAACATTACAAATCATATATTTAAAGTGTTTTATTTTTAAATATTTCTACTATATATACTAAAATTAATATGCATAAGTGGGAGTGGATATTTTATGTATTATATGTACATAATTTTTAGGAATATATCGGCTCTTTATTCAGCATGACTTGAACATTTTTGACTTCTTTTTATAATTGTTTATTTATCAAACAGCGTGGGATGCTTTGTAAACAGCCTGACTGAGCTATAGCACAATTTGACGCTGATTATAATATAAATACTGTCGCGATTAGATATTGCATTTGATAAGACATCAGATCTCCACGGGCGATTCCACGAATTGTTTTTCTTCAACGCTCGACTGGTCTTGGGCTTGCTGCTTTTTATCCGTACGATGTTCGGCTCTATGGCGTCGGCGACGGCGCCTCTTTTGTGGCGGATTAGGTGGAGGACTCTGGAATGTGTCCACGTCAAAGACGGGATAGCGCGGAGTGAACCGAGCGGCCTCACTAACCGTATTGGCATCCGTATCGGCTATGTCAGCAGTCATGAACATGGCTTGTTCGTAGGTGGGTGGAGCTGTAAAAATATTAGAGGTAGATATTGAGTTTATAGACCGACATTGCAGATAGACCGACATTGCAAATGACAAAATAGCCTCAATTAGTTGATATAAATTTTGTAACGTACGTAGTTCTGGTGCTAGATCGTCCTCGATCTCAAACTCATCGTCGCCATCCTCGGGCAGCTCATAGTCTTCTAGTTCCTCAGTCAGTTCGTAGCTGGGGTTATTAACACCTGCCGCCAGTTCCATGGCCCTGGCCGAGGTGCAGGGCAGGTCCCGTGGCACCGACGCAATGCCAGACGTCGTGGACGGTCCAACCGTCACCAGAGGCACATTGCCAATGGTGATGGGTATGATAACTTTCGGATTGGCCATCAGCCAGTTCATCACGGCCACGATGCGCACCTCGTACGAGACGCGAACCACCTTACTGAGGTGCTCGCAGGTGGGCGCTGTGGCGGGTATTCTCAGCGATTCCGTAAAGGACTTCTGACAATTGTGGAGCACTCCTCCAGCCTCGCGCTTGGCCAGCAGAATCTTCTCGGAGACGATTTGCATGGTGGGCATGTCGGATGTGTAGGTGGCGTGCAGATAGATCATGATCATCAGTTTCCTGCAGTCGCTGCTGGAATCGTTGCGAACATCCGCATGGATCAGCATAAACTGGCCAGGCACATAGCCCTGCTGCTGCAGCGTAACCTTAATGTGCACCGGCTTGGTTTGCATGAAGCAAAAGTATTCCATGCCCTCGCTGCTAGCCGGCTCGCGCAGCATTTTATTCTCCTGGTTCAGATCGAGCAGTTTGAGCACGGTGAAGCCCACGTTAGTGGTGCGATTGGAGGCGCCGGGTCGTATGAACATTACCTTGGCCAAGTAGCGAATGTGCCCGTAGATGCCCTCAAACGAGGACGGACAATGACTGGGTATGGGACAGGCAAAGGTGTACGTGTAGGTACCAGCCTCAATGGTGGTCGTCGGCGCCTGCTCCGATCCCATCAGATATGTCGTCGAGGCTATATAATCCTCTCGACCCATAAAATATCGCCTGCGTCCCGGACGGAACTGGTTTGTGGGCAAGGCACGACCATGCTTACGACGCCACTGAGCCTGTGCATAACCGCTGATTTGGAGTTTAATTCCTAGAAGAATCAAGGGCAAGAAATGTAGACTTTACTAAGAAAATAAGATAAAAGTTAAGTGATAAAATAGTGAAATATTATAAAAGTTCATAAGTCATTGCGAAGTTTTTCTTTTTGATAAACAAAATAAATAAAGCTTTTTAATTCAAGATTATAACATAATATATTAAATTTAATTTCAGATCTTTATAGAATATTTTTATGAAATTTATTATTTAATCTATGTTTAATAATAAAAAAAAATCATTACTAAATTCTTGAAAACATATAAATTATTTATTTAAAAAATAATAATAATAAAATTGTTAATAGTCTGCAATTAATTAAAAACAATTTTAAAATTTTCAAAGTTTAAGTTTAGAGAAGAGCAAGTTCTTTTATTATGAGAAAAGGGGAATAAAACTTTACCAACTATTTTAACTCAATTTATAATTTTTCCCAAAAGTAAATAGGTAAAACAAAATAATTCTTTTCCATCAAAATGACTAATAAATATTGGCATTTCCTGATGCACACTTCACACCTTATCACTAGGTGGATCCCCCCGAGCATTGATTGAATAATACACAAATTGTTTTTCGCTTTGTTTTGTGCATCGATTAGCGTACTCTGCGGTTTATCAGTAAATTACAAATATAATGTGACAAAACGAAAAGAGATACAAAAAAGTAAAATAAACACAAACGCAGATTAGATAAGACAGCGAAGTGAGCTTTATATACTACATAAGTAATTTGTGTAGTCAAAAATTAAAATAGTTATTACCCTATAAATGTGGCGCGCTTACAAATTCAATCAGACATTCTTACCTCGTAGCTTCTTGGTCTTATTCAAATTGACAATCACCTTGCCGGTGACTACCTGTCCGGTGAAATATGTTCCATGCTCATTTTGATCGAAGGTTATTTGACAATTATTGGACATTGCTGCTGTTTGAGTACTTTGAGGGCCAAGAGCGCTCCGAACTCGCTCACTGCTAAATGTTAACTGATCAAGCTTTCTTTTTGGGTGGGCTACTAACATGATATAATAACTGCCAGTGCTATCTTATCTAGCAAAATAATAAAAAAAAAAAACAACATACATATTTATATATAAATATAAACATACATATATGCTTTTTGTAATCCTAAACGTGCATGCCTCCATCTAGCTTTTTAGTGAGAGTCTATTGATGACTTGGATGATTTGTGTTAACTAAAAGATCTATAATAATAATTTACTTTTTATAATATGTATAATACGTCAGTCTTTCATAAATCAAGTTTTATTATAATATTTATTATATATACCCAATTTTTTATCTGAACAGCTTGTCTTATCTAAATTAATTCTTAAATTTTGCTTACACATGTCAAATGTAACTACATTTTTTTTTTTCATATTTTTTGTTGTTCTTTTCATACATAAGCACATAATTCCAATATTTTTGTATTGATAAGATAAATGTTGACAATACCGGTTAGGTGTCAGAATAAAAAAATGTTTTAAATTCAGTATGTTATTTGCCAGCTAACCGAAACGCAGACAAAATCAAAGACATATAATAAATATTTATTGTTTATCTGGCCAATTAAAAGTTCACTTTACGAAAATGGTTCTCAGCTGTGAAATTGACTTTAAAGATAATCCGTTTGGCATTTACTATGCGGGCCAAACGGTATCGGGCAGTGTAACCTTGAATTCCGATAAAGAAAAGCTAGTCAAATGTAAGTTTGTAAAATTGTAAAAAATAAATAAATAAAAATACTATAAATTTAAAAAAAAGTGATATAATTATATACCTACAAAAATGACTCATGTTTATTTCTGGTTATTTATTAATATATTTTTGTTATCTAAATCTGAATTTCAAGTTTGAATTTTATATATATATTTTTTTTATATATTTTTTAAATAAATAAAGAAAATTCAATACAGAGAGTTAATATATATAAATCATTTACACATATATTTATACTATTAAAAAGGAAAAAAAAAAACAACTTATAATTATAATCATATTAATTAATAATTAATTTGAATATGTTTTTCTTTTTAATTTTCAGCTATAATTCTAAAGATAAAAGGCTTTGCCATGACATATTGGACGGAAGATGAAACAGATATAGACAACAAGACCACAGAAGAAAGTTATAGTGGACACGAGGATTATATTCGCTCCAAGGTGGAACTTTTGATAGCTGAAGGAGCAAGTAAGTCACTTATCCATTAAATATATTATATTAATATTGATATATTTTATATATGCTGAATTCCAGATGTTGCTCTTAAGGCTGGCACCCACGTCTATAATTTTATCTGTCAAATACCCGCTGTGTGCCCTTCGTCCTTTGAGGGCACTCACGGTCGAGTTCGCTATATGGTTACGGTCAAGGTCATTCGGCCCTGGAAGTTCGATCTAACCTACTCGCGTCCGTTTACCGTGCTGAAAGTTATGGATCTCAACAGGGAGGGTCTTTTCCTAAACGTAATATTTAATATATGTAGATTTAAGAAATTCGATAAAAATGGTTACTTTGCTCAGACACCTGCCCAGTCGGAGGATCAGAAGACCTATAACTGCTGGCCCTGTCGCTCGGAGCCGTTGCGTCTTCAATTGTCGCTGCCGCACCGCGGCTTTGTGCCTGGCCAGACGATACCTGTGGGCGTGCTGATCACAAATGACAGTCACATAGGAGTGGAGCAGATTGAGGCCAGTCTGGTGATGACAGTGATCTACTACAGTCAGCACAGTGTGGAGACGATCACCGAGCGATTCGTGGTCAGCAAGAAGCAGGGCGAGGGCGTCACCAGAAACTGCAAGAAACAGTTCGTCCTTGAGCTGCCCGTGCCTGCAACGCCGCCCACCTGCTTCGACTTGTGCCGCATCATACAAATTGCCTATCAGGTGGCAGTCGAGACAAAGGTCAAGGGTTGGCACGTCAACGAACGCGTGCATCTGCCCGTGACCATTGGCAATGTGCCATTGAACAAGCAGCTAACCCAGCAGCCCCGCTCCATTCCAATTGAAGTCGAAGTTGTCGCCCAGCATCTGGACGATAAGGCATTGGTGCTGGTGGACGAGGCTACAGCTGCTGCAACGACACCCGCTGTCAATCCCTGGGCAGCAGATGCAACTATAGGTGGGTTAATAGAAAAGAAGAAATTTCTTATATGACTATAAAGTATATGTCTCAATCTGTCTGGCACACATTACAGATCCGCCCAGCTACGCAGAGGCAGTTCACATACGCGCTGGACCCATAAAATCCAATGTTAAGTCGGCAGCCAGTCGAACGAGAAAGAGCCAAGAGTTCAGTCCCTCGATAACGCAGACTAAAGAAAATTGCGCTTTTACCCCACTCTATGCTGTATTCCATATAAACAATGAGAGTGCCAAACTGAATGATATCGATCGTAGCACCTGGATCTGAGTACGAAAGACAATTGTTTAATCGAAAACTAACTAAATGGTAAATAAAAACTAAGAGAAATTGTGGGCGAGAGCTTCGTTTCGATTTTAGTTTTAAGGAAAATGCATTTTTATTTATCAAACAGTATTGTTTGGGTTTTCTAGATTTGGATGTTTATTGTTTATTGTTTATTTATTTCATCACTTACATATCACATAACATTTCATATTGAATATCATAACTTTGACTTGTGATTACAAATTTATTGATGCTGCATTCAAACCGATTTGTATTTATATTTTTAAAGTTAATTTTAGATATATGGATTAGCAAATTATAAAACAGAGAAAAAAAAATATAAAATTGATAAAAGAGTAGCAGGATAAGAAAGAATTTTGATTGTTCATTTATTGTATGGAACAGCTGGAATAGCTTTGTGTTCTTTAATTGTATTAAAAAAATACAGAAACTAAGAGATAAAAATAAATAAATGAAATTAAATAGTAACAGAAAATAACTGAAATATTTTATAACTTAATTCTTTAACTCTGATAAATATAAAAGAATATTTTGAAGTTTGAAATTGGGAAAATATTAAGCTTCTCTCAGTTATGCTCATACCCTGAAGTGCTTGTGCCGAAGGACTGGAATAGACTGGAATATAAATACCAGTATTAATCAAAATTTTAATTATCTACACATACTTCGCACCTTTCAAAAGATAATGCCAATCATTTGCACAAAAAATGTCCTGCCCAACTTATAGATACCTTCCTTTTTTATCTCTAAATATAACAAAATACGAGAAACATTTCCAAATCTATTATTTTGAAAGCTTACTACTACTACTCAGCACAGGCTTTAGACTATTCAATAGTCGGATTCTTTCAACCAGATTACAAATATATACTTTATTTTAGATAAAAGTTAAAAGCACTGGCCTCGGAATGAGTTCCATACTAGATTATGAATGTTATCTCATTATTAATATTATTTTTGCACCGGTGAACTTACACTTGAATATCATTTTATATCTTTACTTTGTTTATTTTTATTTCACTAATTTTTTTTTTATTTTTAATTTGTTTAAATAACTATAAATAATATCATAAAACGCTTTTTCATTTAGGCAGAAGACGAAGACACTCTCATTTAGTGTGGTGTGCACTGCACTTCGACTGCGATAGAATATTTAATTTACAATTGACGCGGCGATAAGATAAAAATTGTGGAGGCTAAAGCAAAAAAAAAAAAAAAATAAAATAAATAAAAATAAAATAAATAAATAAAAAATATATATGTATATGCATATAAATATATATAATATAATATATATATATATATATATATATATATATATATATATATATATATATATATATATATATATATATATATATATATATATATATATATATATATATATATATATATATATATATAATAAATATATATCTATATCAAAAGTTTGTTCCACTCTCAGTTCGTTTCAAACGCAGACAGAGGAATGTTTGGAACTTGCCAAACTTGTTGGCGTTCTGTGAGAAATAAATAGCGAACTGCTTGGTCTTCAATTACAATCCAATCAGTCGTGTTTTAGACTCCGATAGCGACAAGTGCGAAGTGCAGCGAGTCGGTGGCGCAGAAATAAGCAATTACATTTACAATTATCGGCTAAATAGTGCGGGATATACTTACAAACATATATAATGGGTGTTACCTGCATAATCAGCTTCGATAACAACACCCATGGCACCTACTTTGCGGGTCAAGTGATGTCGGGCCAAGTTACTCTTAAATTGGATAAAATAAAGTTGGTTAAAGGTGAATATAGAAATTGCGGCTAAATATAATTTCGTGCAAAATTGTATTTAGTTTTCTTCTTTTTATTATTTTTTTAAGTTACTGTCAAGCGTGTTCTTCCCCATGACTCATTCTTATCTTATCGGCAGCTACATATATAAAGAGTTGTTAAAACTGGTAAATTTTTGTATGATAGACCCAGGCAATAGAAAATGATTCATGTGCATTTTTTCTCTCACATGGCACGCGCTTAATTTGGTAGCTGATGATATTAATCAGTGGTCAAACAATTATCATTCTAAAAATACCATTCTTAAATGTAAACAAAGGGTTAATTAGTTATCAGTCCAAGATACCTTTGACTTTGAATTTTAAAAATTTGCAATTTAGAACCTATTGAGATATCCCAGATTATTAAGAAATTTGTAGTCAATTCTGTAGATGCTTATATATATATATATATATATATATATATATATATATATATATATATATATATAAATGTTTATATATATATATATATATTATTTATATTGTTTTTACATATTTCTTCGATTACATTCCCATAGCCAACAGCTCATGAACATTTTACAATTGAGGAAAACAAAACATTTGTATGGTCAAAATTCTTTTACTCGCATTTTGCGCATCATTGTTTTCATATATATATGTATACATATCCGCTATTTACATTAGAATATAAAATGAGCGTGTGTACATCAGAAAACGATTATATATAGTAATAATTATGAAGTATATATTCAGCTAGGTAAAGCTCGCGAATTGTTGACTTGTCGATCTGACGTCATGAGCAAAACAATGCAAAAAGTAAATATACAATATATGGAAAAAGGAGAAATCTTTCTTCTTCATTTATTCGCTGCTGCCAAAAAAAAAAAGTCAACATATCAGATTTATATGCCGGCCGACTGCTGGTAAGAGTCAGCAGCCGGGTTGTCCCCTTTCAATATAATTAATATTAATTAATATATAATTTTAATACATATGAGGAATTGACCGAATTGATTAACCCATATCTGCATGTCAATATGAATGCAGCAGTTGCGCAAATCACATTAAGTTTGTTAAATAAATTTATTTTTATAACACATATTTTATTATTTTTACTTTTTTTAAATCCCACTTTTTTATTTTATAGCTTTAACATTAAACATAAGTGGGGATGCTGAAACACATTGGACAGAATCCAGTGGCACAGGAAAGGACAAAACCACCGACGTATATCGTGGCCATGAGGACTATATGGCTTCCAGCACCTATCTGGCAGGATCCAGTCAAAGCAGTTAGTAGTAAATCGCTTAATGCCTAGTCGTATATATTCATTATAACTATTTACCTTGCATTAATAGCACAAATATCAATTGAGCCTGGAGTGCACGTCTATAACTTTAGCTGCCAAATACCTGCCACATGCCCCTCCTCGATCGAGGGCTTGCACGGGCGAGTGCGCTATATGGTAAAGGTGGCAATGGTCAGGCCCTGGAAATTTGATCAGTATTACACGCGTTGCTTTACAGTGCTCAAAATCATGGACCTTAACTATGACAGTCCCCTTCTACGAGTGAGTTGCTAGAATACGGACAAGAGAATCTCTATTTTTTTAATCATAATTTGATCACTCCTTAGATGCCCACACAAATTGAAACGCAGAAGGTGTATTGCTGTTGGCCGTGCACTTCGGCACCGATGCAGCTGCAGATGTCTGTGCCGCAAACGGGCTACGTCTCTGGCCAGACCATACCTGTGGGCATCCTGGTGACCAACGACAGCCATATAGCCGTGGAGGCACTGCAGATCAACTTTGCTATGATGGTCACCTATTACGCAGAGCATTTGGCCAGAACGAAGTCACGCAACGAGCGCATACTTGTAAGCAAGCTGATGGGTGATCCGGTGCCGCATCACTGCACGAAGCAGTTCACCTATTACCTGCGTGTGCCCGCCACGGCACCCACTTGCTTCAATCTGTGCAAGATCATTCAGGTTGCCTACCAGGTGGAGGTGGAGGCGCGTGTCAAGGGCTGCCATGTGAACCAGGTGATCAGCATACCCATCACCATAGGCAGTGTGCCGCTGCTAGAGTATCCGCCAATGCAACCACAGCCACGCGATTTCAATGGACAGCCGCCAGAAGAACTGGATGCCAAGACTTTGGGCGCCAGAGCGGTGCCACAAGCCACCGCACCACCTGCAGATGTCAATGCGCCATGGGCTATTGATGACAGCATTTGTAAGTTGTTTTATTTTCTTCCCTAAAACCCCTCTAATAATACTGAAATCCCCTTAGCCCCGCCCAACTACGAGGAAGCTGTTCATATGCGCGGTCAGCTGAATAGCGTTAACAATACACAGGCCACTGCACCACCGAACACATTGAGCCTGGATGAGCATGGCTTCGCACCACTCTATCCAATATTTAATATACCAAGTCCCACAGCGCATTCAGCTAATGCGGACCCAAAAGGTCTTCCAAATGCTGATGTGAATGCCAACAAAGGAACTTGGCTGTGAACAAAGCAGAGTATAAAAGACAATCTATACAGACTATTTTAATTTTTTTTATTAAATATCTGTAGCTTGTACTTAATCTAGTCTGTATTCAAGTAAAACTCGCAAGAAGAAGAGAAAATAAATATATATATATATATATATATATATATATATATATTAAATTAATAAATGATAGCAATATTGAAAGCATTTAAATATTTTTATAAAATTTCAAAGTGGAATTTGGGCTATAAAAATGGCATGAAATGAGATAAGAAAATGAGCTATTGCTAAAAATATATGTAAAAAAAAAGAATGCACGTTAAATTCAAAGCAAAAAATATCTAATCTCTGATAACTTATTAGAGAATATAAAAATTAAAAAAAAAAAATAAAAATATTATAATATATACATATATAAAATATAATTATAAATTCATCATATTATCATTGATAAATAAATTATTGTTTGGAATTGAATATCATAAAATAATATATAGTATATTATATTTAATTATTTAAATGTAAGTTTCAATTTACCTTATCTAGTATAAGAAACTCTTATCAGACATTCGCAAAGTCAAACAGATAGGGGGAAAATAGATAGAAATAGTTTAGAGCTCAAACTTAACCGTTCAGGTAGCTTTTAAACTATATCATATATATATATATATATATATATATATATATATATATATATATATATATATATATATATATATATATATATATATATATATATATATATATATATATATATATATATAATTTGATTTGATGTTAAAAAATTTATTTTATTAATATAAAATCATTTTTGTACTATCTAAAACATTCTTACTCTCTCTCTGTTTATGCGAAGGGGCAGTTGCCCTTATCATGTCTTCAGCATAAGCACGAGAGACCACTGTCAAGGTCTGGCCGCTAGTGATAGTGAAGTCTGAAACTCAACTCTTATAAATTCCAGTTCCAATTCCATTTCGTAGCTCTCATACGATATTAAATTGTTCACAGTTACTAACGTACACTGCTTTCCGGTCTTATCGCTTATCTAATTCAACTGGAACCACCAATAGAGTCCACCAACAGCAGAAACTCTACTTAATTTAGTCAGTGTTCGTTGCCCGGCACAAATGCATAGCCCACGGATAGGTGTTGGTCCGGAAATTTAAGAGTTTCTCATATAGTGCGTGGTTTACGGCCGTCGAAATGGTTGTTACGTGCGAAATTACCTTCGAAAATAATAAGCACGGCACCTTCTACGCCGGTCAGCTGGTTAGCGGCTGTGTGACCCTTAAGTCTGATAAAATCAAGGAGGTGCAAGGTATAATTAAAAAAAAAAAAAAGCCAATATATATGTATATCATACAAGAAAGTCTTGCGCTTTTACGCATCGGCAATTAGAATGTCCATCAAATATTGGCATTATAAAGACAGGCGCGATAACGATTGCTGATAGTCCAAGTTAATATAATACTTGTATATATGTTTATGACGACATTGATTCCGATTTTTTGTGTGTGGAATGTGAATAGCAGAAAGATAAGACTTGTATATAAATAAACATGAGCTCTTTAAGCAAAAATTCTCCGACTAATTTACCCAAGTACGCGCGATATATATTAAAATATTGCTAACCTTTGCTGTTCCTCAATAGCCATAAATGCCAACAAAACGCAATTTCTTATCAGAACGATTAACTAATTAAAGCTATTAGGCAATTAGTGATCCTTTAAATGGGTCAATATATTATTGCTGCATGGTAAAAAAAAAATCATTATCTGTTAGGCTTTACAGCGAGCTTATCACTTGTCTGTTTAGGGCTTATACTATAATATCATATTATTTTATCATATATCATATTAATCTACACGACAGCTGCGCTAGTCAAAGTCGTTGGCTACTCTATAACAAAATGGAGCGAGAGACGTCTAACATCAACAAAACTATTCTCGGGCCGAGAGGATTATCTGGCATCGCAAACATATCTGCTTGGCTCTGAGCAAAGTAAGTATACGAATTGTAAATTAAATGCAGTGAATTCTAAGAAGCTGAAAACGAAAAAAATAAAAAAATAAATAAATAAAATAATAATAATAGTAATAATAATAATAATAATAATAATAATAATAATAATAATAATAATAATAATAATAATAATAATAATAATAATAATAATAATAATAATAATAATAATAATAATAATAATAAGTTTGTTACGTAATTTTAGGTCTAATTATATTAAGCTAGAGTATTCCAATTTTGTGTTTATTTTTTAAAATATTTTATAAAAAAATTTAATTTTTGATTGGCTAAATTCATCAAATTGAAGTTTGTTTACAAATAAATCCTGAAAGAGTATGAAATTTGACTAAATTGGAACGTATTCAATAGAATATGTAGATGATATCTTAAAAATTTCATTGAAGTCCGTTAACTAAAACATAAGTTAATACATAAAACCTTTGGTCGATTGGCGAATTAAGAGGGAAAGCAGCGCCTTGAGTAGCCAAGCCCTAATAAATTCAGATGCGTGCATTGTTTTTAATGAATTCAATGAGTTATTAGACAATCATTCAGTTAATATATACATATATACAATTAACAAACTAGGCACTGACCGACATACCATACCGGCGGGCGTGCACAGTTACAATTTCGCCTGCCAGCTGCCTTATCAGTGTCCTACGTCCTTTGAGGGCCGCTATGGCTGCATACGATATATAGTCAAGGTGCTACTGTTCCGGCCATGGAAATTCGATCAGGCCTATACACATGGCATAACAGTGCTGAAAATGATGGATCTTAATGTCGAAACGCCGCAACTGAGAGTGAGTATAACACAAGTCGTTCTCTCGCTCAGTCTAATATAGTTGATTGATTTATTTTAATTATTTAGTTAGCTGCGCACAGCGAGAACTACAGAACCTTTTGCTGCGGCCCTTTCAAAACGGCGCCCATCAAAATGGAGTTGCATCTGCCCCAGTCGGGCTATGTGCCCGGCCAGCGAATACCTGTCACGGTAGTCGTGATTAATAATAGTGGCGTTTCCGTCTCGGAGCTGCGTCTCTCGCTGGTGATGCTCATCCGGTATTTTAGTATTACGCCGGAGCACTCGCGCGTGGATCGCATTGTTATTGGCAATATCCAGGGAGACTCTGTGCTGAAGCGAAGCACAGTTTCGCTGACCATTGATATGGAGGTGCCCAGCACGCCGCCCACCTGCCTCAACGTGTGCAATCTGATACAGATTGCCTATCACCTGGAGGTGGAGGCGGTGATTAAGAGTCTGCAAGAGCACCAGCTGATTACTATGCCCATCACGATTGGCACTTGGCCGCTGGCTTTGAAGACGTCCTCGGGAAAGGATGTTGTGATGCAGCAGCCGCCAAGGCGCAGCGCACGCTATGAGCCACAGACGGACGAGTTGCCCATGGTTACGGCGTTAGAGAATCAGCTCAGTTCTCCAGACATAGGTAAGATTTTCAAGCTTGTGAACAAAATCCAAAATCCCTGCTCAATATCAAATTTCCATTCCAAAGCTCTGCCCAAGTTTGTGGAGTCGAAGCACACGTTACGCGGCAACATTAACGAGGAGGAGCTGCATGCCTTTGGAGTCAACGAATTTGCACCCTTATATCCTGTTTATGACATTCCAAGTCCTCCAGCAGCTCTTCCGCATAACGGTTATATTAACAAAAGCTTTCAGAAGGAAACTTGAAAGAGCTGGGAAATGTTATTGATAAAGCTTGAGATTTTGTTTTTAAATATAAACTAAGAATTATTGAAGCCTTTGTTGTTGTTGCGTTTCAAATGATGAAAGATACGAAAATCGCTAGTAAAGCTGGTTTGTAACTTTTTCCATATCAACTCATATATAGAAAAGTTATAAACAAAACGTATAACAGTTGGGCACCCCTAAAACACGTACAAACCAAGCTGTACTACACTGTCTGTAGGAACTGAAAACTGTGTTACATATATAACATGGTTTCAACTGTCACAAATGATATACGCTTTGCGTATAACACTTTTTGTTTCGCTGTTCCCACTATTTTCAATTGTTCATTTGTGTAGAACAGCTCTTTAGTGTTGTTAAGGGTGCAAAAATATATAACAGTTTCAAAAGGGGTGCAAACTGTGCCTAGCTAAGTTTCGAACCATTTCTTAAAATGTTATGCAAGTATAAAAGAATGTCTTCCTAGAATAGTACTGCAAGGGGATTCACTTATGGTTGTATAACAAATTCGTATGAGTATAAAAGTTTGGGCATTAATATAAGAGTAAGGAAACACAGTTAGTATAGTTTGAACATGAACGAATCGGCAACGTACTAAATGCGTTTAGATCTTTATAACATATGTAGAACAGAATTTTTTATAGTATCCTAGTATAATAGTAAAAAACGGACAAATTTGTTTGTATAGTAGTTTATAGAAAAATACTTCTCAATTTGGTATAAGACTCTTGCTATATTAGCAGTAGGAAAAAATAAAATGTAAATATTTCCATATTTATAATGTTGGAAGGTTGACTGCTTACTTTGTCCCAAAATGTAATGTAAATTCAATGAAATGGATTCCACAGGAGTTACACTGCTTAGTTTGATTTTATTAAATCAAGTGAGTGAAGCAAAATTTAAATATATATATATATAAATTTTTTTTTTTATTCAATTAATTCATTTAGTAGAATATTTGACTTACAACTGATTTAATTAATTCTCATGAAATTTCTTTAATGAATTCCCTTTAAGTTGTTGTGGGCGAGGGCGTATTATCTATTGGCTTATACACGCCAACGAGGCACGTCGCTTGTGGCTTTGGTTTTAATCTGCCCAGACTACTTTGATATTATCAACATGGGTTAGCATAAAAGTTCCGACTAAGCCCCAGCCACGTACTAACTGTTGTGCGGGTTACAGCAACAGCCCCTGCCACCCCACCCCTTAGACAAATCCTATACCCCACATAAACTAAATGCTAGCTCGCAACATGTTTAGTTTTTATTGTCACCTCAACTACGGGGAGGATTTATATTCAGTTGGGACGCGGTTTAATTGTCTCTCTTTGGTCCTCAAATTTGTTTGTGGGAAGGATTCTATCCTTTTTTTTATTTGTTTATACTTGGTTTGTGTGTTGCGTAGTGTTTTCTATGCGTTGCGGTCAGTGGCAGCCACACTGCTGATGCCTCAAACTGAAATGCAAATCCTAAAATGTTGCAAGAGTTGTTTTTGGCAAAGTTATAATCAGCTTGTTGAGATTAGAAGTGCAAGCGTTTAAATGACAGTTTGTTGTTTATGCTGATATTAGAATTGTCAGGAACTAAACCGATTCGAGTATGCAGTTTTTGTACACCACGGAAATAGAACACTGTAAAGGTATTCAAAATTAAAGCCACAAATTAAAATTGCAAGACAATAGTAGTACTACTAATCAGTTGACAGAAATTTTAGAAAAATGTTTATTTTTTTGTTTATTTATTAAGAGTTAAGTAGTTTCGAAATTAGTTTTAGTTTAGTCAAATATAAATTTTATTTTTATTTATTTTCATACATTTTTTATGTATACCAAAATATCAATTCACGAAATAAATTCTTCATTATTTAGTACAGATTATCTATATATCATATTTAATCGATGGACAATATTTTCAAGTCAAGCATTTGTTGAGAAGTACGAGTCATCTTCAAGTCGTTCAGACCTTAAATTATTTATTTACTCTTTTTTATTAACGAAGCTAGCACACTCAACTTTATTTATGGTCAGGGCACATCCATTGCCCATTAAATTTCATTTAAGACAATCCTAACATCATTTAACTCGAGTTGAGATTGCATGGCTACTCTGGGCCATTAGATAGTTACTAAAGTTAAACGCCTTTAGTCACGTTAGCAACAACGTTACAACATTTAGTTAGCCGTAATGGGAATGTACTCGTTGGGCCTACGCAATTTCCAACTATGTAGAGGAGCGCATGCACACACACACCCACACACTCACACGCACGCACATCAATTTACACCGATATCTACACACACACACACACACACACACGCACAGGTTTTCAGCTCGGATTCCAAGCTGTAAACGTCGAGTTTAGCTCCGACACGAATTTCTGCTGCAAAGTGCGTGTAAATAGCTAACATGACGGGAATTTGGCGGTAATTGGCATTTCGAATTGGCGTTTTGGCTTCCAAAGCTGGATAAACAAAATGTTGTTGGGTTTTACCCTGCGGCTTGTTGCACTTGTAGCGGCACTTGCAACAAGCTGAACAGTTATGCGAAGTGTTTCAAGTTGCAGCTTGAGCTGACATACAGCAAAGGAGAGCGGATAGCCCTGAAGCCCTTGTTATTTAAGACTTAGTTGAAGCGCAAACTATTATAGCCAATTAGTATATAGTGATAATTACTAGTCTATTATTAGATCGCTTTAATGTTTTAAAAGTTGCTTGATGTAGCAATCTTACAAGACGAATAAGATTTAATATTAAATTAATTTTAAATTTAATTTGTATAAAATAAAGTCTCTCGTTTACTTATCATATTTTATTAATACAAGCTTATACTAATGATTTTTAAAATTTTTAAAAATTCAAATATGAGCATTCGGATATTTACTAATGAAGGAAGTCTAATCAAATTCGTAACCTTCTTATTAAAAAAATAAATAAATAAAAATTTATATATATATATTTATTTTACTTTGTTTCCTTTTACTAAGAAGACTTTCAATATAAAAAATATAAAATTAAATATATATTAAATTGAATTACATAATATAAAATTAATTAACTCGAACTCAAGGTGAAAATTCAACTTTATTCTCAAGCTCCATTTTGGCCAGCTATCTATCTTGGTGTAATCATACTTTATTTATAAACTTTCCTATTTCGAGTGTTTGCAATTGCTATTTATAAATTGTCGACTTTCATTGTGTGGCTTCGAGCAATGAGAGCTCTGTAAATATGCTTTAGCCCAGTCCTAATCACTGCCATGGATTTATATATAATTCAATTTAGATTTATGCGATTCTGTTTTCAGATTTATTTATTTCGCACTCAAGTGCTGGCAATTGATTAGCATACTTAAATTGCTTTTACTTTTTACCATGCACACACACACACCCATCTACACATATATTGGTAAAAGTCAGCTCATATGTGGCCTGATAAACATGTTCAGGTTGACATACAGCAGCAACAACAACAACTACAACAACAACAACAACAACAACAGTGGAAAGTGTTTTACATATTCGATTTGTTACTGAAACGCAGTTTTGTCCTCGTTTATCCATCTACTTTGCACCTTTGCGCCGCAAAGCGCGCTACACTTTTTTTTTTTGTATTTTGGCCAGAAATTCACACGTGTGTTCGAGAGGGTGTGTGCCTGTGTGAGGGCTGCGGCTTTCACGGTTGTGCTGGCTGAGTCCTGCCTGAGTCCTTGATGCTGTTATTTGCGCATTGTGTTTGAGGTTGAAACGCGTGTGGCAACAATCACAAGTGAGTCGGCCTGCGTGCGTGGGTGCCTATGTGTGTTTTTGAATATGAGTGTGCAAAAGCGAGTGCGAGTGCGATTGTGAGAGTGAGTGTGAGTGTGAGTCTGTGTGTCTAGCAATAAAGATGAGTGGGCACTTGTTGTTAGTGAGTGCAGCTGTTTGGACGGGCAAAGACTTTGACGTGTCTACAAGCCAAAGCAATTATCGATAGGGATTCCATAGCCATTGTTCCATTTGCTAATCAAATCGTAGCACAATTGAAATACCCACAGGGTATTCAACTCTAGCACTAAAGCAACATCAAGCCGCCGCAGTCTCCCTAATTTGCAATGAAGTCAGAACAAAGCGCACTTAATCTCATTATGAATACCCGCAGAAAGCAGTTTCTACAAAAACTAAAGGGATTTGATTTTCTCTTCGTCTCTTCTAATGGCAAAAAGTTGTCACGCGCGCGTAATTCCAAACTTCATTGTCACATCACACAAACGAGGCGAAAATAACTATTAGTTAAAAATTCATAGTAGACTAGTAGATACTCTTTAATTGATTTTGAAGTGTTCATCAGGATAAACGTAACATTTAGCAATATAAAGATTAATAAAAATAAATTAATTCAAAATAATTTAGGTCATATTTAAACTTAAGCCAAATCCTGTGAAAAGTTATATTCTAATCATTGTATTCTTCTTTTATAAGGCATAGCAACTGATACGTCGGCTGCGCTTGAGTTGGTCTTTATTTAAATACTTGAATAACTTTTCTTCTAACTATACATTAATAATCAAATTAAAGTGTAATAATGTCATGCAAATGTGTAATTTCCAAACCAAAAATGTAAAGTATTTGATGAAAGTTATTTGCGAATTTGTAGGGGAAGGTGAGAGGTATCTAAGCGCCGAAATATACAATATCTTTGTATTCATTACAGGATTCCGCACAGGAAATTTGATGCTTACAACTTTTGTGGTATTCAAGCTACGCACAAAAAGGAAATCACATAATAAATTTGTATCGCATATGGAAATAGGATGAGTAATCGAAAAAATGATAGTCTCGTACTGCGACTGGAATACAAGAATATAAATTAAAAATTTGCAGTCTGTTGCTTTTGTGTCTTGCCAGATAATTCTTTCGAGCGGATAGACACAACTACATCTGTAACAGGAATATATTTATTTTTCATTGGGTCCGTCAAGCCCATTTCTGATAGATACATACATTTTAATAAACACAGGGTTAAGAGTATAAAGAGTATGAAAAGATATTCCTTCAAAAGAGCGCATCATTGTATATACCCTCGGAAGTGTTTAAAATATAAACAGGGTATTGAAACTAACAGCCAATGTAGTCAAAAAAAAAAAAAACAAAAATGTCAACACGCAAGGGTTAAGCCAGTGGCCCGAAAAGAAAAGTTTTGCGCCAACGGCAACAGCAACTGCGCTTGTCATGTGCAAATTTTAAGCTACTTTAGTGAGCCGCAAATGCAGGCTTGATAGGAGCCAGAAAGTCAATTCAAGCCAGGCCAAAAGCAGCCAGACAGCAGGGCAACAGATAAGTAAAGTGGGGCGTGGCTGGCTGTATTCAATGAAATACAGGTAGCACATGGCCAGCTCCAAAGTCGAAGCTGATGTCGAGGTCAAAGTTTATGCTATACACAAAATCAATGCACTTTCAGCCACTTCCGCCTTCCTCGCATAGGTGCTGCACTGTGTCAGCATACAAAATTTCATAAATCAAAGTAGTGCAACGACTCAAGCAACAGTCGAGGAGCAGACGTGTGCTGTTAAAGGGACTGCGGGCTATGGGAATTGCTCGCGTAGCACCGAGATTCAACTTCTGCTCACGCCACAGTAATTGCTTTATGCTGTGAAGCGTGACGCGGTCAACAACGCAACGTGAGCAAACCATTTTTGATATTACACACTCAAACTCCACACATGCACACACTTCCACTCTCATACACACACAGACATGCCTTTATATAGACATAGCATGTTGGCCAACATGAAAAAGTTAAAAAGTTTTATGATATTTCAGCTATTTGATGCGTTCGCCTGCTGGAGTTTTTGTTGCCCTCAAGTCCTAAAAACACACACACACACACACACACACACACACTCACATACAAATATTCTCTAGAATATGTTGCTTAAAGTGCATTGATTTTGTAAATGGATAACAGAGCACCGTTGTCGGGGCACGGTAAATATCCAATCTTAAGGTGCACTTGGAGGCCAATAGATATATTTGGAGCGTTGGATGCGTGTAATAATAAATGTTTTCGTATACAACATTTATGATTTCATTTGTTATTTTTGAAAAGCGTTTTAACTTCCTTTATTAAAAAATAATATTATGAAATAACATTTTACTTGGTATAAAATAAAATCAATTTAATACTTCCAAACATATTTGATATACTTTTAATTTATTAAAAAGGTATTTTCCATGAGTTCTTTAAAATGAAAATCTACTTCCAGGACTGTATTTAAATTATTTAATTCACTGAGTGTTCACTTAGTTATCTGCTTACTAAGTGAACAGTCAGTGAAATAATTAAAATGTATAATAATTTAAATACTTGTAATTATTTTATATATAAAACATTTTTCATTCTTACAAGTTTAAAATACAAACAAAATGAAATAATATTTTTATGTATACAAGTTAAATGAGTTTGAAATTTGTTCATGGGCTGTAATAATTTTAATTTAAATATGAACACATTAAAAAATTATAGGTAAACAAACGTTTAATATTCATTAATTATGGAAAAACAAAATATTTGTATAATTCGTGTCAATACTTTTAATATTAACTTTTTTTTTAATTTCTTTCATATATCCACAACTATTAGCACACACACAGTTATATGTAGCCATAAAATTGCTACAAGTTAAAAGGACATCAAAACTGAGGTCAACACCTGAAATAAAACACAAACTGACGAGAAACTAATAAATTAAAAAGCTGGCGGCAATGAAATTGAAAAAAAAAAACACAATATATTTTGTTATAAGACTACATTTGCTACACAAACACACAAATACCAGTGCAATTATCTTTATAAAATGCAGCTCACACAGGCCCAGAGACAGACACAAAGCTAATATGCAGTTTCTTTGAGAATTTTGTGCCACAGGCAAGAACTATGCTGCCACCTCTCACACCAATCTGTGTGTATTATGTTTCATGACAGATTTATGCTTAAAAGCGAAAATATAAAAAACCAACCATCCATCCATATATGTATACATATATATATATATATACCACAGACGACGTGCTGATGATATCGGGCAGGTGGCGAAAGTTTATTGCCCATACGACTTTGGTCAGATGCCCCATGCGGGATTGCCAAAGGAGAAATGCTTTCACACAAAAAAAAAAAAAAAAAAATATATATATATATATATATATATATATGTATACATGTATACGAGCTGAGGGAACAATTTGCGAAGCTGTCGCTCTAATTAATGGAAGACTTTGCCACACAGACAACAGCACAAAGAAAATTTTGCTAATTAAAAAAAGAAGCAAAGTAAGAATATGGCTTTCGAGTAGAACTAACTGTGTGAATACACCGCTTACAAAAAAAAAAAAAATAAATAAAAAAAATGTTGAATTGTGTTGTAAGTCAATCAGAACCATTTAAGTATTAAATTTTAAAAAAATTTAATAAGTAATCAGAATGCTTTGAGAGCCAATTATCTCACTTGGCTCTTAATCCAGGATCAAGATTAGATTAACAAATAAATTCGATTCGTATCTCCAATATTTAATAAAATATATTATAAATTAATTACACGATAAAATGTAAAATATATCATATGTATATTTTCTACAAAAATATATTATAAATAATATAATTTATTACTTAAAAGAAAATTATCATTTATTATTTTGATTCATTTTTGTATTGGACATTTGTTATACTGAAATACATGATTTATTTGCTAGCTCAAGATTTATATTTTTAGAAAGCTTGAACTGCTAAAAATAAAACCAATATACTCTATCACATAATGCAACAAACAGTGTATACAAACTGCAACAGTAAGAACTCCGGCAACTATTGCACGGATTCAACTTCTTTAACTGCTGGGCAAAGCGTAAATTCTCTTTGCAGATTTATAAAGTAAATTGTACAAACATACATATATATATATAAATATATGTGTATATATATATATACTCTTATACTACGTTATATAGAAGTATTTCTGCAGCGTGGCTATTTCTTGTGATTATTTCTAACAAGTTGGCCCCCGTGTTGCAGCAGCCATACAAATTGCTCGCGGCCTGCAAGTAATTGTCACTGCTTCGTTGCTTTGGATATGGATTCGGATTTTGGATTTTGGACGCGGGCTTTCTTTTGGCTTTGGTGCCGCTCAACATCATTAAATGTACATAATGGAATTGCTGTGATTTGTTTCGCCAAGTCAAGATTTATTATCTCACTCGGCATTTTCCAGCCGAAAAAATCGGCTTTATGTTACGCTTGCCTGATGACTGAGTGCAGCCAGACGAGAGAACGAGAACGAGAACGAGAACGACAGGACACGAACATAAGATGGCAGCTCTATCTACGATTCACTCCGTAAACATTACAATGACAATCAAAGACGCTTACACAAGGACATTTGTGAGAATTTATTGCAATTGCAAAACTTTACGCATTTAATTTGCGCAAAATTTGCTTATGATTCGAAATTGAATCAACCTGATGAAAACTTTTGCTTCCAGGGGATGTTCTCATAGACATCAACGTTTCGAATTGACCGTATTTTGGTAAAAGATTTTTGCGTCAATATTAATTTCAAGCAAGGGATATTAAATAAATTTTAAATTACGTTTTCATTTATTTACATTTTTTTTATTCTTTTAAATAAATATAATATAATTTATTTTTAAACCTTAGCAATTTCCTTAGCAATTTGCTAGTAAAAAGTTTGTTTTTCCCAAATATATTTTTTTTGATAATTATTATATATACAATAAAAAAAATAAATTTTAAATATTAAATAAAATTATTAATAATAAATGTAAAGTATTTTAACAAATATAATAGAACTTTGCAAATTAAAAACATACGTTTATATAAAAGTGATGTCAAACGTGCATATTTCTTTTTAGAATAGTAAAGGCGTATGCTATACAAATTTTTTCTGAAACACCCCAGCATTTGACAAGCAAACTTACATTTGATGTTGAAGTTTTGCTGTTGTTGAGCTCGTCATTTGCATTTCTGGCTTTCACCCGGCAAAGTTTTGTGAAGAAGTTTTGTTAGACATCACATATGCTTGAGATGAGATTGTCGGACTTCATTTTAATAAAATATGTTGGCTCGGACTTGAGTAATGGCTGCAATAGTTGAAATTAATTGCTTGTAAAGCAATACAAACTCAATGCCTTGATGCTAGCTCCAAGGTGAACTGCTGTTAGCTAGTTCGCAAATAAATTAAATGTGGACCATGACAAAATGCTGTCACAGAATCCATTTGGCTTTCCGTTCCAGTTGTGAAAATTGGTGAGATAATATCAGATGGTTTTAACCGTAAACTTTGAATAAATGAGTATACTTCTTAATGTATTTGCCCCGTCTTAGTAACAGAGTGTGAATAGATAATTTCTAGTTAATATTAAGACGAGATCTACAGTAACTTAGCTGTCCAAGTTTATAACATATGGCTTCTAGAGGATACAGCTCTCACACTCCAACGTTAAAGCGCATTAGATAATACGAAGGAGTAAATATCTCTGATTGCACGCCTTTAGCTTCAATAGTGAGGATATGCATCAAACCAATAGACTCATTTAACCTCATGAATGTGTATAAAATAAATAAATCCTTTTAAGTTCAGTGTAAATGAAAATCTGCCGCTTAATCAGTGTAATGCCCAACATGTGATTGTTAATTTACCTTTAACATAAAATTTACATTTTTAATCTTACATTTTTAATTCGAATCACTTTAATTATATATCAATTTTTTATTGCCATCAGATTTTCGTAATATACAAATGAATTTTTCAAGCATATGTTAAAAAAAAGTTCATATTAATGGAAGTAGGGTGCATATTTTAGCATTATTAATTGAGAAGTAAAAATTAAGCTGAATTGACAATTTTAAATTAAAGAAAATCGATAGATTCATTGGGGAAACGATGCGCTGACTCGTAAGGTAAAATCAATCCCTAAGGCGATGCTGTCATCAAGCTGTGAGATTCCTATAAAATTGCTGCTGCCAAATGGAGAGCAAAATCCAAGCTCTAACACAAATGTCGTCCCATTTATCTAGCTGTATGTTGTTTTGGCTTGGCAAATTAGCCACATTTGATGGTATTTGCGGTCTGCATGCGCTTAATATGTGCTACGTGCTGGAATCTATAATTAATGCTGGGACAACTCGTGTAATAAAATGGATTTGTTTATAATGTCAGACATTTGGGCCGTGGCTTTCATCACAATAAACTGACATTTGGGATTCGCCAACCAGACTTGCGGTCAAACAAAATTTGTTGTTATGTGCTTAGTTGGTTTGTTAAAGCTTCGAGTATATAAAAAATAAATAATAAATAAACTGAATTTATTTAGAACAAGTTCAAAAGCCCATAAATTACAGTCAAAAATGCCTAATTTATATTATTTATTTCGACTGATATTTTTAAGTTTCTGATTGAGACACAAAAATTTATAATTGAGTCAAACGATTGGGATAAAAATTCTTTTTTATCATAACTTATATCTATTGCCATGGTTTTCCCTGGTGTGCAATAGGCTATACGGGATTGTTATATGTCCTGATGTCCGGGGGTGTGGTAAAAGTCGTAAATTCTTCTATTCTGTCCCGCAGTCTACTTGACGGCCTTCGGATGTTGGAATCAATACCAAGTTGATGCTAGAACAGCGTTTGAGTCCGAATGTTTAAATGTTGCCACGTTTTCATTTATAGCACTAAAATGTTGTTTAACTATTCCATTAAGACTTATAAATAAATTTAGTAATACATCACATTATAGAATCAACAGACAAACTATATAGAGCCATCCATTAGCTGCTTCTCCCTTATTCGTCTTCTGTTGAACAACATTGAAAGCGACATAATTTAGTTATGTGTTGGCTGTTCAGAGCTGTTGAGTAGTTTCTTAACCGGATTAAACATTTATCGAAACCCACTCTGGTATGAGCTTGCAAAGGATTTAAAGTTTATTAAAAGCGAAACTTTTGTTCTACTTGGGTGACTGGTGTCTAATAGAAAACAATAGTTTATTTTTTGTTTTCCTTTATTTTGCTTATTGAAAATAAATGCCAAGGTCATTAATATTTCACTGTGAGGCTATTAGCATAGCTGCCACTTAGGCACACACTCCGCAACCAATTATATAAGTTCTACTTGGCTGGCTCGTTGACCTAATGCGTGTAATTCATTAGCTGCAATTAGAGTTCAATTCAAAGGTTCAAGGTCCGTTGGCGACGAGGCAAAGAGCCAATGTTGCCAACGTTGCCAACGTTGCCAACGTTGCCAATGTTACCAATGTTGCCACTGCCATTGAACAGACATGTAGCACTTCATTAATGCCTCGGGCATTCTGCTCTATGCGAAAATTATAATAATAATGGGGTCGTTTGCTTTCACTGGCCCACGTGCTGTGTTGCCGTTGTTAAATGCGTCCTTAATAGGAACAACATTTGTGGCAATGTTTTAACAGCAACAACAACACACACAACCAAGAGAGTCCTTTGGCAAGAGTTGGTGCGTTTGTGCGAGGCGCTTGCTGATGGCTCATAATTGTGTTACATCGTGTGTGGGCTGCGCATACGAAAATCAAATGAAAACGAAAATAAGTATTTATTAAGATGAAGCATATATGGAAATGTTAATGTGGATTACCAACATACTATATAATTCATGATGTGAGGAGCATTGCCTTTTAATTCTTGTTTGCCTTTATTGCAATCACATAATTCGACTTAATTGCAATTTTAATTATTTCTTTGTTTTTGTTTTTAATTGGTGTCTGTTTGTGATGTTGTTAATTATATACTTGATTGGAATTTTAATTATAATAATAAACTTTATAAAAGAGATAATTTAAGTAAAAATATTGATAATTTTTTTTTATTTACTTATTTTATTGCTGAAGTATGTCGAAATAGGTCACTTTGACCGGGGATTACATTTGTTGGACTCGAGTTATGTAATTTATTTAGCTACAATAAGTATGGAAACGTTGTTATATGATATTATTTACTTTCGCCAATGAGAGAAAATTCCTGTTTTCTGAACGTCAAGCTTAGGTCCGTAGCTCTTTAGTTTCTTTATTACGAATTTATCTATTTGAAAGGAATTAATATATTTGAAGCAACTTGCAGATAATGTCAGTCTTATGTATTCAGGGTCCGTAAATGGAATTACTTTATTCTTTATTCTAATTTCTTTTCCGTTTTTCATCAATAGGAGATAGAATTGAACAGAGGAAAGACTGAGACAACTTGAGTTATTGAGGATAAGTTTCGATCCTGGAAGTCCACTTGCACAGCATTAATTAACATTGCTTTTTATTTGTACTTTGTAAATATTAATAGCAATAATATCAATTATTATGATTACAGCAAAATGCCAATTTCTGTAGATTTAATATGAAAATGTAGTTGAAATTTATTAGAAACATAGTATGAAGTTGAAAGTTTGATATTATTGAAATAAATTAACTAATAAAAATCAAATTCAAAAATAAAATTCTAAATATCTGCAAATTCCGACAAAGTGTGGCCACCGCTGTTGGAATATGTCTTCGCGTTATACTTCCGAAGATTTCGCTGATAGAAATATCTTGAGCACAAAGACTCCGCGCTATGGCTTCAATCAATTTGGCTGTGATTCAAACAACAGTAATGAATCGATTCTGTCATTGCAATTGCAATCCAAGCAAAAATTGGCTTTTCGCGACATGGTAGCTATGATGGTGTCCAAGGAATTAAATACTTTGCGAGGCACTAGATCTATGATGCAACGGCTATATGCCAGGGCTAAGGACAATAAACTTAGAGGACAAGAATTCCAAGTGAAACAACGTATTGCCTCTTTTAATGAGCAGTTTGTTGAGAGTGACAGATATTCAGAATACGCAAAGGAACTTCAGTCGGACAGTGATGAGTGGAGACCTCATAAACAGGTGTACTCTGATGACTTATTTCTCAGCCGCCATCCCAGTTACACTATCAAGAATGTAGATTAGTTAAGCCTAATACAAATGTGAATTTATTCGTAACTTTATTCAAATTCCATCTCAGTGCTCTGGAGTGTGAGTTTATGTACATGCAGGCAAAAAAGAAGTATAATGCACAGATACGTCGTGAAATTAAGAACTTTATAGACCAAAGCCCCAGAGTGTCTGATCAGTTCTTCACCAGAAGGTATTTCAGATGGAAATCAAATAGTATAACAATTTTTGTTTTCTTGTATTTCTTTCAAGGCTTTTTAGCTATGCAACGTTGTGGCCACCTCTTCATACGAAGGACGAACTGAATTTTTTTAAAAACAAATTTTTTCAGCTGCCGCCAAGACAAAAAAGTCGCTTAAATTATTTAATGACTACGGATATAGTTTAATGTGTCAGGTATATATCTAAAAAGACATGAAATGAATTTAATTACAGATTTAAATATGTTGGTAAAATATCGCATTGATATTTCTAACGTAAATAAATTTGCAATTGAATGCCAATTAACTGTGTTTTTTCTTATTTAAAGTTAAATTTTAACAACTCATTGCATAGTTTTTTTTTTAAATTTATATTATTTTTATTCAAAGAGATTTTTATATAAATAATAAAATATATTAATTAAAATTTTGTTTTCCTTTTGTATATAGTTTATTAAACTATTTATAAGATTCAATTATTTTCTTGCTATTTAACGTTTTCTGTTTCCCTTTTTTGGAACTTTTAAACATCGTTTAACAATTATTTGTTACTCTACTTACACTTCCAACAAGTGGCGCATTGTTGTGTTTAGCTGTTGTTTAATTGAAGTATGTAATGAATTCAATGGGAATTAAATTGAGTATTATGATAAATATAGCCGTATTTATGAATAAATATATGTATGTATATCGAGTTTTAAGTTTTCCATGAATTCCATTTGTTCAGCAATTATGAATAAATTCAAACTCATTCAAACTTTTAGATGTTAACAGGCGAGAGTGTGTGTGTCCTGTTGGTTATTGAAATGTCTGCCATTTGTCAAATAATGTTTTATAGCTGACGAAAATTTTTTTTTTTTTTATTGATTTTTGTTTTGTTTTTAACGCGCAAACGTGAATATATGTGAAATATATACATATGCATATGCCACTTCTGCCATGTCGACAATATATAAAATATATGAGCCATAATTTACCTGAATATAAAAATGTGATATGCTTGAAATTGCATTTGTTTCCATTGTTTATTGTTTTTTTTTTTTTTTTTGGACTTGCCAATTATTGTTGATTTCAATTGAATTGATGGCAAAATGTATCAAATTTTTCAGAACTTTTATTTGTGTTTTGTAAATCATTGTGTAAGATAAAAAGGGAAACTATGGTTACATTTGTTCAACTTACAATCACAACTAAATATCAAAATAATCATAACTGTCAAGTCAGTATTCATTTAATTGTAGTTTAAATTATATGGATGCAAATATATCATATTGAAAATATATCATATCAATTCTGGCTAGATTTCTGAATAGATAATTATTATTATCTGTATCAAACTTTGAGATCTGATACTCAATCTCCCTTCTGAGTCATTATTTTTAAAATTTTAATAGCTTAAAGCTATTAAATAAATGCTAAGAAAAATAAAAATTCCGAAAAATACCCTGAAGAAACATTTTTTTTAACAATTAAACACGGATTAATGCAAATATGTAAAGAAAGAATACCCCTAGCTTTATGATTAAGCACAACATTCTTAGAAATCTTTTGCTGAGCACTCCTCTATCCGCTGGGCATAATGAAATAAAATAAAGCAGCCACAATTATTGAAAACACTTTGCATGCCCGAACTCATTTTCACATCGGTCCATGAATATTTAAGCCAAATAATGTGTTTCCTTAGGCAGCTAAATACTCTCCACGGTCAGATGCAAATATGCAAAATATTTGCGGTTTTCACGCTCTTTCAAGCCCCAAGTGCTTTTATTATTAAACTTTAATGTTAAGTACAGCTAAATTTGAAGAGCTGCTGTGGCCGCGCCTACAGTGTGGGATAGGGAAAAGCGGTGCAGGTTAAAATCAACGCAGTCGCGGCCGGTATCCGCAACTTTATGCAATAAATTATAATTTCCGCATGCTGGGCCGCTTTATATATACATACATATATACAGTATATATGTATGTTCACGTTGATATTTTTTGTTGCTCGCTGTGCCCTACACCTGTGCGGCCAGGGATTCAGCTGCTGGCCAATGGTTCGCTCGGTCATTTCCCGTTTCCATGATGCTTATGAAAAGTTGGGCGCAGCAAAAAACTGCTGCATGGCTGCGAGGTGTGCGCCAATTTCCGGCGTGAGTGAGCATGCATGGCATCGAGACTTCAAAATATTTAAAATGGTTGCCTAGTGATACGCTTTATATATTCATTTAGTTTGAGTGCATATGTTGCCGGCAGCACAGCAGACAAATTGTTATTAATTGCTGCAGCATCTAGTTCACAGTGTCTACGTATTTACACTGAAGCAGTTTGTTAATCATTAGCAACAGCTGCTGTAAGAGCTGTAGCCGTGATTGCGGTGACAGCTACAGCAGTCAAAGCAGTTCAGCAATCATTTAATTAGAAAACATCACGCATACGCAGTGTTCTCAGAGAAGTTTGTGGCGCAAGGTAATAATATTTGAATATGATGATGATAATATTACGCATTCGTACTGTTAGCATAGCAGAGAAACCTGCATTTGCTGAGCAATTTTCAAGTCTGAAAGGAAATGTAGATTCATTTACTTTAACATACAACTCAAATAACTTTTTTCTTTCATTTCAATTTAATTTCAGATTAGTGGAATTCAATGTATTAACATTTAACATTAGCTATACGACATATATACGACTGAGTTTAATTTATATTAAAGCAAATTATAATTACAATTTAAATAATATTTTTTAAAATTCTCTTTTCAATTTTATTTTCCATGTTGATAATAAATTATGTAGTAAACAAAGCCATAAAATACTTTGATTAGGCTGGAGGCCGAGAGGAATTTTTAATTGACACTAGAAACGTAACAAATATTAATTGAAATCACAATTTGATAATAGTATAATAATAAATAATATTCTAATTATAAATGTCGCACCACACACGTACAAAAGTGTTTATTTCAATTACCATAAAATACAATTTAAAATTATTTGCATTTCTTTATGTGCCATTTTCATGCTTATTGAAGCCACAATAGCTTTGATCACATTTCGATTTATTTGTTTATTTCTCTCACAATTTTCAGCCGTCCAACATATTGCTCCAGCATTCCCTATCGGCTTACACCATCGCGTGCTGGCCATAAATGTGCTACAGATGAAATGAATGCGGTTAGTAAGTATGTGTTACATATTTAACAAACAGTATTCCTGTGCAATCATTGCCAGCCAGGGTTTGTGAGGTTTGCCTTTGCTTCTCACTCTTTTTATAGCATAATTTTTATCATCTGCTCTTATCATGCGCTCTAACCATAAAAGTGTGTTGAAGGGTATATTAGGCTTTAAGAGTGGGCATGCTACGGGCCTTTAGATCAAATTATGATATATGCAAATTAAAATGTTAATCTAGCCATAGTATGCAGACATAATACGCAAAAAATGTGAATAATTGAGTTAGAAATAAATAAATTGTTTAATAATAAAGATATATAAGTATTTATTCATGTTTATAATCATATATATTTGTTAGCATTATAAGTTTTTAATAAATGTTTGTTAAAATTAAATAAAATATATTTATATATTTTTGTTTGTTCTTGGTTTCATAACAAAAATTAATAATCATATATATATTTGTTAGCATTATAAGTTTTTAATAAATTTTTATTAAAAATTAATAAAATATATTTATATATTTTTTGTTCTTGGTTTCATAACAAATTGCTATTTATTCTATTCATGTTTTATACTATATTTCAGTCTTGTACACAAAATTTTGTTTGATTTTAAATATTCATAAATTGTTTCTTTATAAATAATTTAGAATTTCTTGAGCCATACATATTTTTATTATTTAAGTTCGCTTTATTTCTATATCCAGCCAACACTTTGATCTATCAATAAGAATTCATTCATGCCCAGCTACAACACGACATTCTTCTTTAAAGATTTCTATCAATACAAACTAACTTGAATCATCTGGAAGAAGTTGATGGCTGACATGTTTATTTCACAAAAATATACAGTTTAACTTCAAGAATATTTTAAACTTAAATATAAACTTGCAACTTTTGCGATTGCATACAAGACGCAATCGAGATATGCGTTGCATATATATCTTTATCTTTGCCAGTTCTGTGTATGCACAGGGTAACTTTCAGTCATGCGTTGCCGACCTTCGACTTTTTTATGCTCAATTTTCTCAACTACAACTCTTCTGGCTGTCTGGCTGTCTGTATGTATGTGTGTGCTTGTGTCTGTGTTTGTGTGCTGCCATGGTGGTCCTTTGGTCGTAACTTGCGCTCAGGGCTCACAACACTCCAGTTTTGTGGCACTGCGAAATGCATTTCATACGCAATAAAAATACACTTGCCGAGTGGTTTTACAGCTCGACCGTTTCTTTTTGGCTGTCGCTTCTTTTAGCGCCGTTTTGCTATAATATTTCCTACTTATAAAATAAAAAACCAAAAGTCACTTGCTCTGTGCTGCTCTGCTCTGCGCCTTATGTGTGAGAGAGTCTTGTTTTTTTTTTTTAAGGAAATTTAATGAGCTACTTAATGTTGTTGTTCAAGCTCCGCTGTTGCAGTTCATTTTTTCAGTTTTTACGATTTTAACAAGTTGGTTGTTAAATAAATTTAAATTACGGTGTCCCAAGCGCCCTTAGCAGTGCTCCGCCCAGTTCATTATGATGTTGCACTAAATAAAAAAAAAAAAATAAGTAAACAAAAGGAGAGGAAGAGAGAGAGAGAGAGAGAATAAATAAGTTCAATTCATGGAGTGTGTTGCCAATTTATTAACCTGGCCAACAAATACTTCATCATATCAACAGCTCTCGTTTATATTTATTCGCTGAGTGCAAAATATTAATATTTAATAACAATTTTTTTTTTTGTGTGAAAAATATGGGCTTGATGTGAAAATCTGCTGCATCACGTTGTATGAATATTTACCTTAGACTTTTGTTGTCCTCCCGATGACTCACAAATTTTGTTTGATTTTTGAGAGTTTTGGTAATTGATGGCACTTAGGTCGGCATTTGAAAAATTGAGAGAAAACGTGGAAAGGTTTTCTATATCGAAGCTGATGATAAGCTGAAGCAAAGAGCTTTTAGTATACGTTTATGTAATGCGTACGTAGTTTTTCCTTAAAGAAAAGTAAATCCCTGCCATTCACAAAGGTAAGGTATTCAAGGATTTGAATTATAAATTTGGTTATTATGAAGTATCTGAAAAATTTAAAAAAGGTTTGCTTGCTTGATATTATTGGTGCATTAAGTATTTTCGAATCAAATAGAATTTTCCCAATTTCCAATATATTTAAATTTAGAGACAAAACTTTTCTTTGACTGCAAACGGCGCTGATGTTGACAATCGACAGTATAAAATTTGATTTTTTTGCATGGCAAATCTGAGCACAAAAAGCAAATAAAACTAAACAGAGCGGAACATTTTGCATGCCCGATGCCATTTTTTCTTGGGTTATTTTTAAGAGCGCTTTTATGCTATGCTTTTTACCATGGATCCATGACAACTCAGTTGTCTACGAATTCGTGATGCTCAATTTGGCAATGATTTATTTGGGTATCGAGCAGACTTTAGTTTTGTAAGTTGCAAGTTTAAAGTTTGAGTTGATTTAAAAATATTTGATTGTATAACAGCTGACTCTAATGCAATCAGAATATTGTTTTGCATTGGCATTAGCCACTGTTTTTAATTGTGTTGGTCTAATTTGATGCTGGCGTAGCGCATTTAATTTAATTATTTCCAAAAAATATTCATACTGCAAAAATACAAATAAAGTGCATAATCAGCAACTTTCAGTTCGATTGGGGCACAGCCAATTGCCAAACACAAATGAAAAGTAAATAATAATGAAATTGCATTGCTCTGCGAAATGAGAATCGGCAAATGATGTGGCCGGCCACTGTCGAAGCCGTTGCATGCTGCATGTTGCATTGGCAACAATCAGCAAATGCCATTGACAAACGAGGTCGGCCCAAAATCGCATTAAAGGCCAGCCAAGTGCCCAGGAGCGGTAATCAAATGTGCAGCATGTCGCTATACAAACACACGCACACACGCATAAACGTTCACCCACACACACACATACACATACTTACACAGGTCAGCACAAATGTGTTGCCTGGTTACGTAGCGTAGGCGTTGCATTGAAGGTGTGGCATGAACAAACATCAAACGCTTAAAGGGAAAATGTATTTTCTTTCACAGAAGAATAATATATAAAGGTCATTAAATTAAATTTATTCAAGGAAAATACTGTAACAAGTCTGTGAACTTTATAAGTGGGCATAAATAAATGATAGTAAATATATAAATATTTGAATACTATTTAAAATACAATATGAAATGCCTAAAAAAGTGCTCTCGACACAGCTAAAATTCCACTAAATGTATTTCTATGTCAAATACAAATTAAAATTTATTAAAGTTTTTTTTTGTGAGTTAAAAACCTCACTAAAATTTCAATTCATTAATTCCATATTGTGTGTTTATTATTGATTAATTTTAATAATTTATTAATTTTTATTTAATTATGCAAAAATGTTATTGTTAATACAAACTTTTTATTATATATTTTTATTACTTATTTTTTTGTGATAATTTTAGAATACCTTTTTATTTGTCATTGGATATTTTCATCACTCTTCTATTCATTGAAATGGAATTAATATTATAATATTTAAAAAAAAATTTGTATGCTTTAAAATTGCAAGTTATTTTATATGAACAGACGACACTTCATTATATATCATAAATATAATTAATACATATTTTTCCCCCAGCAAGATTGAGATATTCATAAATTTGGCCAATTTGCAATTTGCCGAAATGAAAATCGATTTGGGAAACTGAAAATTCGCATGCGTTTTTATTCATTTTTTGTTAGTTTTAGTAGCGTAAAAACGAAAATTGTTGCCAAAATCCACTTTGGCATTTTGACGGGCATTTGAATCCGAAAATCGGGCCAAGCGACGACTTTATTCAGGCCAAAGTCATAAATTGCTGCAAAATCGGGATTTGGCCTTTGTGCGGGCGTTTGGCTGCGTTGCGCCAATGCTACAGTTTGGCTATCCATGTTAAATGAAATTATTGCAGTTTGTTTTTTTTTCTTTTCTCTTTTTTTTTTTTTTGTCTTCTAACTGTCGCACATGGCGTATGCGTAACATTCGCTCAATCCATCAATCAGCGCGGCATACTGCCTGAGGCTCATTTTATGTTGTGATATATTCTTTTTCTGGACAGCACAGCAAACAAATTGACTTAGATTTACGAGAATGTTTGCGCTAGAGAGATTCTGTGTGCGAGTGTGTGTGTCAGTGTGTATCAGTTGACACAGTGGGATTCAATGTTTGCAAACAAGCGCTTGGGCAACCTCTTGAAAATATTAATATATTCAATTTCTATGCAACACTTCAATAGTTGAAGTATATTTCTTAATGAAATACGAAATTATTGGCTGAACAGAATAAAGATTGAGTCAGCAGACGAAAAGTGCTCAAAATCAACATGCCAGAAAAAGAGCATAAAGCAAGAGTAAAATATATATATAAAGTAAAGTATATATTTAAGTGCAAGCTAAAGCGAAGACAAACGCAAATTTGAAAAGTTTCTAGAAAGCGACTCAAGAATAAACCTGAAAAAGTAAAATGTGAACCAGATGCTGTAAATTTGACTTATTCAACTAGTTCAGCGTTAGGAAAGCATTAAGGATCTCTGAGAGAGGCAAACAGAGAAAGTTAACTGCACTTTAGTTAAAGTCTCTATTTTACTAATCTTAATTACTTATTTTCTTTTATAATCGTACTTAAAGGATTAAAGTACACAAGTAAATATTTTATTAAATATATTTATAATAATATTTATTTAAATTTCATTAAATACTCATCTCCATTTCAATTACAAACTCCTTTGCTTTCATTTATGCATAAATCTTGTACATCTATCTATCTATGGCCGCGTGGATCTTATCTAAACGGCACTTATCTAAACGTATTTGCTAAACTTTGACTGCTATGAACTCCACAGTGTGCCAAGTGGATTACGAAGCTGGCTCGTTAACGGCCGGCGGCTATTTTAAATGTTGCAAACACAACTCAATTACAGCCTGACTACTGGCAGCCAGCCCCAGCAAATCCTCTTCTATGCTCCGCAAGCAATATCCAGGCAATTCAGTGGCTGCCATCACACAAATTTTCACATGGCTCGCACTTTGGGCCAATTGACGGCAGTCTGTCTGACCAGGTGTAACTCAGTTTTTCTGTATGTGTGTGAATGTGTGTGTGTGTGCGTGTTAATTACATTTGGTTTGCATTTGTGTAAAGTTGCCCAAAATTGAATTACAAGTTTTTGCCAGCATTTAGGCAAAGTGTATATCTATGTCTGTGTTAGTGTGCGTGTGTGTGTGTGTGTGTGCTCTGTTCGTTTATTTTTCTTTTGTTGGTTTTGCTGGGCGATTTGGCCACACATGGCTCGAGCCTGAAAACACCAAAGTTCAAAGTTTTGAGCACGCTGCGCAGAGGAGAGTTTTTGGCAACAGTTGGGCCAAGTTGTTACCAAACTGATAGCTAAAATGCTTCATAGCAGCCGTTTTTGTAGCTGTTGAAAAATTTTGCATTATTTATTAAATAGTATTTAGGACGTTTAGAAAAAAAATAAAAGAAACTTTATTTAAATTCAATCAATATGAATATGGGGTAAGGCAAATGCTCTCAAACTATATATGTATTTTTGCATATGCCCATTAAATGGATTATATAATTATAGCAAAATCTATATTCAGCTCTTCATTGCAATCTCAATTCCACAGCTTACTGCTCCTCAATTTCCTCACTTACCTTGCCAGTTATTATTATTGATAAGTACCACTAGTAATATCCTGAGGTCTCTCAAGCAATCCTCGAGTGCGCTATTCTCACACGCCTTTGGCTTGGCCATTCTTGAGTTCCGCTTTCCTTACTGAGTCGTAAGCCGCTAATGGAAATTCTTACTTAATGCTCCAAGTTTCATAATTAGCTGCCAGGCAAGAGTCTCGAGTAGAGCTTTGCCAATCAATGCCAAACTGTACGGCGAAGCACTCGGAATCTTTCTCTACAAGTCTTCTTTGGACTTGAAAGCATTTCTGTTCATTGTGCAGCTTAGCTTACCTCATTTGGCTGCATTTCCTGCAGGCCTCATTAACCTTTCGCGCACAGCCCATTCATTGTCTACTTTGTTGGGCCAGTGCCACGCCCACCCATTACGCAACGCTAACAAACAATTTAATCGGGACAGCGGGCGCTGCTCTCTGGACGCCAAGTGCAAATAATAGAAATTCATTGCCAAATTGCATAGAAAATCGTTGCAGGACGACCAGCAAGGACTTGGCGCCGCGGGCAACTTCGCCAGTCAGCTTGGCACCCAAAGTAACTATCTGAGGCAGCGTTTTAATTACCGCAAACGGCGGCAGTAAGCGCATTACGTATACGTAACGCCGCGTTCCAGCTGCCGATAAAATCGCATTTAACGCAACTTAATTAAAATGCGCGCACTGCACTCCCCCACTCTCTCTCTCTCTCTCACCCTCTCTCTCTCTCTCTCTCTCTTACTCTTTGTCTTGGTTTTGGTCTTGGTCTTTCTCTATTTAATTAAAACTTAATTTTACAATAGGTGCACTTCGCCTCAAATTCGCCTTTTCACGCACGAATCGTGTTCTCGATCCATTCGATGTACTCCGACACGCGCGTGTAGACCCCAGGCCAGCCTTCCAGGCCGCAGCGATTGCCAAACGAGACGATGCCCTCCAGATACCATGCCTGCTTGAAACGCATCAGCGGTCCACCCGAGTCGCCGTCGCAGCTGTCTCGCGTGAATTCGCCGCCGGCGCATAGCTGCGAGCCGACCACGTCAATTTGCCGCGTGGCGAATTTTTCCATGCAATAAGCGGGACTTGTTACCGGCACATCCAATCGCTGCTTGATTGCGCTCTGACGACCTGCAAGAGGCAGAGTGAAGATTAGAATGGGTCGTAAGTGATATATGCTATCCCAGCTTAGTTCTAGTTTATCCATAACTCGATTATGTATATAATGCATCACATTCGATACATCTAAGCGAAATACCTACTCTGCAAGGTGCGTCCCCAGCCGCTGACAACGAGCAATTCGTTAACGTTAATTGCTGAACGAACGCTGGGCAGGGGCAGACAGACGGGCTGGATATACTCGTTGAGCGGTACGGGTGAGCTGAGACGTATGAGGGCGATGTCATGATGGCGATGACGACTGCTTGCATTGTATTGCGGATGCGGAATGGCCTCCTCGATGCCTAGATCCAGCACGGGCTGATTGCAGTCATTCTTCACGCAGTCCACTTCTGTGCTCAGATCATATTCACCCAGTCGCACGCGCGTGCTGTGGCATATTCGAAAGGAGTATTAGCCCCAAGATACTGTGCTGTGATGAGTTAGGTTTGCACTTACAGTTGCCCCACCACCGTCTCGATGTCGCCTGTGACGCAGTGGGCAGCGGTCAGGACATAGCGATTGTTTATCAAGCTGCCGCCACAATTGAAGAGTCTCTCTCCAGTGCCTGCATGGGAAACGAAGCTGTATTTGATTCATACATCAATAATAAAATGATTGCATCTGCTACTCACGACTTCTGTACTCCAGCAGTGCCATCCACACAAAGTCATCTAACGCCGTATTGTTGCCGTTGTAGATCCGATCGCCTAAGGAGTTTGGTCCACATGCTGGAGCGCGTGGCAGCAGATTTCCGCCTTGCCCGCGGCTTGGATTATCGATCGGGATGGTTCTGCTCGTTGTTGTTGTTATCTCAATTGGTCTAAGTGTTGTTGTTGTTGTTGTTGTTGTTGTTGCAGTCTTATAATTCGTATCTCGAGTGCAGCAAACATAGGGCGTGCGACCGAATCCATTTTCACATTGCGACTGCCGCAGAAAATTGCGCTCATCGTTGCTCAATTGAAACTTTTGCAGAAGGTTGAGGAGAGGCGGACAGTCATACAACGATATGCAATAGCCCACATTTTCATTTGGATTGCGACAATTCACTGCAATGCAAGGAAAGATAATTTATGTGATAAGAATTAAGTAAGTGTGCTCAAGAATTAAATGAACAAAGTGCAAAAGTATAATTAATAATTAATTTTTTATGCTTAACTTGAGGATTATTGAAATTTGACATTCAAATTTGCATATGGTGAATACAGAATAAAAAAAATCGAAATCAAAGATTAGGGATCCCTTTTAATAGATATACATTAATAGAAATATTAAACGGAGCTGCAAGTAATTATTAAATTATAATAAAAATACATAATACATGTTCATATCTATAAAAAAAACAAAGTCTTTCAAACAAATATTTAATATATTAATATAAGTTTTCATTTCTAGTCTGTGAAATCTTAATTGAAAGTGAACTATAACTGTGAACTATACAAAATAAAAAAAAAAAAAACTATTTATAATTATGTCACATTAATATTTATCAATATTTTTCTGATTTTCCCAATTAATTATTCAGAACTGTTAAGTGTTTTGCAGTTCAATAATTGCTCTCAGTTGTATTAATTTATGATAATTATTATTGAAATTATAATTATCGGACAGCAACTTGATCTACATTTGAATGTTTTGATTAATTAATTAAATGCAGAATTAATTTAGTCACATAATAAAATATTTATGCTAAATGTGTTTCATTCATAAAAGTATTTTTTAGTTTAATGCAATTCTTCTCAATTATATAATTTGCTCTACGCAAATTTAAACAATTATTTCCTGCCTTTCATATACATATTAATAAATATACTATAATTTTGCAAATTCAAATTACGAATTGCAAATAAGCAGCGGCCAAACAAGCTTACTTATTATATTCATACATATTTATATGTATGTAGGAAAAAAAAAAATACGTAATCAAAATGTTGTGGAGTTCAATGTTTTTAGTTGAATTGTGATTAATAATGCCATAAATAGTATCAATCAACATTTGAATGACACGAAAGTGAATGGCCAGTCGTTATACACTTTCTTATGAACGGGGCGCCACATCGTATAAAGAACGCATTGCCCATAATTAAATATAATTTATGGCGCTCTGATATCCGCAGATAGGAACTGGGAGAGCGGCTCTGATCGAGAGTCTAAGTTCACACAGCGGATAGATGATTCACTGAAAACCCGTTAATTGCGCGTTGTTTAATTTTACTTTTTTGCATTACTAACTTTGTGCGTTAGCTGTGAACTGTAGCAGCGACGCAATGATGAGAAATCCCAGAAATCGCAGCATTGATATCATAGCGGGAAATAACACTTAATTGCAAAAACTTCGTGGCAGAATGGGTATTACTATGAAATCCAAAATTCACATTCAGCGTAACGCGTGCACGAGCTCAACTTCACGTGGTCACTAATCAAGGCGAACTGATCTGAGCAACAGCTGTGGCGTGTCTTAAATAGCTGCTGACAGCGCTGCGAGAACTTTAAAGCCGCTCTTTGATCAGTGAGCGTCGATTGCGAGTGAGTGAGCGAGACAGAGACTATGCGAGAGCGTATACGAGCATGCAGTAAGCCTGCTGACAAGCTGAGAGTAAATAGAGAGCATGAATAAGAATGGAAGTGGAACAACAAAGCCGTATCAAGTCAAGAGACTCTGATAACTCTGAACTAGAATGGAAGTGAAGAACCAAAGTGGAAGAGGGAAATGCTAATAGCTCGAAGCATGCAAGTCAAAGAGAGAATGGAAGCGAGAGCGCGTAGTATCTCTCAATGCTGATAGCAAAAGTGAAGCGCAGCGACATGTGCTTAAGCAATTCAATCTGTGTTAATAAACAAATAGTTCACCATTTGCAATTACATTTCTATATATTGTGAATCCATTGATAATGGAAAATCGACGTACAATGGGTCTGTTAAAATGTGTATAACAGGCAGAAGCAGTCGTAGCAGACTTCATTAAATATACCTACTCTTGATCAGCATGAATTAGTCACGTCTCTATAGAGAAATTATTAAATTTTATCTAACACATCTTTGAAGCTAAAGTCTAAAATTTTTACATTTAGTTTGATGTATATTTTATATAATTACATTTTTTTATTTTATATATATTTTTTAATTTTTATGTTTTGGATACCAACTCAAAATTTAACCAAATCTATTAAATGTAAGTTAAGTTAAGTGAGCAATATGGGAAAGAGTTTGCAACCGCAATAAATTGAGAATGGTTTAATTTGCATAGAAATCTGTTAAGAAAAATATACATAAAAATTCGTTTATTTTAATTTTATTTATTTATTTTTTGTTAATTGACTAATATTAATATTATTATTATAATTATTATTATTATAATTATTATTATTATTATTATTATTATTAGAATAGCTTCGAGTTGGGAACTCCTTACTATAAATATAGCTTTCTTACGAGGCATGTGGCAGGCTTTGTTCTAATACTTATTAATAAACATAGCACAATACATATATATATATATAACATATGAAACTATAACCAAAAAAATATATATTATATATACAATATTCTTATATATGGGCATAGACATATCAACAAAGCTAACTCACAATGGACTCTGAGGTAAAAGCGAAGGAGTCAAGTGAAGATAAATCCAAAGAAACAACAGATGACAAAGATAAAGATTCAAGTGATACAAAACGTCGCGAAACATCTGATGAAAAGAATCGAAATGAATCTACGACCAATTCAATGCTGCTTTTGGGCACAGCCTCGTCGCGTGCTAAATCCATGTCCAAGTTGTATACCGGAACTAATCCGCTTGCCTTGCGTCGCACAACCACCATACAAGTGCCCAATGTTGTAGTGCAAAAATCACTGCATCGATTCAAGCGCCGCAATCCGGACGAAGCACCAAGACCCAAAGTCGATCTCGATCTCATATTATATGATAAGAAGTACACGCCCAACGATGCTCCCGATATGTATGCTCGTGAGCCCAGCTACCGCAAGTTCAAGATACCCTAGTAAGTGTGTGTAAGTAGGAACTGAGGTGAAACTCAAAAACTAATATACCCCTACGTCATCTCCATATAGCCCGATGATATGCGCCAAGCGGTACCAGGACTCGATTAGGGCATACGAAGCACAGCTAGAGCACGAGATCAAAGAGAATATCGACTACCAAAGGACTGCAGCCGATGCTTGCTATTTCATGCGGTAATTACGATCGACTTTCAATTTGCCATATATCCATATATACCTTCTCCCATATAGCTGCGTGGCTTACACGACATTTTGGCCACCATTGCACAATATGACCGAGGTGAAGCGAGCGTCCAAAAACTTTTTTCAGCTCAGCGAAAAGGAAAAATGGCGTCTGAATAACATTATGAATACAGATATTATATAGCTAAGCGATAGATCATTAGATACTTTTCTACTTTGCATATTCAAATCGGGAATGTGCACAGCAGTACACAATAATGCTACAAGAGCTGAGGGCTGTCAGAGGAGAAATCATCTGCATCCAATAATAATGCGAAAAATATATATGTATTGACTCTTAAGCAATAAATATACACGTGCTCAAACATGCAATCGTTCACCTATGGAATTTCCCAATGTGAGCTGGAATTCCCAGAATATTAGCAGCATTCTAGTATACTTCAACAGCACATAGCTTTTGCCACTTTAGACATTCCACAAATATTAACTGAATGCTGAATAAGAAATATAGTTCGTTTTATGGTTATCTACATTCAGTGTAGTTTTCCACTGAGCCTTCTAATTTTCCGACTGAAACAAAAGCTGACAAAGTATGCGAAACAAAGCGATGGGGGAGCAAGTGCTAAAGGTTCATAAAAATACAATTCAATGCAGCTTTGCATTTTGCCTGATGCCATCGAACCGAAGCAAAGCACATCGGATCAGTTTTTATGCTTAAGCTCACTTGCACCTGGGTCGCCTCGTAATACTCTTTTAAATGCTTGAACAATTGGCCTGTCGTTTGTCTGGTAATACCTAGAAAAAAGGGTCACAATTCAGGGCTTTTATGCTGACTGACTGATAAGTGAGACGGAGTGTATTGTAAATGACGACATGACATATATATATTTTATATATATTTATATAAATATACTCAATCAGTTGAGGAATCTTTTGTTGGGATAAGCATAAAAAAAAGTACTTAAGTGCTTAAGGCTGACATCAAAAAAGTTACTACTGAAACGAATATGCAGCTCATCAAATTATCGATAAATTTAATCGGAAAACATGAATTTACTTACATGTTGTGCAGGCATAATAGACAATCTTATGATAATGATATAATGATTTATATAAATATATTATTTTATTACATGTATAATGATTTTTATTCAAATACTTTTAGCTTTCTCTTTATAAGTTGTTTGTATATCAAACCTTAGCTCAATAATAGATCTGACTAATTAATAAATCTGAAATCGATTAGCAGTCATATAATCCCATTTTTCAACATATAATAAATAGAATGAACTGTATATAAAAAAATGATTCCTTTCAATTAAGTTTCTAAGTTTTTTTCAAATAATCGATCATTCAAGTCGATAAAAATCGATTGCTAGCATTTCTGCTTCTCAGGTCTCTTTACTATCGTACTGCTAATGAACTGCCTACAGGGTATGCTGCAGTCCATCAGCTCAGTCACTCGTTAGTTTGAGTGCATCGTGCACTGCCTGTCGGAGCGGGCATTCATAGTTTGATGTCCGGCTTTCAGTGGCAAAGCTGTAAAAGCAAACACGTGACTCCACAGCTTAGGCGGCTACTTGAGCCTGGGCTAGGTGCATTTTTCAACTAACTACGAACTGGAGCCGACTCCTAGGCGGCTGATACTTTGTTGTCCTGTCGTCGGTTGTTTCTATGACATTTTTGCCATGTTTGCACCGCTTGAGGCCGGCGACTGACGCGTCTATTGTTCAGCTCTATGCCAATTTGTTGTAGTTGCTGCTGCTGTTTGCTTTCGGTGTCCTTTTTGTTTTGTGTGCTGGCTTAGTTCGGCCGGTGCTTGCCATTTCATGGCTGTATTCACTGGTTTTCAGCACCGATGTCACTTGCTGGCCCCGCCCCCAAAAATCCCTCTTGTCCCTTGTTGACTGTTGTGCTGCCGTTGCATTGTTTGATCATTTTCCTGCTCACTGCAGGGATTTCTGTATCTGCGCCCCGGATACGGCTCGGCTGCGTAAAAACTTGTTGACCATTTCAGCAGCCTACTACGGATTTTACAAAAATATGCCTCCGGCTTCAAAGTGCTGCATGCTGCATGTTGCACGGCCAACTTTAATGAGCATCATGATGAAATTACAGATGCCCTTAGAACTGATGTTCGGCATCAGCGCATTGGCTAATTTTCGCGTTCGCCAACAGCAATTGCAGTAAAGTTTAGGCAAAGTTTTAATGCCTTTTGGCATCAGTTGATTTTAGCCATAAACTAGCTAAAAGTCTGGCTATGCGATATTCAATTCATGTCAGCTAGGAAAAATGTTGTAAAATAATAATAAGAAATTGAAAGAGTTGTAATGGATTTTGAAGAAATAAAAAAATAGTTTATATCGAAAATAATAATAAAAAAAGTAAAAATAATAAACAAAGCTCGTAATTTCTGCTAGTAAATTCATGAAAACTTTGTTAAATAATTGAATGCCTCAAAACTCATTAATTTAATTGGGTTTCTCTGTCGGCGCCTCTCCGGCGCCACTTGGCATAGCTTTGTCCTTGAGAATGGAAAATGCAAAGATGATAATTTCTGTGCTGTCTGTCAAGTCTTCTGCCTGATAATTACGTATGTCAATCTGATGTCAGAGAGTTCGCGCGATAATATTAAATCACGCTTCGCAGCTGACAGCCATTGGAGGCGACTTCAATAATGAATGAAAAAGCCAAAGTTTTAATTAGTTAACAACATATTTCCACCCACACCCACACCCACACACCTGAATTTATTGTTGTAATGTTTACATTAAAAGCAAAGCGAGTTCAAATTTATAACTCAATTTGCTTGCCTTGTTATTTTTTCGGTGCTATTTGTTTGTGTTTTTCCTTTTAAACTGCAGTTTTTCCGCTGTCGCATATAAATTGAGCGCGAAACAACAACAGGGCGACATGCAAGAAACAACAAACAAAAATATTCAAATTAGCCCAAAGGACACTAAAACACAATGCCAACACACATACACACACACATACACACACACAGGAGCATGTTTATCTAGTGACCTTTTAATTTGAATTTGACCAAGAGAGGCAAACGCCAAGCGAATTAATGAACTAAAAAGAATGCAACGAAAGCCAACAGCCAACAGCCGCTGGAACCACCGAAACCACACCCAAAGCCATAGCCATAGCCAAAGCCAAATCCACCGAAGCCAGCTCCGGCAAACACATGTTCAATTAGGTAAATGCGCATTTGTTCGGACATTTTTACGGCCAACGGTGCGTGTGTGTAATTTGTGTAAATGCATAACTCTGAAGCCTGCCACATGCAGTTTAATTAGTGTTGCGCAACACAAAAGCATAATCATACTCTCAAGTGTTGCACAACGTCAACTGCACTAACTGCACCAACTGCGCCCTCGCCGAATTTTCAGCGCCAAACTTTTCCACACGACTATTTAAAATTAAGTTTCAATTAGCTGTGCAGCGAGCCAAACCTGCCTCTGTGTGCCATTGTCATTTGGTGGTAAATGCACGAGGCAGGAACAAAGACAGGAGGGAAACCGACAGACAGAGAGAGAGAGAGAGAGAGAGAGGGGGGAGGGAGAAAATACTAAAATGGAATGTGCAGGTAAATATTTAGCGGAATTTCTAAGTAATTTATATTAAAATGTTGGTTACATCGGTTTATTTTGCGAAAGTAATTAACTTTTAGTACACAATTAAATTGATATTAGGTGATTGAAGAGGAAGCAGAAATATTCAAAATATTTGTACAACATTTTCTATTTGTTTTACTTTTCAACAATGTTTTCACGTTGCATATATGTTTTAATTAATTTAGAACTTAGGTTTACTACAAAAATAGTTTTTAATGTTTTAAACATGAATTATAAAATAAATATTTAAATTTATATATGTTAGGATATTATAGAAACTATTTCTGAAATACTTTTATCTCATGAAATATTATACAACTCTGAAAATTGGTAAATTAAAATAAAATACGTGAAAACACTCAATATGTGATTTAATTAATGCAGAGCTAGGAGTTACTATTAGCATTATAAAGAAAAAAAATTGTTCATTGATTAACATATTATAGATTATAATAAATTAATGTTCTTATACTCGTATCACACTGAATACTAAATTCTTTTTGTTATATTATAATTAAATATTTGAGAAAAGAAACTCGAAATGCGCTTCAATTAAAGTAGAATTCAGATTATATGTAATAAAATTATTTGTAATAAAATCATTGAATCACAATTTAATGAATGTTTTCTTTAGCAATACTATTGCAATTCCAATTCCAATTTAGATTTATCGCTTACCTCGGCAATTCTCATCTTAATCAGAACATATTTGCTGGAGTATTATGGCTCACTTACACATTTAGTGCATTTAATGTCATATGCTAATTTCCGCCATACATATCGCACAGCGATACGAATTTTCACAACACATATTTGACAGTGCTACGAATCCATGTAAATATGTCCGCCTGACGATTCGATTAGCATTTAGTACTACGCATGCACGCAAGAGCAAGAGCGACAGCAACAGCAACAACAGCAGGAACAATAATTGTTAAAACAACAAGGCAAACAAACAAAAATATAGAGGGTAGTTTTACAGACATGTCGCAATGAAAAGAACAACTAAAAACCCATTAACCCACATTTATGCACACTTTAATGCCTCAGCATGCATGGCACTCAGCTGTCGGCTATTTGTGTATACATATATATATATATGTGTATGTGTGTGTGTGTGTGAGGGTGTTTGAGTATGTGTTACAACAACACTGTGCTGGCCACTTGCGTAGACTTGAAATGCATTTCACTGTCGCACAACCTTTTCATTTGCCAGCGCCAAATCCCCAAACAGCAAATGCTGACTAGGACACCCACCAGTCAACACTAGTCAACACTGGCCGACAAACAACAACAGCTATAGCAGCAGCAGCAGCAGCAGCAGCGGCAGCAACAATCATAACAACAACAATATCAACAAAGCCTGCCAAATGTCGCATGCAGGCCAGTCGCAGGCTCTGTCGCATGCTTTATTAACATTTGTTGTGCCAAAGCGTCACAAGTGGCACTTCAGGCCGTTTCCGTGGTGCGAGCAGTGCGGCAAGCTATGCCTCACTCGTTCTGGCCGCGCAAGCAATAGCTCGCTATACTGCTCGCACAGCAAAGAGCATGGCTGCACAAAAGAGCGTCGCTTAAGAGAGCGAAAGCTCTAGCACTTCGGCCTGTACAGCCGAAGCGCGTGTTCCCGAGCTCAGTATTGTTCGTCGTTTCGTGACGAGCGCTCAGCAGCGGCATTCTGTGGCATGCTACGAATTTTATTTCAGTTCTTTGCGTCGCATTTTTGACATGTCGCAACATAAACTGAATGCACAACTGAAACTTTCATTTGGTTATTTGCCTCGACGCTGGCTGCGAAGCGTTAAATTGATAGTTGAAGCCAAAGGGCTGCCCAGGCACAAAGTCCGCCCATACATAAACGCATTGACATAGTTGTGGGCATAGTTTCTTGCTCAGCTCCCTCTTTGCGGGCCAACGTCAATGGCCTGGCTCAAAGTTGGGGCACACCCAAAGTTCCACGTCAAAGTCGTTCAGGTGTGCTACAAAAAGCGAAACTTTGTCTGCCAACTGCAGCTGCACTCTGCAACTAGTAGGTCGCTGAGGCAGCATGTATTTATTTTTATTGCTGTTCATTAGTTGGCAGTTGCCATAATTTCAATTTTACGGCCACGGCTAAGCGAGAATAAGCCGAAAGAATTTCAATTCATATGCTGCTTAACTGCAAATTGAGGTGGCTGTAAAATAATATAGATAACTCACTCATACGTCATGCTTGTCGAAAGCGAAAAGTAAATTCATTAAAAGTCCTTTATTTACCAGCTATGAAAAGTCACATTTATGTGGAGCCAAGCTAATTAGATTCTATGACATTATTCATCATACGACCCATGGGCTCGAGCAACAAAATTTTGCATATCTCATGCAAAGAGCTAGCAAGACATTTCGGCTTCCCGGTAAATTGATGGCAACTTATCATACGAAATTACATGTGGCAATGGAATGGCCAAATATTATTGAATTCTAATAAATTGGGGCAACAGAGCAGTTAAGCAGCTTTGAATGCAAAATGCACAAGAAGAAATTGATTTCAATTCAAATGAATTATTTATGCAAATGGGCAAACAAGTATTCGACCCGAGCATCAAAATTAAATTAGAAAATATAGGAAAAAAAAAAAATTAAATGAAATGAAATGAAATGAAACATGCTGACCTCTTAACAATATTTAACTTTGGCTGAATTATGTTTGTGGCTTTTTAATAGTTGAATTTATTGGATGTTTTTCTTGCACTCTGCACGTGTGTGAAATCTGTAGCATGAATTATATATATGTATATATGTGTTTTTTTTTGTGCTATTCAGACTTTGCAAACACGCAGAATTTCAGAAGTCATAAATTTAACGCTTTGCTCCAAAAAGTACGAGACAACAATTTTCTTTTTTCCAGACTGCCACGTGCAGTTTTTCCATTTTTGGCTTCGTGACTTTTTCGCTTTGCATATGGAAGAAGCCAGCGAACATGCACAGCGATAGAAGGGAAGAGAGCGAGAAAGAGAGAGGGAGAGAGTTGGAAGTCCTTGGGCTGAGTGCTTGCTCCTGGGCAGCTGCAATTGCAGCATATTTAGCCGCTTGTTTTGAAAACTCTATTTAATTTTTCTGCTACTCCACGTGGCTTGCTCTCGTTCCACAGTTTTGTGGCTCACGTATTGTTGCACTTTTGCTGGATCCTTTCATTTGCCAGCGCGTCGCATTTTTCAGCTGGTTTTTTGCTTGGCTGCTGCCCGCCTGAGGGAGGCGCCGCATGAGCGAGGTATGTCCAAACGATTTTCAGCATTTAATTTAAGTTACAGTGCAAGCTGCTGAGATTTATTACTGACCCTTAGCAGGACTCCAGGCGAGCTAGCCAAGTAGCCATGCTGCCAGAGCTGCCTATACGTTCTGTTATTCCATTGTTTCTCTTTTATCTTCATCTTCTTCTGCTTCTACTTTTTTCGTGTGTGTGTTTTTTTTTTTTTTTTTTTGGCCAACTCAAACTGAGCTACGCAGCAGACAATATGAGCTCCGGGGTCCTTTAATTCAGCATTGGAGCCTTCAGCGCTTTGCAATGAAAGACAATTGTTTTCCAGGGCGCTGCAAGCGCTGAGTGAAACTGTTACAATAAAGTGTTTGCATTTCATTTTAGCTAGTTCACTTCAGCTTTAATTTGCAAATTACATTTTTTGTAAATTAAGTTTAAAATAATAATAAAAATTAAAATTAAAAAAACTTAAATTTAAAATTAAAATTAAATTTAAACAAAATTTTAAATTAAAATTAAAGTTAAAATAAAATTAAAATTAAAATTAAAATTAAAATTAAAATTAAAATTAAAATTAAAATTAAAATTAAAATTAAAATTAAAATTAAAATTAAAATTAAAATTAAAATTAAAATTAAAATTAAAATTAAAATTAAAATTAAAATTAAAATTAAAATTAAAATTAAAATTAAAATTAAAATTAAATTAAAATTAAATTATAAACAAAATTAAACATAAAATTTAAATTGAAATTTAAATAATATGAAAATATTTACCTTAAATTTTTACATACAAATTACAAATTAAAATTGAGATGTACCTATTCAAAATTTACATTTGTTAATATTGAATTTTGAATACATAAACATTCCATATTCAGAATTTTCTCTTCATTGAAAACTTCAACAACAATTCGATTTTACATTCACAACTCTTCTTATGCCAAAGCCAGTCCCAATTTATCTTCAAAAGTTTTTTTGGCGTTGCCTTAATTCATATCAGCCAAGTCGTTTCTCAACTGTAGCACACTTGACCCAAACTGTTCGCACTGGTGCTGCTGGTGCTGCTGGTGCTGCTGCTGCCACAGAAACAGAAATTGTGTCCTTTCTTTTCCAACCTGCAGGATGTTGGGTGTGGCGGAGAAGCCGAAGCGAGTCGATCGCCTGACCAACTTACGCCCAAAGTTCGGTTCAATAAATTAAACCTAAACAATTCATTTGGTCGAAATGGAAAGGCGTGTGTGCTGCCTGGCAACATCATCGCATAGTGGGCGGACGCCAGAGGACACAGGACCAATCGAGCGTCTGTGGCAATAAAGCAGCAAGCGAGTTCTTAGTTTGCTTGCAGTTCATGCGGAAACCACATAAATGCGGAAATGATAAAAATGCCTGCAAACATGTTGTCAAAGCGTTTGCGATAAATTGCATTGGGGCTCCGCTGCTCCTCCCAGCCACCTCCTGCTCACTCCTTGCTGCCTTGCAGGCAGAGCATCGAGACAATAAAATGATAATAAAAATAGCACAAAGTGAAGCACTGAAGAGGGCAATGATGAGGAGCTGGAAGCAAAAGCATAAGCCAACAGCAGACTACTCAATATATACAACATAGACACAAACTCTATATATAGTTATTGTCAAACACATGCACCGCCCTAGTCTATTGGGCCCTGCCCTGGCTGCGCGTTTAATGAAATTGTTTTACACTCAATTGACTTGGCCAAATATAAAAAAAAAGAAAGAAAGAAAACAAAAACAAAGCAAAACATAAAATAGCTAACATCGAGTTGGCTAAAAAGGACAGCTAACTAAATGGGAATCAACATAACGACAACGAGGTACTTGTCCTCGAGTTGGCGAGGACCAAACGAAATGTTGATCTTTGTTGAGGTGAAATGATCGCCGCAATGATACGCCTCAGTTCACTGGATAAAGTAATTGCGGCTTTGCTGTATGTACTGGATAGCTGGCATAAATAAAAAGTAATGCAAATATTAATAAATATGTATAATCTGTTATGATAATAAAAGTATGCATAAAACTATGTAATAAAAATAAATGACTGTTTAATCTGATATGATAATATAAAAATACATAAAAATATATCTTAGTAGAATAATAAAGAAATTATTTCGAATTGCAAACAAAATTAAGTATTGCGGGGGAGAATGTGGATATTGATGGAAAGTATTTAATTTAATTAAGTTTTTAATAATATTAATTATTACGTGAGTTTAAGATAATAGTGAGTATAAGATGAAATGAAATAAATTTTATATTTCTTTACAGCGTGTATATATATTTATATATCTTATGTACTTTAAGCATGAGTTGATATATATTTTTATTTTTTAAAATTAATTGAATTTTCTAAATTTTCATTTGTAAAACTATTTCAATATCTAAATGAGTTTTGGCTGCATTTATTAGCTTAAAATAAATTTAAAGATTTATTTGATTAATTTATAATTATTAATTATTTGTTTCTCCAATGGCATAGAGATTTGATCTAATGTTTTACATTTTGTTATTTTATTTGATTTGATTTTTTTGTATTTTATTTATTTACAAATTTATTTATTTATTTTTGTTTTTTTTTTTTTATATATTTAATATACAGCTTATGTAATAATGTATATATTGTACCGTGAAATACATAGTTTTGTTAATTTATAACATGTTTTCATTTATTTTTACTCTATTTATTGATAAATACTTATTACTATGTGACATTTAAATAATTTAGCAATAAAATCAATGAAATAATAAGTTTTTTTTCTCTCTTTTACAAAATAATTTTATATATATTACTTTATTTTTTATTGTCGTTTTTTAAGTTAACAAGTGTTCTCACTGGTTCCATTCAAATTTGTATTATTTATTCTCTCAATTTTAGTAATTAAATTATTATTAGTAATTATTATTATTATTTTTTAATTATTCATATATTTAATTTATATTAAATTTAACTTTATATACTGTTTATAAGATCTTTAGACAATACTAAAATTTAAATTTATTTACTTTGTCATTTGAAATGCCTTCACAGGCGACGTGTCAAATGCCAGCTTAGATCAAAGTACTCTGTGATTTGCGCTCACTCAACACGTGAGCACTGAGAATTCTCGGAGCTGTGCCAATCAGGCGCGCTTTTTAGCTCTCAGCTTTCTATTCCCAGATGCGTGTCCCGAACTGTCGCCTTAAAATTAGCCATCCACAAGAACCCAACATTGAGCTAAGCTTTGACTTTTACGATAACGATGTGGAGGGTGGCAGGAGAGCTTGGGCATTGCTATAAGCTGTTTCTATTACATTTGCTTATCTGCATGCGGCTCACACGAATGGATGTGTGTGTGTGTGTGTGAGTGTGTTGACTCTGTGTGCTAACGTATTTGTATCTCAGGGGCCGTAATGCAGTAATAATCATTTGTTCGTTAGCGAAATAACTGAGTTGACCTTGTTGTAGCGTTTACTGAGATTGCTGAGATTATTTTGAATTGGTTTCGTGCACAACAAAAGGAACACATACACAAGCAAACACTCAGCTCGACTCGGAGTTGACCTTGGCTCGCAATGAAGTTATAAAGCGAAAATTGCTTGTCATACGCATTTTTCTATGTGAAGGGGGCGGCATCTGTGGGTGGCACTATGAAAATTATAAACTTTACGTTGGGCAAATTCAATTTGACTGGCATTTTCAGCTGCTATAAAAGTAGACAAATGCTTATGGCGCTCGGTCGTGTTTGGCATCTTTTGACAAAGGTCAAAATAAATAAATCAAATATTTAGACGACATTCGTTTTATTCAAATTGAAAAGCCATTGAATCACCGAGGCTTACTCTGCGCTGCTCTGATGCTAAAATCCCAGAAAGGAATGGACGGGCAGACAGATAGACAGTCAGACAAGCAGACAGCCAGGCCGATAAATATCTATGGCGTCGATTGCATTACGCATACGACATGTTGCCAATAAAAATGTTTTGGGAAGTGACAAAGAGGTTGAGGCCACAATCGAACAACTGGGACACCAAGGCAGCTTCAAAAGCAAAACATGAGTTGGGTTGCGAAAATTGAATGATTGCAAAGCCAGATAGCAGACAGAGGCTTCTATAGCAAAGCGTCCGATCGAAGGGGTTGTCGTAGTGGCAAGGCGAGCGCACTGTCAAATTAATATTATCATTAAGTTGACAATCTAATATATAAAGATTTTTTACATTAAAAAAAAAAATATATATATATATGCAAACAAGTATTCTATTTTGCTTTTGCTTTGTCTATTTTTCATGGGTTTTCTGCCACATTGATTTTGAGCAGAATATAGATGATATCTAATTGCCATTGAATATTCCATTTGAAATAGATTTCACATCATTTACTTTATTTGAAGTTTAAGCAGATTAAAAAATAATCTGAATACAGCATAAGTGAAATAGAAAAGTGTTATTGACAAAATGATTGTCAAATAGAGTTAAACTTAAGCATAAATATTCTATGGAATAAATATTTAAAAAAAAATATTTATATTTATTTTTATATATAATATCAATAATATAACTGTCAGATCGCTCAGCTATACTAGTCACAGTTATATATGCTATTAAGCTATGATATGTTAAGTAATAATAATAAAAATAAAATAACAACAAAAAAATTATTACAAAATCGTAAACAATAAAATAACTAAGCAAATAAAAATGAAAAAGCAAAAGGAAAATATTAACAAAATCATATTAAAATACAATTCAAATCAAAAGATAAAATCTGAAAGCAGAAATTATCGACATTATTATTATTACTAGTATTATTATTATTATTATTATTATTATTATTATTATTATTATTATTATTATAATTATTATTTTTATTATTATTATTATTATTATTATTATTATTATTATTATTATTATTTAATTATTATTTTTATTATTATTATTATTATTATTACTATTATTATTATTATTATTATTATTATTATTATTATTATTATTATTATTATTATTATTATTATTTTTTGTATTATTATTATTATTATTATTATTATTATTATTATATTAACCCATTCCAACATGTGCATAGCAAGCGAATTATAGATTATTTACCGTCCCCATAAAGCTTGCTTGTCAACAAATGTCGACCAGTTTCCGACTAAAAAAATATATATATTTATATATGTATTTATCAATACCGAAAGTACTTGTTCGAGTGCGAAAAAGCCTTTGACTTTGAGCGCATTGCACAAGTGCATGGAATTACATTAGAATTTGTTCGGTCTGAAAGCGAGATCTGAATATAGGAAAAATCATTGAGAGCGACTTATGAAATGCACATTTTGCGCAGAGTTTTCGAACAGAATAATCCGCTTAAATGCGAAGATATGTATGAGAGTGAGCATCGCATGGCAATGCGAAATCCTTATTGATTTTGTGCGCCTCTGCATTAGATTCGAAACGTTGGGCGAATGCTAGATGATGCTTCGCTTTAATTGCCAACACTCTTAACAACTGGCCTGGCTCGAATGTTGAAGCATTTGCGATCAAATGCCAGACTTTTAATTAGACAGATTAAGTGGCCATAAAAATGCTGTTGCCAGCTGGCCCCAAGTCGATTATGAGCCGATACTAAATTGTACATGGAATCTTTCGACGGCCGACCATGGTGACGTGAGAAGGCGTTTAAGTGCTCGTTAAGCACATGCTCAGAGCTTGCCAGGCGTGCAGGAGCTGCTGACGAGGATGCCAAATAGTCATCGCCAAAGGACATCAGCATCTTGCATTTGCATCTTTCATTGCGCTTGCTACAATCAAAAGAATAAATATGTATATATATAGTATATATATTTAAATATGGAAATCTAGAGAAGAAGTGCATCGATTTATATGCTGAATGCAAGCCTGCAGCGGACGTCAATCAGTTAGGCGGCTAGGTAGAAAGGAGACGCAGGACCTGATGGCAGTCGATGTTGAAATGCGAGCGCAGTGCCTGGGAAATGCCTTAAATCACGTTATGAATGAGAAAATCTTAAGACGCGTACGTGTACATAGGACACACACATACACCAATACAAAGGATACATGCAGGACCTGCAGAAATCGTTGCCCAGCCAGAAGAAAATTGGATGCGAAATGCGATGCTGTTTTCAGTACTTTATTTTTTTTTTTTTTTTTTTTTTTTTTTGTAGTCCCTGCTGTTGCCTGGGTTTTGCCTTGGGTTTCTGCCATTTAACAGGATTATTTATTTTATTTTGTTATGCGCGGCAAACAGCTTGTGTAAAGGATTTAACCAGCAGCTCTGCGCGGGTGTGTGTGAGTGTGAGTGTGGCAGGAGCTGCTGGTAAGAATTTACGTATATATGTTTATATATATATATATAAATGGAGAGGGGACCGCATAAAATGAAATACAGAAATTCAAAACCGGCAACAACAAAAGACGACGCCAATATTAAATTCAAGCCGCACTTGCACTTGTTAACAGGCGCCAGGCAAAGTGTTTGCCCAGATTACAACAGTGTCCCACACACACACACACACACACACAGAGATGTACAGTGGGGCAAGATAACCGCAGCACTTGCTATGAATGGAATGCTACAACTACTAGCTCTCCTAGAACAAAGGCATAAAAGCAACAAAAAAAAGAAGACGCTTAGGATAATAAAAATATTATGCAAGTGGGATTTGATATGCAACAGCAGCAGCAGCACAAGTAAAAGGCAGGAAACTGAAGAGCTGAAAAACAAAAGCTCAAGTTTATGACACGGCTAAGGGAAATTCTTGGTAAAGATCGTGAGAAATAATCAGCTATGCAGTTTAAATCAGATTAAAAGGTAAGTAAGAAATATATACGGATAATAATCTGTATAGTCCGAAATACAATTAAATAGAAACTTTTAATCATAAAAAAAATATTCTATTCAAATACTGAATTTCATATATTGATTAAATCGTAGCAAATGAATGTCGAGTGCTACTTCAATGAAATTAAATTAAATATGCTCGTCTGCATATTGAAGGCAGTGAACCATAGAGAAGCGCACCTCCAGTTGAGAGGCCCATTAAAACTGCAGTTAATTAACATTTGGCTGTCGTCATCAATAAGGAGTTGCACGGCAATTGGAGCAGAAAATTAAATGGCATATGCAGCCGGCAGATAAGATGCTCGAGTACTATAATATATGTAATTAATACCAGCTTATGTTACGGCAATCGAGCGAGTCATGTGTGTGTGTGAGAGAGAGAGAGAGAGAGAGAGAGAGAGAGAGAGAGAGAGTGAGCGAAAGCGAAAGCGAATATACTATTATTAAATTCTGAAAATTTATTTATTTATTTTCATTTTTTATTTATTTATTTCTTTTATATCTATTTATTATTTTCTTTTCTATGACAGCAGAAAATAATTAAATTTAATATGCAGTATATGTAGCAGTTGAGCATACCCGACTCAAGCAGGTTTAAATATTTTCAGTTGCCTTTACGATTATTATTGCTGCTTAAGTGTTATGAGAAGCCGAATCAAACAACTCAAAGGAGTTGAGGCTACTCTTGCTGCTGCTACTGCTGCTGCTGCTGCTGCTGCTGCTGTTGCTGCTGCTGTTGGCTGTTGGATCTGCGGTTCTGCTCTGCTGGCAGCTGTTGCTGCATCCGCTCTTAACTGCTTGCCGCAGCTTGAGTGGGAGCATAATGAGCAGAGTAATGCGGCCAGGTGGAAGGGCCGTCAAAGTGACGAATGAGTCGGTGTGAAGGACTTGGCCATAAATCCGCTTGACTACGCCACGCACTCAGACGGACCGAGCTGCACTTTACAAGGTGATTCCAGATGTTAACACAGCATGGGCTATTATTTATGCTTTATGTATTTACTCTAGACTCACGTAGACTCAACAACAGTAAAGCTGGGCTTGTGTGCACTTTAAATGATTGCGCAGCCAGCTAAAAACAAAATCTTACGAAAGTCAATAGAAGTTATTTATCAAAATCAAATACAAATTTAATTCATTTCTAAAATTCATTTCATTTTAAATATATTTTTAATAAGTACTTCAAGTTTCACGCCTATTCAGTTGTGTCATTAAATCGTTAAATTTTGGATCTTTTGTTGTTTCTACTTCAAGTATTTCTTGAAATAAATTTAATTATTCTTCAAACACATTTTGCCAAAGAAAGTATCAATTTTCTGATCAATTTTCTTTCAAGGCTCAAAGAGCAACAAATAATATTATAATAAAATAAAATAATAATAATGTAAAAAGGTGCAACTTGACCGCTTACAGCAATGTTTGGGTGCAAGAACAACTGCCACAACAACAGACACACTCACAATTGGGAAATTACTTTGGCTAACACCTGCAGAAGCAACAAGAGGTTGCAAGGTGTTGCCATGATGAGCAAAGAGCATATAAAATGCAGTTGCAACAACTGGAAAGCACAAGTGTAAGCATATCCGCAAGCAGACAGCAGACAGCACACATCAGACAGCTGAAAGGAAATGGAAAAACAAAAGAAAAACTATGAAAATTAATTATAATTTTTTTTTTTAACATTTATTTTTGCAGTTGTGGCAAATGTGTGAAAACGGATGAGCACAAAAAAGCGTAGTGAAGTGTGAAGGACTGATGTATGCGGAAATCGTGCTAGAGAGCAAACACTAGATGTCTGTATACATATATACTATATAGCTATATATGTGTATATGTGTGTGTTTACTGTTGGCATTGTCTGCTGACGCTGGCAGCCAAAAGGGGATCAGTGAAGCCAAAGCAGCTGGTGGTAGCCGCCTCCCGGCAAACTCATGCATTTTTCAGCAGCAACAACTATACCAACAACAACAGCGGCAACAAAGTAAGTAGCTGCAACAGCAAGTAGCTGCAACAACATTGTGTGCAAGAGGCAATGACAATGGCAATAGCTTTGCACTTAATTGCAAGCTGCATGGCAACCACTCAACCACCGCTGCACCACTCAAAACTTGACACTCCATACAAAACTAATTAACATAATTGAATGTCGTCTAATAATGCATTTGTACATTTGTAAAGGCCAGTTCGAACTAGTCAGCTCACAGTTTATATTGCCCAAAAACCAATTGTTATAATCTTTAGACTCGCATTGATATGCCTGCTGCAGCTGTGCCATTGCCTCGGCTAATGCGTATTCAGGTCTGTAAAGCAATCTCCACAATTTGCCATATACTGTCAGCAGCATGCAGTGTGCTGTCGATATTGCGTCGCCATGAAGTTTGACAGGCTGTTAAATGAGCGGCTGTGGCTGTTCATTTTCTCGTAATTACAATGAAGCCATTTTAATTAAGTTTAAAACGTGCGTAATAATGAACTTGTTTGCCACGTGCCAGACGGGACTCAGACTCACAGTCCTAGCCAGTTTTCAGTATTCAGATTCCGTTTCCAGTTCATTGAACGTCTGATAAAAAAAAAAAAAAGTTTTTGTAAATTAACATCTGTTATCGCATTTACAATTTAAATTATCTTAAAGGGCAATCAAATCATAATCAAGATTTTAATCTGAATTTAAACTATTGTGATAGTATTTATTTGTTATTAATACAAATTCTTGAATGTGTTTATATTCATTAACAATTTATAAGAAAGAAAAAAGTAAAATTAAATTTATACTTAATATCTTAAGGAATTAAAAATAAAAATTTTATTTTACTCAATTATTATTTTTTTTTACCAATAACTTTTTTTTTTTATAATTTGCATAATATTTATAAATATAATATCTTTGATATTTTTTCGCTTCGATATTGTCTTATCTTTACAATTTCTTAGTTTCAGCAATTATTTATACAAATATATATATATATATATATATATATATATATATATATATATATTTAAAAATTCGGAGTTGTTCATTCCCTTCACTAGTAATGGCAATATCTTGCTTTCCATCATATTAATTTCTTTCCCTTAATAAAATAAAGAAAAATTAATGCGTCAATCAGTTGATTTCCTTGAATTGAAATTGTATACTCAGTGCCGTAGATAAATCCATTAACAGTAATCGATTTTTTTTTTCATTTTTAAATTTGCGTATTTTATTAAATTAAATCTCTGCGTCTGCTACAAATGTATGCCAGGCCCATTAATCATGATCAATTTTTTGGCTGCCATGAGTTTTAAATTGAACAATGCATAATGCCAAACAATCAAGAGATAAATATGTCTGTTTTTTTTCCCCCTCTGTGACTATGCGACCTCAGCTAAGAGCATTTGGCAATATTTCCAGGGTGTCGAATAAAAATGATTATATTGCACGTTATTTAAACAGAAACAAGACTGCGAAAATGAAATGAAAATTGCATGCAAAGTGGGGAAGGAATGCGGGGCGTAGGGCTAAAAATAAAGGGCTGTCAAAGGGAAATCTGCACATATTGGTCATTAATAAAAGTATATATTTTTTTATAAATATAAATTTATATATGTATACATTTTTATCGATATACGCATCAAGCAATACAACGTACAAATATTGATAAATAAAAAAAAAGTGAATACGCTTTACAGTTGGTTTAAAAAAAAAAAGAGCATTCCATACAAATATGAAAATAAATATGGAAAGCGAAAATAAAAAAAGAAACTTCTGTGAAAAGGCAACCATAAAAGCTTTACAAACGTGAACAGCTAGAGGTGAGAGCGTGAAAGGATCGTGAAATGTATTGAAGAGACAGAGTTGAGAAATAAATTAAAGAAATATCTTTTAAATATTTTTTATTTTATTTTTATTAAAATAAATTATATATTTAGAACTTTGAGCCTAGTTCTATTTATATATAGCATTAATTTTAATTTAAATAAAATGAATAAATAAAAGAAATGATAGAAGAAAAAGAAAATTGTAACATTTTTACTTTTATTTGATATTTATATATAAATTGATTTAAATTAATTTATTTAATAAATTATTAATAGTAACATTTCTGTTCAGCTTTTCGTGCCGTGTGCTTGCCTGACCCATCGCCTGTTACAGCTCTATGGTGTATATGTGTTGAGCTCGCCCCATCAATTTATCTTGCTTTCCAGCACACTATAAAGCAACTGCTCTCGTTCTAGCCTGGGCTCTATCTCTTTCACACTGTGAGCGTTAACGTGTGCGCGATTGCGAGTCAATTGTGTCGTTATTTATCAGTCAGCATAAATGCCGCTTGAAGTGTGAATGTATGAGTGAATGTGTGTGTGTATTGGACTGAATGGCTCTGTCCCCTTTCGGCTGTCTAGCTGTCTGTCTGTCTAATAATGGCAGAAACAATAACAATAACAATAACAGCCACTGCCCTTAAATGACGTATTTTTTGCTCGCTTTCTCTGTCGTTCTTCCTCGTTCAGTTTTTTTGTTGCGTGCTTTTAGGCGCTGCCTTTTGTGCAGGTGTAATAATAATATGGTCACAATAAATGAAATATTAACGCGTAAATTGCTTGTTAGTCATTGTTGCACTCTAAAGTGCCCCGCCCTTTCTCTATTCTTTGTTGTTTTTGTTTTTTTTTGAGTGGCGCAGTAATTGGCGCCATTCACTGTTCATTTAATGCATTGTGCGATACGATTTTTCAACACTATAGAAAATTTTCCATGCGGTTTTGCGGTTGCACTTTACGATGCCATTTATATGGTGCGAACAGACATATCAAATTTAAGAAACATGTGTGAGAGATATACAAATAAATGCAACTACAATTAAGGCAATACAAACAGTTTCTGCTCTTTACATACAGCTTTAAGTATATTGAGTTTCAAGTATATTAAGCTTCGTACAATAACATCAATAATAAACAGTATCAACAGTCATTAAGTGCCATTCAGTAATGAAAATTGCATTTTCCCTCAATTAAATATATAAAATAAGGCAGCTAACGAAAGCAAACTCGATAAGAGCATTTCGAGCTTAGCAGATGACTGAGAAATATTTCATTAACATTTCGTAAATTAAGATGCTTAGACTTCGAGTGCGTAAATATAAATTATTATTAATTAATATATTTGTAACTGCCTATCATAATACCCTAGCTTCCAAGCCCATTACTCTGTTTCACCTATTGCCATTCGTTTGATTTCAATTTGCAATTCAAATCCTATTGAATATGCAATGCTATTCAGCTCGGGTGCTGTAAATGTAATTAAAGCTGCCGGCGTGTATGAGTGATGTGCCATGAAATTTATATACATAGCTCATACGTCATGCCTGTCGGCATGCAAAGAGATGCATCTCCCTGTCTCTGCCGGTGGGCGAACATGTGTCTGAGTGGGTGCTCATCTGGCAGCTGTGCTGTGTGAACTGTTCAGCTATGCCAGCTGCAGCTTAATGATTTTTACGCTCCTCTCGCACTTAAGTTGCAGTTTTCTCTCATCTCTTTTCTTTTTTGTCGGTTCCACTGGGCGTTAATGGCAAGCAGCGGTGACAACATCTGTTCCATATACAAACTTCTACACACACACACACGCCGATACACATACACTCAGACTGGCACGCTCATTTGGCTGGCGGGCAAGAAATTCCGAGTCATTAGTCGTTGTCCTGGTCGTCGACTGCCGCGCAACTAAATTACAAGATCTGTAAAAAAGCATTATTTACATATATGAGATTAGAGTGAAGTGTATAGAACTCTGCGCTAGTTTACAATCTGCACAAGTGCAAATGTTTCGAGAAACAAAATCAAAGCTCTTCATTTTTACAAAAGATTTAATTCGAAAGCAAAGAAAAAAAATTTTATTTTGATAGTCCTACATTTGAGTTCAAAAGTGAAGCATTTTAATATATAAGATGTAGTGATTTATATTAATTTTAAGATATTACAATGAATATCTGAAATGGAACCACCCTCGAAACTATCAACTTTTTGGATGACAGTGTCCAGGCAATTCCTGAGCTCGTACAACAGCTGTGGAAACATATTTCATAAGCCAGAAGTGACGAAAAAATATTTTGTGCACTGACTGATGAATGTCCCGCTAGCTGAGCGTGTATGTGTGTGTGAGCGACCCGGTGAGCACCTCGTGTCAGCAGCTGGAGATGGCTGCCATTGCCAGTATCCGTATCCCAGGCGTCATTGTCGCCTGCCATTGCGCATCAGTGTCGTGTGGTCCACGCCCTTACAAGTCCTCGCAGGACTTTGCTGTTGTCAAGGTAGAGTTTTTTTACGTTGCTGACGAAACTGAGTCATGTACGAACAAATATTAAAATTAAAAAATGCGCGGTTCATATTAATATTTGTCAGCTTACATTATATCTCGTGCCTTCCATCATGAAACGGACGTGGTATTAAAAGGAAAAACAATATTAGGCAGCAAATTTAATGACTACTATTGTCATGGAATTACAATTTTAAGCCTATTAAAACAATAAGGACGCACTCCTTTGAAAGCAAAAAAAAAAAAAAAAAACAGGAATGGAATAAAAATGTAAGAAAACTGAAATTGTTGCTATAAATACGATTATTTTTTAAGGAATTTAGAAATATATGCATAAAAAACAAGAAAAATATAATTATTTGAAGAATTTAACTGTTATAAGAAAGATTGAAATTGATTTGTACAAAAAAAAAATAAACCAAGATTTTGCAAACAAAATTAAAGAGCACGCGATTGCGTCGAGTATTGAATGAGTTAGTTTGCAATTGGATCACAACGGTTTTATTTTTGCATTTCTACATTTGGTTGAAATAAATTCAGCAAGAAGTCTTGTGTGTATGTATTTGTTCTGTATGCGCGGGTTTTGTATGTTAAGCAAATGTAAAGAGTTCGAGAATTGAGTACATAAACACACTCAATTCTCGAACTCTATGTAAATGTGAAAATCGTTGCACTTTTTAAGTTTTCTTTTCACATGATAAGTCTGAATTATGCGAAGGTCAATCTTATCGGTCGCTAAATGATGTTCGTTAAAAGAGCGTCACACGAACAGTTCAACAAAGAAAACAAAAACGAAAAGAACCAAATTCTATTGCTCAGAGCGAGAGCGATTGAGGTTGATATCACCAGCATAGCATAAATAATAAATCGTTCAAATATTATTTGCAACATTTTTATAAAAAGAAATAATTAGAAGCAAATTGAATAAGATGAATAAGAATAGCAATATCACAATACAATCAAACTAGAAGCGTCAGCTTTTGTAGTAACCATCATATTATTTTATTTATTTAATTTAATTTAATATTATTTTATTATTAATTTGTTTATTAAACATTGTAGATATTGTAAATAAATATTGTAGCTTATAGTTCTATTTAAGTAGTATTATTAAGTATTTTTGTAGTAACCATCATATTATTTTATTTATTATTATTTTACTTGTTTATTAAGTATTGTAAATATTGTAAATAAATATTGCAGCATATAGTTCTATTTAAGTCGGTGAATTTCTTTCAGGTTTTACTGCACTAAAACTTGAGTATGCTTAGCACGATTTTTTCACCTCCTAATTCACAGTTCATGCTGCAGTTTAATTATTAAATTAAGGAATTGAATCCCATTCTTCATTGATTCTGTCTCAGGAAGTCAGAAATGCATTCTTATAGCCTGAGAGCAAGATAAAATCAAATTCCACTTTTTACAGTTTCTATCAATTTTTCTTTAAATTTAATCAGACTATGCTGCCATAATAAATTAGAAATCTCTTTTTATTAATCCCATGTTCCTTTTTCCTGTAATGATGACTTTGAGTATTTTAAATACTAAATAAAATAATATTTTCAATTGTTCTGTTTTCAAATGCAATGTTCTTTTTTTTAGACTCCTTCCTGAATTCTGATTACATTTTCCTTCTCTTACTCTTATTAATTAATTGCATCTGTTGCGCAAAATTATTTGCTCTCTGAAGCGTCTCAGAACTGTGCCATTGTTCATTGTTTCTAACTCCTATGTAAACTCGGCCTACCTTAATTAAATTATGTCCCTTTCTGCCTTTTTCCCAAGCCAACAATGCCTGTCATAATGAAGCAACTTGTACCGCATTTCTGTTCCGGCGGAAGTGCGCGAAGTTTGCCACAGCTTCGACCCTTTTACCTTGGGTCATACGAGAAACTGTGTCTGTGTGTGTGTGTGTGTACGTGTATGGGTAAATATTTACATATGACGTGTTATCAAAAAAGAGAAAGCATTTCTGTGTATGGGCCAGAAAAACAGGATTCGACCTGACCAAACTTTCCATGCAAATCAGTTAGAACAGGCCGTGAAATATTCTCATTTTTTTTTTTCATCGTCAAAGTTTTCAATATTTTTTGTTTTTGTTTTGTGTATGTTTTATTTTACATTTTGTTGAGTATGCAAATTGAATTTAAGCAATTGCCACACACTTTGCTCTAGTAAAAGCAATTTGGCAATTTTTAAATTTTTTATGGCCACAACTTTTGGCAGCATACTTCATGAGTTTTATTTATTTATTTTCATAAAGTTAATTATTTTTTCTAACATTATTTAAAGCTTTCCATTTATTTCCACTTTGACTCTGCATAATAAAATGTATTCGACTTTCCAAGGACTTGCCGTCACCATAGTTCAAGCTAACAGGCAGGTAAATATTTAAGGATGCTTGAAGATACCCTGTAAAATTAATTCTAAAAAAATGCCTCTCTTTAAATCTACATGATTTGTAACTCAGATGACTCAACTCTGATTCTGTGTTGATAAAGTATTTAATTGAAATGAATTTCTTGAGAATTTTTGTTCGATTTGTAAAGAAAGTATTTCAGGCTAAACATATTATATTATATTTATTTTTATATATATTATATTTATTTATATATATATTTTTTTTTTAGATTTGAGCATATTGAGAATACCTCAGCAAAAGTTATATATATATTTATATTTATATCTCTTCTCTCTATGTCTGTTTAAAGTTGCCCCATGAATTATTCATGAGTTTCGTATACATAGCAAATGGGGCAGAGCTCAGCAAAATCTTTCAAAGATTGCAAAACATTGTTCGTTGTGGGTTAAGAGACAAATTTAGCTTTGCCTTCGCTCATTCCAAGAAATAATAAACAGATTAAATAATGAAAAGTTTATAAAAAGCGATTAGCAAAACAAAGGAGAAAAAGCGTACAGCAAATTACGCAGATAATTGCCAAGTATTTGTGTTAGATGAAACATGAATAAGCCTATTTATAAGGCATTCCACACCCAGGAATGATATTCGAGATCAATTAGGCTTTATAAATAGCCAAGCGCTTAATGGCAGAGCAGCTCTGGTGGCTGCCAACCTTTTAGCTGCCTCCATTTCGCCATTCGTGGCCTCGCAAATTTATGAGTTTAACGCACCATTATCGCTTTAATAATTTAGTTAGCAAAGAGCAAAACAAACCGACCCAAAGGCTACATAGAGCAGCGAGCACGAAAATAAATGCGAAAAAGGAAAGCTGGAAACTCAAAAATTGAAATGGTAAGGAAAATTGCAGGCAAATTGCGCTGAAAATGCGAGCGAATGGCTGCATTTGAGAGAGCTGCAAATGAGCCGCAATACAATTTAAATCAAAATAAACTGAGTTTCATAATTTCAAAGATCCGCTTAAGACTCGTTTACAAACACCTCGCATAATCAAAAGCAGACAGCATTTGCAGCAGCCAGAGGCCCAAAGGATACTCGCACAGGACATTGAGTAGCCTTGGAATTTGCATTGCTGCTGCGAACAGCCAAACATTTTTTTTCCTGGAAATATTACTATGGTTTTCTTCCCTTTTTAATTAAAAAAATAGCCCAAGCACCTGAGAGCAAACAGCACAAAAAGGATAACGAACGTCTGGGCATGGACAGCGCAAAAATTGCGATTGCGAAAAGGCTGCGCTAATTAAAAATTTGCGTTGCCCGCTCTTTAAAGACATCAACCGTTCTCTAGGCCGTGAAAAATTAATGGCATTTTTAAATAGACTTAAGGCACTTGCACAGCTCTGCTTTGTTTTCCATTATTTTTATTGTTTACCCTGGAGCCATAAAGTGTGGACACAATAGGGATTTATATTGTTGTTCTTTTTCTTACAATATAATAATAGCTAAAAATAACAACAATGGCCATGTCCTCCCGTCACTTACTCTATTTGTGAGCTAGTGGGAATTAAAGTAATTGAAAATTAGAGTACATTAAAATAGATCAATTAATAAACAAGATTAAATAAATTATTTCACTTCAAATAAAATTCGATTCGATAGAAATATTAGAATTGAAAATGAAAATAAAGTTTCCTATTTACAGGGTATCTTTTAGTTAATGTCGAGCCTTTTAGCTTGTGTTTTTGTTTGAGCAGTGGCTGCCATTTATATACCTAGGCTCTAGAAATTAATTAAACGCTCGCTTCTTGACAAGGTCATGGGACTAACTGCGTTCTTTTGACGCTGGCTTAAAAGAAAAGTCAACAGAAAAAATCTACAAAAAAAATTAATTTTTCGTTTTTCTTGAAACACTTTTCAAGGCTTTGCTCAGGCTTAAGCAAATTCCGTGTATAAAATTAAGCAATTTAGCAAATAGTTTCCGATACAGTTTTTCAATTTGAGCAGCCAATTAAAAACGCTAGAAAGTTTCGTCAAAAACGTTAATTTATTCAAACAGCGTATTAGCTGGCTACAAAGAGCTAAAGCTGAACCTATCGCTGGAGTAATCGCCTCGGCCACTCGATAGCCATTCAATCAGCTTAAATCATTTTTATGGCTCATGTCCGAAATTGATTCCCGGGTAGGCATTGCGTTGCCCAACTGCCTGCCACGCCCACTCGCTGTCACTGTTTTTGCAGGGTAGACAGACAAGCTAGAGGCCATAAATAAAGTTGATGTGGATGTGGATGTGGATGTGGCTGTGCGTGCTGGAATATTTTAAATACAACAATTAAATGGAAATACTGAAAACACAATAAGCAAAAATAAAACTCTATGAATGCTCGCCCCTCTCACTTCCGCCCATCCAGCCAATATCCTGGCAAATGTTAAACGAAGCCGGTCGCAGCAGCTGCAGAAGAACAACAATTCTCCGATTGGGCAGGCCATCAACAACGTTTTTTTTCCGATGCTAGCGCAAATATTTTTGAGCGGCAAAAAAACAAGCAACAGCCCGACTGAATATATGGACTACGGCCACGCCCCAAGACCAGCAAAGCAATTGGCAATGAGTACAAAAAAAGATAAATATATATATATATATATATATATATATATATATATATATATATATATATATATATATATATAACAGTATATAGTATATATATATAAAGGTTATATAAGCTGTGAGGTTGCCCATGATGCGTGTGGTGAGTGCTCGGCAGGAGAAGGGGCTGCATGGTGAAGTAACAAATTGGCTTACGCAGGGCACGAAATTCACTTTAATATAATTTCAATTATTTAAGTGAAAGCATATTTTTAATGCGCTTTATTGCCAATTTTCGTTTAACAAAGAAAACTTGAACGTTAAATGCCATTTTACCAGTTGCCCCTCAGAATGCACATACACACACACACATACACAGACTTTTATATATATTTATATGTATATGTATGTTCTTAACTTGTTGGCTTCGGTTGGAGATGGACAATATGGAGTTCTGTGTGAAGAGGGAAGTGAGCGATGTCGAGTTCCTTGTAAAAGGTGAAGAAAGTACTATTACGTTGCTGACTGAAAATTTAATAAAATTGTTGTCTGTTAAAAAATATATATATATATATATATATATATTATTATATTAAAATAATTATAATAAAAATATATGAATTCATTTAATCTGTTGATTATAATAGTCGTAATTAAATATAATTAAGTTTTATAAACAAAAATTAAATTATATATTAAATTATACAATTAAATTTGATAAAATTAAAAATTAAATATTTATAATTAATTGAGTTTATAAATTATTTATATTATTTACATTTAATATTTAATTTAATTTATAATACATATATATATTATATTATTATATATATTACTTATTTTATTTTATTTATGATTAATAAAGTTTATAAATTATTTATATTATTTATATATACCATATAATATTTATAATTTAATTTAATTTATAAAATATTTTTTTCATTTATAAATAATTTTTATTATTTTGAATAATTTAAATAAATATTTATAATTTAATTTAATAATTTTAATAAATTTTACAAAATTTTTACAAATATGATCCTAAAATAAAAGATCTAAAGATGATCTTTTACTTAACATAAGTTATAAAATATATATTAGAAATATATATTATATATAAATATATAAATATATAAATATATAAATATATAAATATATAAATATATAAATATATAAATATATAAATATATAAATATATAAATATATAAGATGCCATACTTTAAAGTAAACTATAATAACTGGAAATTTAGTTTAATTTATTTATGTATCAAAGTAGTTTCATTTATATGTTTATACCCCTTACAACTCTTGAAACATATTTATGTAATTTTCGCCAACTCAGCTCTGGCTGACGGTCGTTATTTTCATACATAAAATCACATTTTTTGCTCATCACTGGACGTTGCTGTCACTGTCAGTGAAAATCACAGTTTTGTGTCCATCGCTATCTGACAAGCATTTTCCACTTCCTTCATATATTTTTTTTTTCATTTTGGTTTTTCTTTTTTTTGGCTACTTTGGCAAATTGCGGTCAACACAAACAAAAATATGCTTTTTGTACACATACCCATACCAGGCAGGCCACCTCTGGGGCAGGCTTTGTAAATTTTGCTAGCAAAATAAACGATTCACAAATATTCGCTTGGGTTAAAACTATGCTTTATTATTGTATACTTGCGCTGAAAGTAGATATATTTAAATCATTTTCGCTCGTTTGCGAAAATGCAATTAAGTTACCCCCAACGCCTCGCCGAACGATGCTGTCGAGCAGACTTCTTAATTGCATAGTTTTAGCTAAATTTTTGTGATTTATATGAACTGCATTCGGGAAAGTAATTTGGCCGTGCGACCTGCTTCATTGGACTGCTGGATGCATTGTTTGGATTTGGCACAATTCGATAGAGGCAGCCGCTTTGGGCTTTTCCTAGCATTTTCTTATTTTTATTTTTTATTTCTATTTCGATTTTATTTCTATATATATATTTCTTTTTGAATTGTGAACGTGACCAGGGAACTGTTATGGAGTGTAGCCAAGCAATTCGATTATTGTTCAAGTAACAGGAATTGAAATGGGCAAAGCTATCCAGAGAGAGCCTTGACAGCATTTCCCAGCAGCCAAAGAAAATACGAGCGATAAGAGGGGAAAACAGAAATTAAACTAGTCTTTAGCAATGAAGACTGGATAAGTGTGAATGAAGGCACAAATATTTAATTCTGTTAAATAAAACATACGCATTTTCTTAAATCCATTTAAAATATATATCAGCCTGGCATTTTTCATTTCGCAATTTATTTTTCTCTTTAAATAAAATGTATATTGAGTGTAAAGTCTCTGCCTCTTATATGTCAACTCTGTCATGCTGTCATATCCTTATGAGACACATTTTTGTCGGCAGACGGTCGAAGTAGATGCGCTCAAGCAGTCAGTATACGACTGGAAAATACCCTGTATTCAGTTGAAGTTGATTTGATTTATATTTTATGTATATCAAATAAATCGTAAATAAACTCTGTCGTGATACTGTAAGTGAAGAATGATTAAATTCAATTATATATACATTTAAATTAAATATATATTTATGTAATAAAATATTAAGAGATATTTAAAATAAAAATAAATTCATAACTTACTCAGGCGACATGTCAAGAAATATAATACTCAATCATCTCAGCGATATCAACTTATTCTCCTGTTTGCGGGGTATTGAAAACCTCAAGTATTGCCACGGATATTGCGCTTGCTGTGCGGAAGGGGAAGTGTTGCCAGCGCATATTTAATTCATTTCCCATCAATTTCATTTCCTTTACATCCTTTCAAGTGTCGAGTTGTGTAAATGTTAAATTAAATCAACAGAACTCAAACAGAAGTCAACGCAAGTTTTCCCATTGCCTTAAGCAAATGACGTAGGCACATTTACATACATACATACATACATACATACATACACGGACATACATACGTATGTATGTGTGTCACAAATTGATTTTCTTTTGGCTAATTAAATCGGGTTTTAATAATTTAACATAAAATATAAGTACATGCAGAGTTGTTGCTTTTCGTATTATAAAAGTTGAAGAAGAAAACCGAATTGTCTACTCGATGTCATCCTCCTTGACCAGCTTGGCATTGGGATTGTGCAGCAGGAGCTGTTTGTTGTGCTGATGCACATTGTAGTGGAAGAAGTACAGCTTGCTATACTCAAACGTGGATATCATGATGGCGCAGGCGGGCGCCACCTTGCACAGCCTTGGCACGTAGCCCGCGAACAGTCCGCGCAGCCCAAAGAGGCGATAGATGCCGGCCAGGCGGCTGTAGGTGGATTGCTTGCTCAGCTCCTTGGATGGCGAGTCTGTGAAGATGACGCGTTCGCCAAACTCGATCTGCTCATGGGTCTTGATCACGTCAAAGGGACAGGTGACTAGGGCGGCTACCGAGCCGGCCAGCACGCCGGCCAAAAAGCTGAAGCCAAAGGAGGGCTCCTCGTCGCACTTGCTGAAGCAGATCTTGAGGTACTCGTAGGCTGGCCAGTAGATGCCCGAGAATGGCACGTCCCGCAAGATGGTGGGCGGCAGGCCACGCCACAGGCCCATTATGCCCTGCATCGCTATAATGTTGCGCACGAACTGCAACACCTGGGCGTAGCTGAGGCGCTGCGACTGCATCTTCGTGCGCACCAGCTCAATGGGACTGACAAAGGTGACCGCGCAGATGCGCGCTGTGACTCCCGACAGCATGGGCACCACCAGCGGCAGCTTCTGGTCCGTGGTCGGGTCCTTTAGCTGGCCGCTCAGCAGAGGCGGGGCAAAGTGTCGCTGGTAGATGTCAATGTACTTGGCCTTGAACTGCTCATAGGCGACGAAGTAAACCACGGTGGAGGGCAGAGCCGAGACCAGCGTGGGTCCCAGGCCCGACCACAGGGCGGCCAAGCCTTCCCGGCGACTGATCTTGAACAGGGCATCCAGTGTGCCCCGGAAGTGCGGCTTCAGCGTGTTGCCAACCGCAGAGCTCGACGTAGTGCCGCAGCTGAACAGATGATCCATCAGTCCGTTGCAGTAGAGGAAGCACTTGCTCGGTCGCGACTGCTGGGACTGCTGCGACTGCATGCGTGTCTTGATCACGTCCAGGGGCGTCATGAAGCACGCAGTGATCATCGCACCTGTGCAGGCGGAGGCCACCTGCTGCAGCGGGCGTATTTGGAAGCGCGGGTCGCTGTGCAGCTTTTTGGGCCGAGGCTTCTTCCTGTCGCCAGCGCTACTGTCGCCAAAGCTCTTGGCCTTGCTGCTGCTCTCCTCACTGTCGGTGCTTATGTTGGGCTGGAGCAGTTTGTTAATAACATCAGCTTCCTCCTCCTTCGGCATTGCGACGGCGTCGCCCACGACGTCGACGTCAGCGTCAGCGTTACCTTTCTGCTGCTATTTAAGCTATTGTTGTTGTTGCTGTTTGACAGTGGAGCCGGATGTCGATTTGTATTACATACAACCTTTTGTGTACAAACTGGAAACGAGCAAAGCTAACAGCGTGATAGCGTTGCCAGACGGCTGTGTTGCGGCGACTCAAAATTAGCCAGCACTAGGTGGCAACGCCATGCACGTTTGCAGCGACTATTGCCAGCAGATGCATAACATACCGAAGGTATCCATAAATTGAATTTAAACTGGGATCTGTGTTGGGCTGAATAAAATTGAATATACATATATTAAATGCACAGCTATCCTGTATATTCCAGAGTATCGTCAAACACATCAGCCCAAAAAAAAAAAAAACTCTACATCAAATATTCAAATGTCAGACGTCAGCTAGCTGGCTTATTTACGTACATAGATATTTGAAACTGTTCACTTGTTGCATTCGGCAATCGTCCTAATTGTCTCTCGTCTTCGTCGTGTGACAATATCCACTTTTTTATTTTTTTTGCCAATTACCCAGCTGCAATTTGCTATTCCAATTCGGCTAAGCTTAAGCGTCGAACAGAAGCATAACGAGGCAGCCGTCATCTCTATGAGAGACCTCCGGCAACACGTTCGATGGCAACCTGAACCCACCTCAAAGTTACTCGACTCGACAAAGAATTTGCAGCAATGGCAGGAACAACAACAACTACTGTATGGAGAGCAAAGGCTTCGAGCGGGGGGGCGGTGGACTGCGAACAAAAGCCATGTCAACTCTTGACGGCAAAATAATTGACATCAAAATGATGTGTACGGTTTTCTGCGCGACTGGCGCTGGAATGGAGCACTGGAGCTTTGAGCACTGTGGATCGTTAGTTTATTAACACGAATGCAAAAGTGCACAAAGGATGCTAGCCAGATTGCACTGTAAGGGGAAGAAACCAGCACAGGTGTGCACTTTATCGATTCAGAAGAGCTGCAAAGTTGTTGAAGTGGCACATAGAGCAAGAGTAGTTCAAGTTTGTGATATGAGTATCTGAGTTAGCGAGCAGCATGTGGCATGAAGTACATTCTAAGCTATATTGAAACGAGATACAAATAAAAATCTATGGATTGAGTTTGTAAATATAAACATTAGAATAGAAAATTAAAATTATCTTTCGATAACATTTCTTGATGATCGATTAAAATCTTAGCTTGATATATTTATTATAAACAATTTTTTTATTTAAATTATTTATGGCTAGTATGAGCTCTACTAATGTTAGAGAAGAAATCGCCTATGATACCTCTTCCTATCCCACAAACATTTGCTGAACACGTATTTATCATTTAGAAACTTATACTTTGGCAAATAGGCTTAATTAGATATCATTATCAGACAGATAAAGACGTCATTAACATAACATATCTAGAAGCAAAGTTATTCAAGTATTTGATTCGCATGGTAAATCGGAGAAGCTCAGTCGCTGCGCAGTAGGCAGAGCGCGCATGTATGTATGTATATATATGTGTGTATATGATTGAATGTAAAAATAACTATATAATTGTATAAAAATATAAAATAATAATAATAATATATGACTTGTTATGCATATGATTCAATGTAAAAATAACTATATAATTGTATAAAAAATATATTAATAATAATAATATTTGACTTGTTATCGATTTTTAAGATATTATATAAAAAATTTAAAATTTATTAAATGGAATGTAAAGCTTTGCTGAATAAAAAATAATACTATGCACTCTAAATGCTTTTTTTTCATATAAAAAATTAAATACGTATATGACATGTTTGAAGTGAAAAAAGTTATTTTCCTAAGATTTTAAGCTTCCATTTGTAGCTTTTAGCTATAGCTAATTTTGATTTTCCATTAGCTGTTTCTGCTATTTTCTCGCACAACAATATGCTTCAACAATTTGGCAACGTGTGCGTCAACTATTTATAATCCCTATACCCATCTATATGGAGTGCACTCGCAGAGGCGCTTCAGGCTAACGTAAGCCATGGCATGTTGCGACTGACAAAGCACAACAACAACAATCACAAAAAAAGAAAAAAGTGGAACGCAAACAAATACAAGGACAGCATGTAAAACTGTGCAAATCCCATGCATATGTGTGTGCGTGTAGGTAAAGCATGATGGCTGACAAAATGCGGTGCTGATATGATTACTTGGCAAGAAAATGAAGAAGAAGCAAAAGTTTTTGGGGGAAAAACATACACACACAGGCACGCACACTCTCACACACATACACGCACACACTTTAAGTGGGCCGAGGCTTTGAGCTATGCGAGTAGCTGTAGAAGGATGCCAAAACATGCACATGACACATACACTCGCATTTACCAAAATATGCACACACACACACACACACACACAGATTGTCTTACATTTATGTGTAGCATGGGGATATTTGAGAATTCGACACGTAGTTGCTGTGCGGCACGTAGTCAATGGAAGTACGGATTGAGGAGGAGGTGTCACGGCGGAGCTGGGGAGCTGGTAATTGTGGTGTAAAACTGTGGAATAACAACACTTAGTTGCTTGCTAATACGAGCACGTGTTTGCTCTGTTACGCAACACTGATGCGCCTGAAAGCATCCGAAAGCAACACTTGAATATGCGCCCAAATGAACGAACTACTAGTCCCATGCAGAGTTGAGTCGAGATAGAGGTCGCGGAACAGCTGTCGATTGCATTGATGGCCAACTATGTTTAACATGGCAAAATAATCAGCTTATGTCAATGGGCCGCTCTGTCGCAGTTTAATGTATGCGTATTTTTATTTAATTTCTGTCGAAAATAAATTGAATCAAGCGGCATCGAAAGTGTGCTTGGCAAACGTTGAAACATTGAAGCATGCCTCGCATCGCTGCTTACCGCCTACCGCCTACCGCCTGCCATCTGCCATCTGCCGCCGCAAGCCAATTGAAAGCTTGTGAACCGCCAAGCCAAGGAAAACACACGCCCACACACAGTGAAAAGTCAGTGGAACCCATTGTGAGCCAGGCCAAGGAGAAAATGTGCCACCGCGCGCCATTCACCGCACAATTCCATTACGTAAAGCAAACATCAGCTGGCGTTTGGCGTATGGAATCGTCGAGGATTCGCATTGAGATTGTGCTCCTGCTGTTGCTGCTGTTGCCACTGCTGATAGGCGGGGTATCCTGCGGTGCATGGATGGAAAACAGCCAACAGCTAGAGCAGCTTCTGATGCCAGTAAAAGCTACATATTGAATATTGATGCGCATCGATTTCGACTTGAAACGGCGAAAAGTTCAAACCACCACACATGCATGAGCAGACACACACACACACACACACACACGCACACAGTCTTTGTTTATAATAAAAACATTTGCAATTTCTTATTACTACACGAAACCATTGACGTTAACACTAGACAACAAAAATAAATATGAATGTGTCCATTTGTAAATGTAAACATATCAAAATATAATATTAAAATACATCAGAATTATCATTCTGATGCTTACTTAATGAATACAAGATATTCAAACACGTATATCAATATATATTAATGCTATGATGTACTTTGAAAAGTATTTAGTATATCAAAATATTAATGAACTAAATAATCCAGGTCTGAGCGTTTAGCTTATGTTTAAATATTTTTTAAACAACGAACTCTAGTGAAATTTTGCACACTAAAATTACATTTATAATATAATATTTATTAATATATATTATTAATATAAAAAATCATTTCCACTAGAAGGAAAAAATCATGCTGTCATTTTTTATTTATATTATATTTGTTTTAAATTATCCATAATAAATTGTACCATCCATAAAAACGATCCATTGGATTCAGCATTTTGTGGTGTTTTTTTCTCTAAAAATAAAACAAAGAAAAACACCCGCCTTTCGTTTCAGTTTCTAGGATATCGGAATTCTCGTTCTGTTCAGTTTTTTTCATCTGAGCACATAGCACCTTCACACGGTATATGCTATATAAAAATTAAATTTAAATATTTATAATAATATTAATTCGGAAAAAAATAAATTTAAATAAAATATATTTAAATGACATAAAAATGTATACAGATAAATAAATATGTATAAAGATAAAGAATATTAAAAAATAAATAAATACAGAATAAATATTAAATACTTCAAGTTATTTTAGTTAATTTTCTTATTCATACGTACAAAAAGTTTAATACTTTTTAAAGTTGTAATAAATAAAGCTTTTAAAGCTTCAAGCTTTGTATTTTTAATTTTTAATTAAAGTACTTTACATTCTTTATTTATTCACTAATTTTATTACTATTATTTTAAAAAATTATGTGCCTACCTTCATATTTGTCATGACTTGTTCATGCAAGTTTGTTGCATGGTGTTGTGGCACTCAACTAGGTTAAATGTCTGCATGCAGCAGCTCAGCGTCCTCTGTGGTGATAGTCGAGCAATTTGTGTACGCTCATCGAGCATTTAAAACAATTGCTGCCAAGCAATTATAAAAAAGAAAGGGAACCGAACGCGGAGTCGTCAAGGCGTTGCGCACCAAATTAGCGACCGACAATGCGAAAGGGTCGCAGCAGCGGCAGGGGCAAGGACAGAGCTGCAAGGGGGGGGAACCAGAACGACCCAAATTGCAAATTGCAACAAACTTGGCTGGAAATGGGGCGTAATGCTGGCGACAGTTGCGCCATCGTCTGGCCCAAGTTTACGCTCGCAATAAGCAAATGGAAAGTAAAGCTGTAAAGTATACTACAAAAATGGAAAGATATAAAATGCTTGCTAGTGTGGCTGTCAATGCGTCTCATTTAGCATATTAACGCTGCGCAGTGTCAGACACACTCACAATCACACACACACCCACACACACTCACGCGCTTGCCACATGCTGCTGAACCGCAATATCATGGCGTTAATTGCTACTCGAAGGCAGTTAGACGCGTGCAGTCATGCCGCAGGCAGTCAGCCGGCTGAGGAAGCCACATGCCACGCAGCCATGTTGCAGGCGGCGTCTGCCAACCCACTTCTCGACTTCCAAGTCACGTTTTATAAAGTTTCCTGCGCAACTCGGCGAAATTTTTATATTCTTTTTCTTTTAGTTTTCATGCAGCAGCGAAATAAATAAATAAATAAGTGTATGAAATGAACAAAATCCGAAAGTAACAAAAGTCATCAAGCAAAAATAAAACAAAACTTAGCCAAGCATCTATATTAATATTTAATCGGAAGACCTTTGTGTGTAACTTGAGCTTAATTTAAGATAAATATTTGTTATTTGTTTATTATAATTAATTGTCGATTCGCTAAGCAAATTCACATTCACATATTCCAGAAGTAAGCTTTAATTACTACTCCATAGGTATTTTGAAAAACGTTTTGCATACATAACATAATACTTACAGTGAATGCTGTAATTTTGCAGCCCATTGAATTTCAGCCGCAGCGAACGACCGCAAACAAATAAACGATTATGCAGATGGGTGAAAACTAAAATGAGCTGGAAAATCACTCGGCAGTCGGCAAACAACATAAACAGCATGGCGCGGTAATTATATTTAATTAAATATATAATTTATTATTTTAGCACAATTCAATTCAATGTGTTTCATTTGGTATAATTATGCGAACGCAAACAATATAAAATCAACCGCAAAATTCAGTTATATGCGAAAACAGTTTGATTATATCTCAAAGCTATTTATTTATTTGCTGCACTGTGGAGTGAAGAGAGCTCAATTTTGATATAAAATAGGCTAATAGTTACATGCTGACTTCAATTAAATGTTATTCGATAAAGAGTCTTAAGTAAATTTTATGAATTATATATACAATTTTTAAATTCAAAATTTTGTTGAAAACAAAAACATAAATTATGTTTTATTAGATTTGCAAATTAAATTTGTAGAACTTCAATCAATTTCTTTAATTTTCATAATAAATACTATTTTTATTCTAATTTATTTAAGATACAATTTAAATGAAAAATTCAACTCAAATATGTTGAAATCATTATGCGGGTTGTACAAATGAGCTGACAGAATATTTAATTACGACAATAATCAGCTGCAATCGAAAAAACAAAATAAAAAATATGTCTTTGTTAAATATAGAATGTGTTTTTTTATGTTTTATTCCAGCTTAAATTACTTTGCTCCTTTATTTTTTACACTTCGCATTAACAAATACAGCTAAAAATAATTGTTTGGGTGTTAAATAATTTACACATGTTTATTTAAAGTGATGTCCTTTGTTGATTTGTCCTATTAAATTATGAATTTTTTCATTAAAAAGTCAAACAATGTTGCTGCACATTATAATTGAAGGGGAAAAAAAATAAATGAATAAACCAAAAGCCATTATTACACAGAAAAACAATATAATTTGCATATTTGTATTTGTTCACAATTTTTTGTGTGCATGTCTTAGTTTTTGTTGTTTTTGTTTGTGATTGCTTTTTGATTTTTAAAGGATTTGGGGTCTGTCATGTTGTGGAATGTTTGACCAGTTTATTTATTGTTGAATGCTATTGAATTGAAGCTGTTGACCCTGTGTTGGCATACATTTATATAGATATGTTATGCGCGGTATTATTAATCTTATAATACTAATTATAAAGTGCATTAATTAGTCCGGATGCATTTAAGCCGCTTTATCAATGCATATGCAATTATCATTATTTACCTTCCCTGTCTCATTTAATTAATGCAAATTTATTTCACATAATTTTTACTTAAGTTAATTTATTTTTTCGTAGCGACTGCGACCGCTGACAGTTTTGATTTAACGCGATTAAATATTAAACTGCAATAAATATTTGCTTATTATTTATTTATTTATATGCCGTGTGGAAGCCACAAAAAATTGTCTGCCATAAATCAAAAGCCTTGGCAAAAATATTGTTATTCAACAGAATTTATGCTCGAAGGAAGTTTCATTTCTGACTACGTCTCTTGACTCATTCCTGCTCTGGATGCTATTTGTTTATTTATGTTGAAGCTATTTTACTCTCTCTGTAAATAACATTGGAGAGTTTATTTTAAATCAACTCTCGACCCAAGTCTAATTTGCGGTTGTCAGCAAATTTGGCAAATAATTTCCCTTTTTTTTTTTTTTTTTGTCTGCTAACTTTGAGTTACTTTTTGGTCGATGGTCAAATGATGAAGTAGTTTTTGTAATTCAAGCATCAGCTAAAAAGTTTCCAACAATGTGAAAAAGCTTAGAGCTTAGAGCGAACATTTTGGGTTTCATTTACAATTCAATTATAAAGTAGAACCAAACTAATGTAAAACAATAAAAAATATATTTAATAATTTAAATGCGGAATAATTTGAAAGATTCAAAATTGAGCAAAATATTTTAAGCTAAATAATTTAATCATAAACTATTATCAAAAATCCAATTTAATTCATTGCGCCATAAAATTTTCATAAGGCGCTAAAAATAATAATAGCAGTTTAAATAACTTTACTCTACTGTCTAGAGTTGCATTATAAATCATGAAAATTTTGATTGAATTTGAAACAAAATAAATAAAGATTTTCATTTTGATCTTCGTTAAAAAGTGTTGACTTGAGCTACGCTGAACGCCCAGTTGAAAAAGTTTCTCTTCTCTTGCTCATCAAGTATTTGGTGAATATTTTTAAGAGGGTTATGGGCGAAGCTCGATTTAATTAACTACATGCTTCAAACTCGATTCACTTCAACATGGCGAAGACTCAACAATGCACAAATACCAAAAGTGTTAGAAAACTCACATGTGGAAAAAATTGAAGCGGAAAATCAAAGGAAAAGCAAGAAAGGAAGTGAAAATAGTATTTGAAATGGAGTGTAGTGAATGCTACTAGAATTTCGGCAATTGCGGCAAATTAACACAGAGAGCAGGCGAAATTGAAATTGAGTTAGTCATATGAGATGCCAGAGGATGTTTTGTCGTTGCTTTGTCGCTCTTTGAAGTGCAAATATGTGTCAATATAGAGACAATTTTGTAGATATATATATATATATATAAAAAAAAATGAAATGTTTGTTCTGTTTATAACGAGTATCTACATATATACAGCGGGTAGTTAATTGGTTGTCTCTGGGTCCCAACTAATGAAGTACAAAAGTACTTAACGAAATTAGCGCAAGACAAATATAAATATACTATTTATGCAAAAGCGAAAATATGAAAATACCTTTTGTAGTACCTGGGCGCCAGCCAAACAATCCAATTGGGCGCAATATTTAATTACAACTTTTCTGCTACGCCCTGTTTATGGCAGGGATTTTAACTTTTCTTCGAGAAGAAAAAAGAGAACTAAAGAACACACCGAATTTCTTAACATTTTGGGCAAAGTTGTTGCTTGACAGCAATTTGCATAAAATGCCAAGCGAAAAGCGACAAAGTCGACACAATAACTCAATTCGCAACGAGAACAAAAGTAAAGCCCAGGATAAAAGCGCTGAACTCCTGCCAGCCAGGATGGAGTTTAGGCAACTGCTTGCCAACTATTTTGCGGTGACAAGTTTGACGGAACTCCCTGCGGCTAAGTATCTCAAAATATTTGAAATATTTGCAACTATTCAAATGTTGACATAGCCAACAATTTGGCCGTTGCCGTTGCCGTTGCCATTGCCATTGCCTTTGCTGTGTTGCCAGCCAACTACTTATGAAAGAGCTTCTGTTTGCCAATCGTTGGGGCCAATCAAATTTCGCATTGTTCGTGCTCATTTTGCAGGTAACAAGCAGAGGACAAACTTTTTTCCTTTTTCCATTTGCAATTAGCCTACATAAATAAACTCAACTTACTTCTACAATTATGTCCTTAAATTGTGCCCTAATTTACGTTACTTTGTGTTCAATTAGTGCATAAAATATACTTTTTATGTCCCTAACTTTATGCTATATGAAGTAATTAGTAGCTCCCACATTTTGCTCTCATAATACTTGATAAGGATATTTTTGTATATATATATATATATATATATATGCATTTAAATTTTTGAAATATTTCATTAGAATTAATTGTGTTTTTCTTTTAATATATGTACATATATATAATATATATTATATATATATATATAAAATGTAGTTATAATTCATAAAGTTTATAATTCATGCATAACTTATCAAATATCAAATTATTTTATAGTTCTTATCTCAACTATAGATTAATACCATTCTTATTAGATTTGAATTTCTTAAATATTTATAGTTTGTATATTTTCCTTAACTAATAACCAGTTCTGTTTGACTTTTCTTTCATCTTTCTCTTTAATTTAATTAACTAATTAAGGCATTTTCTTTTTTTTTCTTAACGATAGCTGCAGTTTTTTCTTTTGCTTTTTCTTTGGCCACAATTTGTTGGCCAAACTCGTCTTGACTCGAATTGAATTTCCATTAGTTATTTCGATATTCGTTCTCTCTAATTTGAATCAAAGCCTTAGCGAACGAAACTTGCAGTTAGCAAAACTTTTGCGAGCAAAGGCGACCCACAAGCAGCCGCAGGCGCTGCCATGCTTGAGCAGCTGCAATCCGGCGACCGTCAAGTCAAAGATAAACTTTTGGCCAGAATGTATTATTAAATTTCGCGCAAACACCAGCAAATACCGAGCAGTCGCAGCCGCAAGCCAGCGTCAACGGATTTGGCAAGAGCTGCATTGCAGGCCACAGCAGGGCGTCAACTGCAGCTAACTATATATGCGTTGCAATGCTGCGACTTGGCTGCAGTTCCGTGCGCACCGTGCCCGTCGAGGAGGAGGAGGAGGAGGAGGAGGACGTCGTCGAGTTGCACCAGGAGGCGGTCGAGGCCGACGAGCCACTCGAGATGGTGGAGTCCATGCGTGAATTTGATGATGTTGTGGCATCCGCTGTCTGCAGGCTGTCAGCCGGCGACAGCTCCTTGCCGGATGCCTGCCGCTGCAGTTGCGGTATGCGACTGGGCGTGGCTGAGGGCTGGGGAGCTGAGCTCAAGGCGCACGCAGCGGCCGCTGGCGTTGACACCTGCTGTGTGACAGCTGGCGTCTCGGCTGCCGTCTGCAAAGGGCGCGGTATGAGCGAGGTCCTCGAGGCTGACTTCCTGGGCTGCGCATAGACATCCCCATTGGGCGCTGACCAGCTGCTGCCTGGCATGGAGCTGACGCTGGCGCTGGCCGCTATGGCGTAGACGCACTCGGTGCGTTGGCCTTGAGGCGGCGTTGCTTCGTGCGCCGGCGGCACTGACTCGAACGACTGGAATGAGCCGCTTAACGTGCTCAGCGGTGCCTCTGGCCCGCCTGGAGCCGGTTTAATCCGCTTAAGCGATGCTGCCGGCGACTTCGGCACAATGGGGCCCACAATCAGCGTGTTCTGCGTGATTGGCGGCTCGCGCGGCTCATCCTCGCCGCAGTCCTGAGCCACCATTAGCGGCGATGTGGTTATGTTGCTGCTGTCCCGCCGCCGCCGACCCAATGTGCTGCTGATGGTGCGCGGCGGGGGCAGGGGGGCCGTGGCATAGTTTTGCGGCGGCAGCGAGTTGCGTTTGTAGCTGTGGCTCGCGCGCAAATCCTGCGCCGTGGGCAACACCTTGGGATAGTTGCGTTGGCGCAGCAGCTCCAGCTGCTGTGCGGCGCTGAGCGGCTGCAGCACAAGCGCGGCCTCGTCGCGGCTGGTCACATTGATGTCCACGTCGTCGGCGTGCACAAAGCTGGTGACCTGCTCGTCGGCGGCCAGGATCATGTCCACGGGATCCGAGTGCGAATGGAAATGCTGTGGCTGCAGCGACGCCTCGCATGGCTCGGTCAGAGCTGAGTGCTGGCGCTGCAGCAGCAGCTCGTAGTGCATGCCCTCCTGCGTCTCGTGCATGTGCTGCGGCGTCAGCAGCGCAGCATCGGCCACCTCGATATCCTGGCAAATGATAATGCGTCCATCGCACTGGACTGTCGCCGGCGGCGGTGGCGTCGTATTGAAGCTGCCCGCCTTGCTGGGCAGCGATTGCTGATGCTGCGTGGCGGACATCCACTCGCAGACCTTGGTGTGCGTGTCCACCGTGGAGCTGCTCAGCTGCCGCTGGATGGCATAGCCATTGATGGGCGAGCGCTGGCCCGTCTTGATGGCCTCGTATGTATTCGATTTGCGCACAATGTCCAGGATGTAGCTCTCGCCGCCGTCGCCGTCGCGCGACTTGCTGCAGCGCTTGAGCTCGTCGTCGTTGGCGCCATCGTAGCTCAGGATGTTGCCGCCCAGCTTGCGTTGCATTGTGGTGCTGCGCTTGCGGCGCTGCCGCACCAGGAACGTGGCATAAATAGCCACGTTGAGCACTAGGAAGAGGGCAATGAGCGCGATGAGCAGCTGCAGCGTCGTCTCTGATTTGGCAATGGGCTCGCCGGGTATCGCTGGGGAGCCCGATGCCCCGTACTCCCCATAGTCGCTGCTTGGCGTCACCTCCTCCACGGAAGTGGCTACACTTTCGCTGCCTTGCTGCTGCTGCTGCTGCCTGTGAACGTGGCCGAATGTGGGCGGGGCATTGTACATGTTCTCCGCAGCTGTTTCGAGCTGCTCACTGCCCGCTGCCACCGGCTCTTGGAGCAGCAATTTGAGCGTACGCACCGGATCCTCGGCGCCATTGTCACGCGGCCCGTACTTACTCATGTGACCCGTAATCACCTCGTTTCCGGCCAGCTGCTGCTGCTGTATGGCGGCAATTTGATTCAACTCGTCCGGCAGCTCTTTGTTCCAGAAGTTCATATAGATCTGACGGTATTTGTATCCCACTGTCGGCGGAATGCCTGCCCGAATCAAAAGCGCAAATGCGAATGCAATTAGTTGATAGAGTAGTCGCTGAGCTATGGAAATTGAGTCTGAGCTGAGAGTGCTGCACTCACCAATATTAAGATAGGCCTGCGTACGCTTATTGAACTCTGGCCAATCCAAGTCATAGCGATCCCATTCCAGCAGGTGAGAGTTCAAAAATGTTCCCTTCCAAGGTGCTTTCGGGTTGCTAATAAAAGATATATAATAAATAAAATATAAATATAAAATATAAAATATAAAATCTAAAATATAAAATATAAAATATAAAATATAAAATATAAAATATAAAATATAAAATATAAAATATAAAACATAAAATATAAAATATAAAATATAAAATATAAAATATAAAATATAAAATATAAAATATAAAATATAAAATATAAAATATAAAATATAAAATATAAAATATAAAATATAAAATATAAAATATAAAATATAAAATATAAAATATAAAATATAAAATATAAAATATAAAATATAAAATATAAAATATAAAATATAAAATATAAAATATAAAATATAAAATATAAAATATAAAATATAAAATATAAAATATAAAATATAAAATATAAAATATAAAATATAAAATATAAAATATAAAATATAAAATATAAAATATAAAATATAAAATATAAAATATAAAATATAAAATATAAAATATAAAATATAAAATATAAAATATAAAATATAAAATATAAAATATAAAATATAAAATATAAAATATAAAATATAAAATATAAAATAAAATATATAATGAACAACATACATAATAAATAATAACATTTATGTAATAAATAATAAATAATTAATATTAATAAAGGTAAAAGTAGTGAAAATTTAATTTGATCTAGAAAATGATTATACAAAAGAAATTTTGTAATTATAATTTCTTTTATTGAATAAATTTTTAAATAAATTTGTTTATTTATAATTTCTTTTATTGAATCCTTTTCTAGATCAAATTAAATTTTTATTTGATGAATCATTTTCAATTCTAGTCTAACTCACATTATATTTTAATATACTTAATATACCTATACTTAATACTTAATATACCTAAATTAAATTATATTTTAATTACAAGCAAATTATAAATAAACAAATTTCTCTTGTTGAATCATTATCTATCTCGCATTATATTTTACTTATTTCTAATACTATTTTATTATGCATATAATATTATTATTCTAATCAGTATTTGCATTGTCAATCATATTAACATATTATTCACAATATCCATTTTCTACTCCGCACTTTGCGTTAACATTTTCTGCATTATTTTGCTTTTCAATCTCCTGCTCACATTGGCTAATGACTTCGTAGATATTAGAAAGCTTAAAATTGAATACCAAAAACGAGGAGAGAATCAAAGAAAAAAAAAGCAAAAATATATAATCCGAAATGTCTGCTAACGATCTCTGATTTTGGCTTTGATTGCCATTTGGCTGGAGGGGCGCTTCGCATTGCCACTAATAATATTTGCATGTCCTGCTTATGGCCCGTTTTTGGAGTTGTTTTTGCAGCGAAATAATAATAAAAACGGCAGTAAAAATTCTATTCATTTCGCTGTCCGAGCGTTGCAGATTGCAAAACGTGCCGCAGCCCAGCTCCCTGGATATCGCATTGGCATCCGCATTCGCAGTTTCTGTCCCATTTGCATGCAGAGCTGCGACTCGTCGTGCTGATGGCTCAGCTACCCGACACCCACGACCCCCTCTGCAGTCACACTGGCCGCCTGTTCCGCTTCGTCTTCTTCGTCTGGCCCCCCCTCCCCGATAAGTTTCCAATCGCTAACTCTCAGCAAATGCACTCTTCAATTCGCCCTTGGCTCAGGCACTACTCACCCGGTCTTTACGAAGTTCGTCCAATATGCCATTACCGCCTCGGAAAGCAGCTTTTCCTGCACGGAATAGTTGTGGCTGGGAAATGGGCCGGCCGGTGCCAGCGGCGCACCAAAAACGAACGCCAGCTCCTCGCCCATTATGCTATGCGGTAGCTGCAATTGAAACAGATGGGAATCCATATAGAAAAATGAGAAATATTTCAAATACTCTTATTTAGTGTGAAGAATAGTTTCTCAAGATAAAGCGAGCATTCAATATATAAATATTTTTAAATATATATATTTACAAAAAACTTATGTAAAATCTATAATCTATATAAATATGTAGATATGTATAAAGACATTTTTTATTAAATGTAGTATAAAATATATAATTTAAAATATATATTTAAATGCACAATAAATATATAATAATAATAATAATAATAATAATAATAGTAATAATAATAATAATAAATATAAAAAAATAATAACAGGTATAAATATATTTTAGTCATTTAATAAGAATTGCAGTTTATTCAATATACTTTTTAATAATATTTATAAATACTTTAAACAACTTTTTAAATTTTAACTAAGCAATATTGCTTGCCCTACAATCTTAATTGATTATTTTCAATTTAGTTTTATTCTTTATTCATTTATAATCTAGAAAATTGTTTTTAGATATTTGCCTGCTTGCCATAGAAAATCAATATACCCTCACCGAGATTTATGATATGCATTGAGAACGTGGTGAAAATTGTAACAGACATCAGACACCAGATCAGTGGAAAATGCTATTCAGCAGCTTTTGGCCAGTCAGCATCAATCTTCTTGGCTTTGGCTGCATAAATATTTGGCCAGTCTGTGGGCAAGCGGCGACGGCGCAGCGAGCTGTGTGGCAACAACTGCAGCAAGTAGGTGGGTAATAAAGCTAACTTTTTACTGTTGCCATGAAAAATGTAACAAAGTCACAAAGCATTTCGCTTTGGCGCTCATAAAAATTGGTGTCGTCCTTTGTGGTCGTTGCTTAAGCTCCTTTTTGGCTCATTTTCATGGTTGTCGCCAGCTTTTGTTGGCGTTTATGAATGATAAATGTCATTTTTGATTTTGATTTTGATTTTGATTTTCTCCTTTATGAAATGCGCAAATATCGAAAGTAAAGAAGAAGAAGAATGAGACAGTCTGCCAGCATGAGCCAGAGACAAGTTTTGTTGCCCTTTTGAGGTTGAGTCAACTTTTTATCTGAGGCAAACCGAATTGTATGGAACATAAATACTTGTTTATGGCCCAAATTGTTGCCAAACAACCAGCACATGTTTATTTGAAAGCCATTGAAGCATAATAATAGAAAGTTCGACAAACAGCAATTGGATTAAGCAGAAAATTGTTTTGCAGCTAAAAAAAAAAAAAAAAAAGTTATGAGTAAACAAGTCTTACATACAAATTTCCTTAAAGACTTCGTCATAAATTATTAAGTAATTGCAAAGAGCTATTTTTAGGGTCTTTTAATTAAGTTGAATATTTAAAATAATAAACTGCTATTAAATCAACTTCGACGGGCTTCCAGCACGAGTGTGGCCAATTGAAATTGAAATAAAGTATAAATAAAACCCGGAAACTCAATTTAAAATACATGCGTTAATTTTGTAATTTATGCTTTTGTTTGTTTTGCCCCATCGAGCCGTCTGTCTAGCTCGCTCTCGCTCTTCCTCAATCTCTCCATCTCTTTCGTTCGGTTGACTTCCGCTTTAGCCGAAAGCCAGCGGAAGCAACAATTTGCCTAAGCGTCAACCTCGGGAATTGGCAAAAGTGTTTGGCAAATTGGCCCTAATGTAAACGACAGCAGGCGTGGCGTGAACTTCGACCCCCCGTGGCCGAGGGAGGGCCAGCTGTAATTTGTAACTCATCTTAATGGGCTTTTATAAGCTTCAGCTGACACGCCCACACGGAGCTGGGGGCGTCTTTAATTTGTAATTTTCTATTTCGTAATTAGAAATTTCGTAGCAGTTGCTTAAGTTGCGCCCAAGTCATCTTTTTCTTGGAACTGGAACTGAACCCAAAAATACGCCCACACAGTTCACGTCACGTTGCAAAAGTTTTTTATTATTTACCCAAGTCTTGAGACGCATTTCTTTTATGAATGCGGTCAACGGCAGCAAAAGAGGAAAAAAAAACAAATAAGAAAATTGTGAATGAAGAAAAGTTTTGGCCCGCGCGACGCAAATAAAAAATTTAGTTTCGGTTTTTATTATATTTATGAATTCTGTTTCCTTCCTCCTACAATTTATTTCGCATTCTTATCAAAAAGGCAGCTCGAAACTTCCACCAGGCAGAGCAAGGCCGAAAAAGGGCTCGGACACGACATAGTTGGAATGCTCGGTATGACGCTGCGGGTGCGTAAAAAAAAATTCCAACTTTATTATGCTAAAACATATTATTAATAATAATATAAATATTTGGAAATATTTTGAAATTTTCTCATAACTTTAACTCTATTAGCCACTGTCTGAAATATCTATGTATATGAAAATTCCTCAAATTAAAAAGAAATATTTCCTTATATAATAGTATACGTTTATGCTATCTAAAAAAAAAATAAAATAAATATCTACATTTTAAAAGAGCTATTTATATTTATATATTTTTATATATCTTTTTTTTCAATTTATTTTTTATTTATTTTGTGGTTTCATGTGCAATTGAATTTGACTGCATTTAAGAACGGCTTTTACACGCATCATTTCGCCAGTTAAACAATCGCCTTGAGCCGCATTCAGACAGAAGGCAGTGAGTGTCTCTTTTGGGGTCCTTGGACGGCTGCTTCTCAGCTGCAAACATGCAAGACATGTGCCAAAAAGTTTTACAATATGCCCGCAGCTCGACTTAGAGATAGTCGAGAGCTGAGCGGAGAAGAGAAGAGAGCGGGGCAAGTCACTCAGTCACTCAGTCAGTTTGTTGGCTTCAAGTGGAGTGTGGGCGTGGTTGCCAACGGCATGCTTAAGTAGCCTAGACTAGCATAGAAATAACTATGAATGGACAAAGGCGTTAGCGATTCCTGGAAATAAATACCCTTTGCAACAGTAAGCAAATTTAGTAGAAGTTGAAATAGATTCAAATATTTATTATGCTAGAAAATCTTGATATCAAATTAAATTCAACTTTTCACCATAAACAAAAAACTTGCATTGAAAACTTTTTGCTTTTGGCTCTCGAATAACCTGCGCTAGCTTTAAGCCACTCGTTTTGCTAAATTTATGATTAGAGGGTATCAGAATACATGGTCACAACTGCAGCAGCGCAGTTTATGCAGAAATGTGCGCGTTTTAGTTGAGTTTTTGGCTTTGGCCTCTGACAGGCAACAAAGCAAATGGCCAAATAAATAAAAATAAAATGCCGGAGAAAAATGTTGCGGCATTGTTAAAGCTCGCCTTACACAAACTGTATAAATGTGTCTGCTTCTATGAGTGGGCTGGCGTAAGTGTGTGGGTGTGTGTGTGTGTGTGTGTGGGTGGGTGGAGTTGGGTTTGTTTATTTGTCTGGCACATGGGCCCCAGGACTTGGGCTGTCGCTGCGATAATTTGTAGGCAAGCGACAGCCAGTTCGTAACCAAGAATCCAGCTCATGTTCGTCGTGGCAGCGTTTTGGCTTCGCCTTTGGCATGAATTATTTAAGTGAATTTCATTTCATTTCATAATTTATTTGCAACTAATGCGCTTTAGCGCTTTACGCTGATCGTCCTCGCATTTTTTCTCATCTCGAGCGCATAAATATGAATGTCGCTTAAGCTATGGCACATGCTCTCATCTATTATTAAGCCACTTTTAGCAGCAACTACGACGAATATACAAAATAAACTGAAGTTTATACACAAAGTTTAAGCACTGCAGTTCGTTTGCTCATTATTTATTAGTAATATATATTTTTACTCTCTTTTTCCTTTTTCCATTTTCCTTTTTTTTTTTTTGTATATGTAGTTTGATGCTTTAATTGCCGGCTATTAAAAAGTTGTTGCACTTTCCTCTCAGCCACAAATTGTTGTCGCATTTGAAAGAGCCAGTCGAGTGCATCGAGAGCCCCATCGACGTCTATTTTCATTTAGTTGGGTCTTAGTTGACTTGCTCATGGTTTATGGCCAACTTTCGGACCCTCCTCCCTTGGCTAGCTAGGGTCATAAAAATACGCTTAACGCCAGAGTCAAAGCTAAACTTTCCAAAAATATAATGCGAAATAATAACTTCTCTCTTTTTTTTTCGTTTTATTTTTTTCTTGGTTTGGTCCTTTTTATTTAGATTTTTATATGTGTTCTTCCCATTCATTATTTCTGTTTTAGTGCTTTTTATTTGAGGATTTCGTTGTTGTTGTTTCTGTTTCATTCTGCCCGCTGTTTGTCAAGCTTTGCTGTCGGATATTTTCTGACGGGTATTTAATGTCTTATAAATACATCAGGAAATATTTTGTTTGCTGTCAAACGGTTTAAGTTTGCAATAATAACTTTTTACTTTAAAGACAATTTATTAGGATTTTTTAAAATTAAATTTTAAACATTTATTTTTAAATTTTATAAAAGTTTTAATTTTTAATTTAATTATAATTTTGCTTAAGCAAGCTAAACATACAAAAAAAAAATAAATAAATAAATAAAAATAAATAAATAAATATTAAAATAAAAAATAATCATTTAAAATTTCTTTATTTCTTCCGACTTAATAAAAGCTTGACATAATCTGAAGAAATATATTCATTTGAAATAAATAATTTAAAATTTCTCTTCATTTGCCAGTTCTTAAAAATAAATAAAGCAATACTTTTATATATTTTTAAGTATTTAATCATAAATATTTAAATTTTTCTTTGTGCTTTGAGCTTCGCATGCTTGTTTCTTCATTTATATTAATGTTTTGCTGGCTATTTGACAATTTGAGATTGCTTTCTTGGCAAAATATCAGATTCAATCTAATATAAATTCGAAATGCTTATTCAATTTTCATTTATGCGAATCAAAGTGGTTCATGCCGCAATCAAGCTATCAAATTTGTTGTATTATCCTCTATCAACTGTCTGTGCTCGCATCCTAATTACAAATCGATAGACACATTTAATCATAACTGAATGTGTAGAGTAGTATGATATCTTGGGTAACAACACAGGCTATCTTCCAATGGCAATCACTAACAAATCCATAAGCATGGCAAAGCCATAAAAACAGCAGCCAAGAGCAAAGCAAGAGACTGACGACGGGCAGGAGTCACTTTCAGCAGAGACACAAATAACCAGACAAGTTGTTCGAGGCAAACGGGCAACCAGCCAGTCGGCAGCCATTCAACCACTCAACCAGGGAGCCGCCCGCGGGCCACAAAGCCAAAAACAAAAGCCGTAACGTATTTACCCCATACCCCATCCCCCATTCCCTTCTCCCATTCGAAGTGAAGTGGTTCGTTGTCTACTTAGCGACTTGGCCTCAACTTAAAGTTGTTTTTGTTGCAAATGTTGTTGTTGTTGTTCTTGCAGGACTGAAAGGCAGTTCATTGCCTTTATTACGATCGTTACGCGTCGCGGCCCGTACAGCTGCAAAGTTGTGAATTGTTTTGCTGAAAAGCCAAAATGGCAGCCAATGATGGAATGACCCAGCAGAGAGTAGCTAACCAAAGAGTCGCAATGGGGAACTCATGGACGGTTCATGTAAACTCTTGTGCTGTTTATATGTTTCGGAGGATGGACCACAACATTTAAATGAAATGCGCCGTTTAATTGGAATACCAGCTTGACGGCGCTTACAATATCTAAAATCCATTTACACACTCGCAAACCTACACAAACATATAAGTATAGAAATTCAAATGGGACTTACATTTGCATAGGGTCCCGTTGCGCTATTGTGTCCGAAAACGTACATATAATTGCGTCGATTCACATCCGCGTGGAACATGCCCGTCTGCAGCAGAGGCCCCACGACCCGGGCATCGGAGAGTATGTCCAGCACAACGTCACGATGCTCCAAATTAGTGGCTTTTATCGGATTGTTGTACATGTCCTGGTATCTGTGTGCGAGTAGAGTAAAAAAAAAAAAAAAACACTACAATCACCACATGCTGTATACGTAATGCGCGTTGTTAACAATTTTCAAATAGCTGACGTCGTTGTTGGTCGCAATCTTCAGCGCTTAATTATGCGGTTGCATTGTCCGAAACTCCTGTGAAAGTACAAAACACGCAAAATACAAAAGCTGCAAGCGCAAGCAATTTGAAAGGTTCATCAGATGCAGAATAAACCCATTAAGTTTAAAAGACTTGCCTAAAAAAAAAAAAAGAAATCAAACCTGAAATGATGCTAAAAGCTGTATTCAGCTCTAAGGGCGTAGAGCTACGCCAATTCGTAATTGGCATAAATATTGGACATATTCTAAATAAAATTAAAGCAAACGTTATTTTATTTACTCAATTTATTTGTAAGTGTATCGGGTGAGTATTTATCTTTCATTCAGCCTTCTACGCCATTTCACAAATTATCTTTTCTCTATTAAACTCAACTCTTCTGCTTAGGTTTAACCGACATGAATTTTTGAAAGAGAAATTTTAAATAATTTTTCTTTAGTAACAATTTTAGCTCAAAATTCCTGACAAATTTCTTTTTCGCCTTAATAAAAGACATTCCTAATACAATTTCATATAGTGTCAGAACTTCATTTGCTTTGATTATTTGATGAATGTGCCAAAGGAGTCAAATATGGTTTATTCAGCCTTTGCAGCGCAGCGTGAAATTATTATGGCCTCAGCAGGATGCACACACAACTACACCAACACCAACACCAGCATCAGCATCAGCAACGTATAGTCAGGGCTGTGCTCAATGGGTTCTCGGCACATGTCAAGCACAACACTTGGCCTTTTGCTAGCAGCTGCTACAGCCAGGTAGAAGCCAAAGGACGAAGGGGCTTTGCAATAGTGAAGGGTATAAGAGCACACATACATATGTATATACATACATATAGAGAAAATACTTGTCAGGCGCGTATATCAACATATTCTTCTGTTACTGCTGCTGCCGTCGCTTCTTCTTCTTCTTCTTCTTGTTAGCCTAATGTACAAATAAATAGAGCCATATTTTCTACATTTTCGCTCAGGTTTGCTTTTTGCCTTTCGGCCTGTGCGCCATGTTATGCATTTTATTGTCGGCTACTTAAGTTATGCGCTTTGACCTCGATACAGACAACAGCCAAGAGGCAAGTATCGCACCCCCTGCCCCGCCCCCTGCTGTGGCAGCCTGGCGCTGGAAGAGCAGGAGGCGCACTCATCATGAATGTATGGCCCAAGGTACGAGTCTCTCAGTGGTCTTCTTTTCCACTTATTTTTACCCGTTAGCCGTTTCTGCTGCTGCTTCTTGTGGCTGCTGTCGATTTTCTTGCAGAGCTGCAAGTCCTCTGGCAGGAGGGAGTGTACAGCACTTGCTGTCTCCGGAGACACATGTTCGTACATAGCTCCTTGTTGTTATTGCTGCGTATGTCATGCGGCTATGCTACGCGATATATTTATTTGCGGTTTCTATTATGTAATCTCACACACTTGAGCAAACGCTTAGAGCGCGCTCTCCAATTGTTGTTGTTGCCAGCAGGACGTGAACGTCTGTCTCTATGTGTGTGTGTGTGTGTGTGCAATAAATAAAGTGAAAATGTCAAGTCTATGTTTACTTAAAATGAGCTCAAGCAGCGCACTGGGCAAAGTCTGTGCAATATTTCTTTAAATTATTCAACCAACAATAGCAGCAGCAGCAGCAGGGAATATTGCTACAAATAGCTAGAGAATAGCTTAAGCATTGAAATGGAATTGGATATGTGGATATGTGTTCTACAATTACTTTTGAATGGCTTATCGTCAATTTCCATTATCCAATTTTCACAAATTCAAACAAATTCGTAACGTGCTCAACATGCTTAGTCGCTCATTAAAAACTTTTACTTTTAAGCTGTAATGAAATCCAACTAATTTTTGACCAAAAATGCATCAGCAAAAAGCAAAAGACAAAACCAAATATTAAGCGAAACCCGAAAAAAGTTTTTCCTTTTTTTTTTTTTTTTTTGCAGAGCGAATCCCAACCAAAAACATATATGAGCATTTTCGGTGGCTTACAAAAGCAGCTGAAACTGTGCGCAAAGCTGAACCACCGCACGACAGTTGAATTTAATAAATATAGCCACATGCTCTGTGTGTGAAACAATGTTACGTACACGCACCGCAAACAGTGCTGCAAAGGAGGCCAAACAAACGTAACGCAAAGCAATGCAACGTAAGCTAACGTAACGCAAAGTAAACTCTCCACTCAAAAAAAAAAAACTAAAAACCGCAAAACACTTAAAAATCAAAACCCAAAACACTGAACACCGAACTTTAAACGCCTCCGGCAGACGACCAACAGAAATATGCACAGCAAACACTCCAAAGTATGCAATGAAAACCGAAGGATGCTTAAGAGAGGAGAGTTGCAGAGTGGAAGATGCCACAACAAAAGTGAACAAATGTCATATTGTTATTGTGCCACGTCCACAACGAGAGAATATGAAGGGAATTGTACAAGAGACAGACACCTTGACTGCTGCCGAGCACTGTTCTGGCTCTGGCTCTGGTTCTGGTTCTGGTTCTGGTTCTGGCACTGGCTGTGGCTGTGGCTCTGGCCATTCACACGGCAAGTCGAGTATATAAACTGTTGATGGGACACTAAACCACAAAATTGCTGATTAATGTATTAGTCACCTCAATGGCACCTTTCTTCTTTTTTTTTTGTTTTTAGTGCAGTCGTTGGCCAATGGATAATTAAATGAATATGAAAATGTGTGCAAGAGAGTCGTAGACGTTTGTTGGCTTAACACTTCTAGGGTCATTGCTGTTTAATATGCGGTTTGGATGTTTTGAGGTTTGGTCTAGACAATATTACAGATGAAATAATTTGTAGACGCAGTCAGTCAATTGAATTAAAAAAATGAAAGTATTCTCGTAAACCAGCCTCATTTTATATCAAATGGAATACATAATAAACTTATAGCTCCAGAAGCAATGAAACTCATTGAATCGAAACACTTCTGAATTAAACTTATTTTTTTAGACATTTTTTCTCTCTCCAGACTTATGCATAAGTTAAATTCTGTTTGATGTGCAATTGAGATATGTCTGGAACTGTCTTACTATTCTTTACAGATAAAGTTGTTTGTTAACAAATTTGTGTATCAATAACCATTTTTAATTCACTTAAACCAAAAAATAATTTCAGGACATTACCTATGAATCTATGACGAAAAAAAAAAAGTTTAACACCAATGAAGCCAAGCAAACACATACTATATAGACCAACTCAGCCTAATTTCCTATTTGTCCGATAAATTCTACAGCTTTCATTTTAGCTGTATTGGCTTTGAAGGCAACGATATTAAAAAATAAATAAAAAATATTAAATAAAAATGTTAAATACAAATATTAAATAAAAATATTAAATAAAAATATATCTTTTCTTCTTTAGATTACGAATTTTGTAGTCCAATTTAGTTGCATAAATCTCTTTGTTTTCTTTATTTATTTTTTCAACACAGATTATGTTAGTAGATTAAGTCATTAAAATATAAAAATAATTTTCTGAAGAGGTAAAAAAACACTCAACGTTTAGATATTTATGTGTTCGCATATACAAATATATATATTTGCTTGATAAAAATATTTACAAAAATGTTTACCCTCATTCTTTTTTTATTTTTTTTTTTTTATTTAATCATGCTGTAGCACAGTGTAATGGGGCGTCTGTTTTCCGTTCGCCCAGCTCTCATAGCCGGAGCCACTTTTACTGGCTGCGCATAAGCAATGTTCACATTTAATTTCCGAACAGCGTGTGTGACACTTTAAATATTTCCGCACTCGAGAAGACATTTCGAGTGCACGTAGGTGAGCATTTCGTGTGAGTGTGAGTGTAAGTGTGTGTGTGTGTGTGTGTGTGTGTGGGTGTGCAGGTGTGCGTGTGACAGTTAACTTTCGGTTGACTGCAGCCATTTGTAGTGCCCCACATTTTGATAGTCATTGGCAGAGTCGTAATGAATTTGCTGAAGGGTTTTTGCTAATGAAGTTGTGCAAATAAAATGCAATTCCATTTTAAATTGCATTAAATGAGAATATGCTGGAGGATGCGCTGAGAATGTGCTCAGCTCAGCAGACGAAGGTGTTAACACAGACGCCGGATTACAAGTGCAATGATCCCACATAAGTGAAAGTTGTTTCGGTAATTGTTGTAAAAGCTTTGGACTGACATGAATTCATTTAAAAGTTTAAGTTTGCTAAGCAGTTTTGTAAATAGTTAAATATATAAGAGATGTTTCTGACAGCTTTGGAAATTTCTATATATGATACTTTAAAATTATATATTAAAGTCCTCCTTAATCAGAATACCAAGTGACCTGATTCGAATCAAATATAAAATATTATAATATTACTTTGCATTCTGTTAAAAAGGTTAAGAAGGAAATCAGCTTGAGCACCTTTTAGCCCATGTAAATATTTATGCTTAAAAAATGAAGGTAAGAAATTTGCTTCTTAAACATTTACCTTAAATAGCATCTTAAAATAATTTCATTCCGTGCCTAGTGCAAGCTGTTTGAATAATATTCATTTATCTGAAATCAGCTTACTATATCCTCGAGCAAACATATTATACATTTGACTTGGCTTATGCTCGATTAGCCAAAAGCTAGGCTTCTCTACTGTGCTCTAGGCACAATTTCCAATTCGAATTTCATAATCCTAAAACAAGCTCAGCCACAAATATGCAGCCTCTATTAGCATACATAAACAAAGTCGAATCAGAGCCTTTGCTCGCCCCAAAATCAAATCCATTTAATAGTCCTTAGGCCACACACACACACACACACACACACACACACACACATATATACTGATAGCAACTGATATGGCAGCAGCTCAAACATTTGCTTAAATAACTAGCTAACCCAAAAGCGAGCTGTATCTCTGGTAGGGCGTTAATGCTTACGCCTGGCTAGGGTTAAAATGGGTTGGCAGCTGCTGCCAGTGCTGTTGCTGCTGCGGGGTTCGTAGACCCCACTTAACACGGCTCCCATTTCCGGAACTGCTGGCCCCATTAAGCCGGGCTGCGCTGTGCCTGGCAGCACTCGAAGGCACAGTTTTAGCTAAATAGTGAACACAAGCCGGTGGGATTGCTTGCAAATGAATGCGAAACGAAAAGAGCAGCCACACACAGCACACTTTGTGCTCCCTTACAGATGTATGTGTGTGTGTGTGTGTGTGTGTGTGAGCTGGTTGTTTGACACGCTACATAATACTCATACGACCCTTAATGGCATACAATCAAATAAATTATGTTTTTTAATTGTTTTCACTATGCTCTCGAATGGCCCAGCAACTGAACAAGGTATTGCCATTTGTTATAAGCACACTGCATTATTTATAGTAACAGCTATTTCATTTTAGCGCTTAAACAAATATATATTATATTGCTCATACGTCAGCGTGCACCGCGAACATTCACCAAAATTGCCCCACCGCAGGCTGCGGCCGCTTTGTGTGCCACATTTGTTTCTCTTGTTTAATGTTGCTATTGTTGTGTGTACATAGGCCACAAAATATGGACAAACGATTATGAATAACTGTTATTCTGCTGGCCGCAATGGGCTTGAGGTTGGGCTTGAGTGGCTGGCTGTCTGCGTCTGGTGTGGCATGTGTGTAAAACGCCTCGAATGGCAAAATCAACATTTTATTGCATTCCAGCACTTACACTGTGCAACAAGCATGAGTTTGTTGCCTCAAAAGCATCTTTTAAATAATTAAAAGAAAATACTTATTAATCTAACGAATATCTAAATTTTAGTTGATTTTCTTCAAATAAAATTCTGTTAAATAATTAATTTGCTTGAATACAATTTTATTTTATAACCTGAATAAGCAATCATCTTCACATTCAACTCAATTATTTATTTATTATTTTACAAGACTTTTTGAAAGTGCTTTGAGATAATTAAACAGAAATTGAATTTGTTTTCTTTATTTTAATTCCACTTGAAGTAAGCTGTTGCCGTAATGAGCCTTAGTTTATGCAACTCAACATTCACACACAAATTATAATTAGCTAAGCCTCTATAATGCAACCCTTCAGCTCTCTTGCTTCACCCTGCTCTCTGGTGTAATATATTTAATACGCAGTTAAACTACATGCAATTTCCTCTCGGAATGCATGTATCTGTATACGCTGCGGGTTAACTCGACTGAAGATCGGGCATTGCGCTCGCACTTCATGAATAAAATTTCGACATTAAAATTGTTGCCATTCACAGATTTATAGAGCCAACAAACATTAATATAATACTCGCCAACGCCTTCGTACTTGCATCCTGCACTTTAATATCAACAACAATAAAAATCATAAAAATAAAGAACACAAAAAAAAAAGAGAGAGAGAAAAACGTAAAGTTGAGCGTATGCACAACACGAGTGAGTGGGGTTGAGCTTGGCACTGGGTTAGGGTCTGCTGGCAGATTGAGTTTGAGCGCGTACACACAAGAGGCGTGTGGCAAAGAGCACGCATGTAATTTATGATGTTTCAGCGAGCAAACAACACGTTCCCCAGCAACAGCAACACCAGCAGCAGCAGCAGCAGCAGCAGAGCAGCCGAAAAACTTTATGAAACGCACAACATACTGCGGAGAGCGCATCGGCAACGGCGAGTGGCATATATGCACATGGGATCGCATGTTTATGCATTCTTATGGACAGAATGTTAGAAAACTTTTAGACAACTCCATATTACAATTATTCGTAAGGAATATTTGAATATGAAAACATATCAAGCTGATAAAAGCAGGCAACAAGTTAAATAATTTAACTAACCAGAAAGTTTATCAAATTGTTAACAAATTCAGAAATATGTTGAATAATTGAATATTAGAGGGATGATTGAAATTTATGAATATATTTATTATAAAAGTCACAGTTTAAGGAAAGGTGTTTAAAAGCTGTCAGTTAATATAAATTTAATCTATATATATAAAATAAAATATTTAGTTTGCTTTATCTTTACTAATACACATATTCTTTGCATATTCTAAATATGGCAAACACTTCTTCAAACTGTTTAAACAAACCTCGACAAATGTTACATAGCAAGACAGAGTTAACATAAGAGAGGGAGAAATAGTTGAGGGGGGATAATTGGGAGGTTAGACACTATGAGCGTGGGCGTCAGTTGTTTGCCAAACAATGTACATATTTAGTCGACGCATTAAAGCCAAAAACGTACTAAAAGGCAACAAGGCAGACGGAGCGGCGTTTAAAAGTTGAGGGGCCTTTAGTATTGGGCCATCCTTTTATCCGATATGCTGCAGGCCAGACGCTGTGCACATAATGTATGCAACTTCCGCTACCAGCCCGAGGACTATAAATTAAGCAGCATACTGTGCTTCGGCTCGTCCGCTGTCATCATAATCCCACGACTCTCGCACAACAGCTACGCAGACAGGAGACAGCAGACAACAAACAACAGAGAGCGGAGAACAGGCAACAGACAACAGCTGCCTGTGGGATGTTCTGCATATTTTTTATAAATAATAATAATATTAAAATAAATAAGTCTGTTGGCCAGCAACGCCTGCGGCATTTGTCGCCATCGACCCTCTCTGACCGGGCGACCCTGCGACCTGCGAACCCTGCGCGGACCGCAGCTGCCCCAAAGAGCGTTCGCCTTATCTACGTGTCTGGCGGCGCGTGTTTGGCAACACTGGTAATTAAAGAGCTCGACGTTGCCGTTGCGGTTTATAAATTGGCAAAATTAAAATGACAATAGAGCTGTCAGCGACACTTTGAGCCGGGTTTCTGGCTCCATTCGCCGCTGGCGATTATTAAGGCCGTGGCCGTCGCTTGGATTTAAGATAAGGTTTGCCATTTTTTTTTTTCAACATTTTCCTCGATATGAGCAACAGTTCTTTTTTTTTAATGGCTAGATATAAGTTGGAAAATGTTTTACAATGTGCAAAACAAAAATGATTGTTGACCGAAAAGTTTGAAAATATTTGAATATATAAAAAAAAATGTTTGAATTTTTTTTTTTGACAATGTTCAGCATTTTTATATAAAGTCTCTTGATTTCCAACAGCTATAAATTGGCAACTAAATTTAACTTAACAGCAGTCCTATCCATTTACCCTAAAAAATCTAAAACTAAAACTTCAGTTCAGTTCTCAGTTTGTGACACATGCTAAAACTTAATTCAGTTTCCCCAAAAAACTTTCACAGAATTACCTTAAGTTTAAAAAGAAATCTATTATTATTATTTTTTCAAGAGCTGCTCCTAGAGAGACTCAAATTGAAATTGTTTGCCTCTCCGGGATCAGGCAACTTCAATATATATACATATTTAATAAATGTTGACTGCCAAGTGGGCTACTTTTGCCACTTTGGCTTCAAGTCCGCTGCAACTTTTTGCATAATTTCTAATAATTTGACTCTGAGGCGGCTCTTGAGCTGGCGCCAGGGGCTAGCGGTTGGGGCTTATGCAGTTCTTTTGTGCTCACCTTGGCTCAGTTTTATTTCGTTTGAGCAGCTGCTTGCCATGAGCGAGCCGCAGCCTTTGAGCATCCTTCACGCAGCACATTTTGTGCCATTTTATCTTCGAGGATGTCTCCAAGTTTTACGCGGCGGCTAAATTGTAGCTTTTAGGCTTTGCGCCACTTTCAACACTTTGCTTTATGGCAGTTTTTGGCCCTGTGCTGCTTTGTCTAGGGGTGGCGACGTGTTTGACCCTTTTAGCCAAGCTCCGGACATGTTTTCGTGCTGCATTTAATGGCCAGATACAGTTACACCAAATACAAGGCCCCGGTGCGGGCGAGCCATGTTCCGGCTTGTGCAACACTGTTGCAGGTGGCTAATATAAGCTGCTCTACAACTCGAGCTACATCAGTAAATGAACAACAACAATAACAACAACAACAAAGAGGTCAGGCTGCATGCTAATGAGTTTGAAAGCAATTGCCTTAAATTGTTTCGGGCCTCAAATTGGGCTGTCCACTGTCTGCTGCTGGTCGATTCAGGTGAGATGGGTCGTGTGGGTGCCTCCTCTCTCTATGTGTGGCCTAATTGCAGGCGTGTTTGATTTACACTAGCCATGAAATTGTCCATTTGGGCATTACAGCGAATTTTGTATGCTTCTTCTGCTAGTGCTGCTGCTGCTGCTGCTGTTGGTGCTGTTGGTGCTCCTGCTGGTGATGGTGCTGGTGCTGCTGCTGGTGCTTTAGCTAGTTATGTCCGGCTCTCAAACGTAAATCCGACACACATTCACCCTGCCAGCCCAGATTAATAGCCCATTCAGTGGCGGGGCTAGGAGGCAAGGCAATAGCCAAGCGGCATTTATTTAGTGGCTCTCATCCGGTCTCCTTTCGGCTGGCCAATGAATTAGAGCCTGTCTCGAGTGGCCGTAAGACGTTGTTGCACGTGTGAGTGTCAGTCAGTGTGTGGAAAATATGTGAAGAGCTTTAGCTAAGTGAAATTTTCATTAAGATACTTAACTAATCGAAGCTTTTTGCAATCGCATCAAATTGATTTCTTCTATTAGCTGTCACGCCAGCAGCTTAAGTATCTAATACCTTCCACAGTTAACAATTGGAAGCCATCGAGATATAGTGAAAGATTCACTGATTTCATGAATTAACTTCGTTTTTTCTCTATGGAGATTTTAAATTCCTAAAGCTATTTTACGTTCTGTTTAATTTTTTTCTTAAGTTCCTTAAGTGAATTGTTGCTACGAAGGTAAATCAATAAGTGTAAAAAGCTTTCTCACTTACTCGACCCTTATCTCGGTCTAACTCTCATTCTTCGCCATGCCGCTGAGCTTCTTAAGAGTGCTCTCAGCTGCATTTAGAGTCAGACCGCAAACAATAACTCAATTGATGCATCGAATGACAATTTCAAGTGATCCCTGCCAACCCTGCCGCCTCCTGCACGCTGTGCACACAGTATGATGCATTTGAGACGTGTCATGTAGCAGAGATAAGAGTGCAAGTTTTTTGGGCAGCGGGGTATTTGGAAATATTGTTAAAAACAAGCGAAGCCCCCGGCTGCAATGGATACAGGCAACTCGCTTTGCAGATGCTCTGCTGCATCCACTGTCCAGCTAGCGAGTTGTCTAAATTGTCCAGCTGTCTAGCTGTCCGTGCGTCATGTTGAGCTACAAAGCAAAAAGTGCCGAGGCATTGCCCGCTGCTGCAGCAGGAGCAGCTGCAAATGCTGCTACAGCTGCTCTTTCGACTGCCATTTAATTCAATGACGGACAACAAAGCATTGCCACTGGGATGCACTGCAGCAGCTGTGTATGTGACTGTGTGAGTGTGTGAGTGTGTGGCAGGCAGTGGCATACAAAACAATTTCCCTGGAGAGTTTCCATGTTCAGTTATTCGCATGTGAAAAAGCGCATCTGTTGTTGATTGTGTGAACTTCCTTTCAATCGTTTGTTTGTCGTAGTTTCTTCTTGTTTGTTGTTGCTGTTGCTGTTGCTGTTTTTTTGTTGCTATTGTTGTGGGTGTTATTGCTGTTATCCGCCAGAGGCAACTGGCCTCCAGCCATCATGCACTTCTTTTTGTTACACTACCTTTTGCGACACTCTTGTAAAGGGCAGCTGCTTTTTTTCCGCCAGCACTTTGTAAACTTTTGTAATTATATAATGCGCACATTTCACATTTCAAATTGTACCTTAAATTGTTTGTTTATTTTTGCAATGATTTAATTCTAGATTTTAAATAGATTTTTATGGTCATACTTTAAGATCTTCTATTGAAAAGAAATATTCAGTTTTCTGTGTCTGCTTCACTACAGATTTTCTTAGTTTCTATTTTCATAGCATCTAAAGGAAAGCATACTCTTTAGTCTGCTAGAGTGTGCCATTCGACTTAGACTCCTTGTTGGACGTCTTTAGAAACATTTGCGCTGTTTTGTGCAAATAACTTTATATATATTTTATATATATATATATACATATATATTTATATATATATTTATAAATGTATACAGTATAAACTGTCGTTCTGGCTAAACTCAAACGCATCTCTAAGGAATCCAATTCAGGCAAACCCAAACACAAGCTCAAGAAATTGCAGCAGTAACGTGGACATTGCGGGGGCGACGTTGCCGAGTTCAAATTTTGTGCATTGTGCTATTTATTTATTGCACGGCACAAACAGAGGACACACACACACACACACATGCACACAGACTAGTGTCGAGGCGAGTTCTGCTGACTGCTAGAAATGAGATAGTAGCTGGCATTGTTTTTTGGTACGAAATGAAATGAAGGGCATAATGAATGTGTGTGCTGCTTTGTCTATGTGTGCGTGGGTGTCTTTATGTATGTGTGTGTGTGTGTGTGTGTGTGTGTGTGTGTGTGTGTGTGTGTGTGTGTGTGTGCACAGGAGCCAAGAGGGAATCGGACAGAGTCGCAGTAATAACTAACCAACTCTTGGCATAATTGCCTGGCCACTCGCCAGCAGAGAGCCTTTTTCATTATTATTTATGGTGGCCAAAGAGCATTTTTCTATTCAGTCTCCTGAAAGGCTGCTGCTCGTGTCAGCTTTGACGCTAATGAGACATGCATTATTATGGTGCTAAATAATAAAATAATAATAAAATATTGGTTAATAAGCCACACCAGGCATAAAATGGTATATAAATGTTAATGCCAATAGAATTATATGCCCTTGATAAATTTGAAACGCAATCAGAAATTAAAAATATTATAATATTTATATTAATATATATAAATATATATATAATTATATTCGATGCACTAATTATAAGAGCCTTAAGCTTTATATGATGAATAATTATTTAAAATATAATATACATTTAAATGTATATGTTTAGTATATCACCTAGAAAAAAAAACTTCTTAAATTGAGACTAAAATTATTTTTTTTTAAATATTTATTGCATACTTTTGCGCGCACAAAACGTACACGAGGCAACAAATTGTAATTAATACCAAAGACAAACAAAATTTTGTTAAAATTCACAGTTAATAAATTTTTTAAGGTTAACAAAAGTTATAAAAGCTTCATAAATTTTTTTTATAGAATTTAAAGTTCATTAATTTATTTATAAAGCGAAAACCAAACAACTAAGAATACTCTAGACGGGAGTGCCAGATATGTATATATATATATATATATATATATATAATAATCGTGAATCTTGCTAGAGTCCCCACTCTAATCATTCAATATATACATACCAAGTATCACATACATACACACATATAAGCACTCATTCCGCTTACTGCGCAATTTAAACAACGTCTGAGCTTGGTCTGCGCTTATGCGGTTTAATATGGGAAATTAAATGTTGAAATAACTTTTATTCTAGACAGACTTTATAAAACAATTTGCATAGACATCCAGATGTGTGTATATATTATTTAAAAATTTTCCATTTGGCTTTCCCGAAAAAAAAATAAATATTAAGCTTATTTTTTATATATATATTTTTTTTTATAATTGTAATTGGAAAATGGGATTAAATAAATGTGTTCAACTCAAATTCGCCTGTGTTTACATAGATAGACAGACAGATATAACTAGCTCAGGTCAGCTTTGTCTATGTGAAATGTGGCCTTCTGTCTGTTACATACAGTTTCACAAAGCCATTATACCCTAAATTCCCATTTTTAATGAAAAAATGCAATAAATTGTAGTTTTATTGAACTTGGTAAAAGCTTTTGCTTATATTCCAACATATTTCTAATGCGATTTATTGCCTCAACTACCTATTCGAACGCAACGCACAACACTAAAAAATCCAATCAATTGACTCTGTATTTATTTTGTATTTTCTTTTCTTTATTTTTTTCAATTTTGAGCTAGACTGCGCTGCGCATAAATTTTAATTTGAAGCAAAGCTAATGTGCAGCATTTTGTGACATTAGACGACGTGGAATTTCGTAGGCTCTGGCGTCGCGGCTCTAATCCTTGCCACTTAAAGCAAACAAATTGCCACATAAACAATTCTAATTGAGATAAACGATATCGATGTGTGTGTGCTTGTGTTTGTGTACATACATACACATATGTATGTGTGCGCAAAGTGTTAAATGCAGGCAAGTTGTAAGTTTATCGTGCCCCCGAGCCAGAGCTCGTGCTCGATGTCGGTTTGTATTTCACGCCCATCATAAAATAGCGCATAAATTCCACTTACTTTTTTAGCGTGGCAGCCAATGCCAAATCGGGACGAACATCAAAGCGACTCTGCATATAGAAGCGCAATAAATTATCACGTTCATTTTCACGTAATCCTTCCTCGAGTGCTAATGCGGCCAATGTATGATAGGATTCTGACTCCGTGATGCCGAATAATAAATCATAACTGCAAGAGACAGCAAAGGAGACTATAAGAGAAAGCGTGAACGAGAGAGAAACATAGACAGATAGACAGAGTGAGAGAAGTAGAGCAAGCGCATGAACTGAGAAGAGCTCTATAGAGCTATCCCTTAGAGTAAGTGTGTGAGTAGTTAGACTTGCCTTACATTTATAGTAAAAGTAGAGGAAGTAATTTTTCACACTGCACCAAATTTGGTGTGCAAACTTACTTACTTCTAGTTAGTATGTAAATATAAACACATATTATATATATATATTATTAATTTGTTGATAAAGTATATATCTGCTGGGGAATATAACCTTTTTAACTATAGAATTAATTTTTAGAAAACTGCAAGCTTAATCATTCAGATATGACTTCAATATATATCTTTTAAATTGTGTTCAGTGCAGCTTTCGCTTATTGCAGACAGCTTTATGCCGTAAACGGCATTCAAAAGCAATGGAAACGAGGTCCTGCGGCGTTACTTGTTACGCTGTCTGATAAATGGTAAATGCTACAATGACCAGCCCCCGCCTAGTGGGTGGTTGGAAGGCCTTTTGTCTGGCAGCGGCGGCACTCAACTACATAGTTTGTGTCCTGTTGCGCGCCTGATATCCTGCAGCCCAACAAATGGCAAAGACAAAGTTATTAGTGTCTGGTCAGGTTTTTGCTACCACTCGATAAAAAGTAAATGCAAAACTTGTGCAGAGAGACAGAGAGAGAGAGAGAGAGAGAGGGAGAGAGAGAGAGACAGCTACTGTTAGGTAATGATGCAACTAACGCTCGATAATTGTTGTCCTTGCTTAACGCTTTCCTCTATTTACCACTTTGATCTATAGCCATTTCATTAAAGTGCTTAAAAGTGAAATGCGAAACGAACTGAATTCGCAAAACTCAGACTTGCAGACGTGCAAAACGTGTTTCCATTTAGTTTGCACCAAGTTTGCAGCTACCTTTACCTTCCCAAAGCTTCTTCCATGTCCTTGCGGATGCCCGCCCGCCTGCAAACCGTAATTAATGGCACTTCCGTTCGGCTATTATTCTAGTCTTTTTTTTTCGCACACAGCTTCTTGTCGACGGATAAAACACGTTCGACTTGCAAAAGGATAACAATTAAAATCCAATTAATCACGCATTTTATTCGATTATGCGTAGCATCCCGAAAGCAAATGGACACGTTCCACAAAATACGCGTAAGAGTCACAGGAAATGAGATTGAGCAGGCAGGAGAGAAAGATAAAGACAGAGAGAGAGAGATAGAATGAGAGTGCGAGTGAAAAAGAGAGAACGAGATATAAAGAAAGAGGCAATAGCTCAGATAACAAAAGAAGCTGATAGGAGCAAGAAAAATGCTGAAATGAACCCTTTGTTAAGGCCTGAAATATTACTTGTTGCCTGATTGATTGATGTGGATACAACAGAAACTCAAACACGAGCGCAAACACAGCTCGATATTATCGCAAATGCTTGGAGAGCTTAAAATATTAGGCTACGCTGGTATCTTAAATCCTCAAAGGCGGCAAATGAAAAGAAAATTAAATTCTTAAAGCTGAAAATGCGTTCAATTTAAATAAACTTCAATAGGAATTTTCTCACAGAATGAGTGAAGTCTTTAAAGAGATATTCAAATATAAATAAATTAAATATTTATTAAATTTTTACAAGAAGTTCAAAATGAGTTTATAAAAATTGTATATCTACAGTTTAATAATTATTAGTAATAAAATTTCAATTTGCATCAACAAATATTTCTAGCTATTATTCAAGCTGGCTGAACACAATTTTTCAACTTCATTGCTTTAATTACAAAACAGCTAAATATTAACTCATATATTCGCATTTGATTTATTTGCAATTGTACCTGTTCCCACTTCAAGTCCTTAGCTTCGTATTATAAAATGTTCGTATAGAATTTCATATTATTAACTAAATACATTACTGACTAAAAGCTTTTTCTTTGTTAACCTTCAAGGACTTTGGGTTACGTGTACCTTGACGTCAACGCTCTGCCAATAGGCTGCCAATGTATTCAAAGCATTCAATGATTAGACTGTCTGAGCCAACAATTACCCATTTCTGTGCAGCGCTTGCAATTTGTTTGACATTCATGAATGTTTCTTGGCGCCTCTCAGTCTAGATCCTACTCGAAATAGCGACGCATTAAAACATGCCATTAGTTGAAGTGTTAACCCGCCCTGAGGGCCCAATAAGTGGCACTTGAGGCGATCCCAGTAGCTGCTCAATTCGTTCAAAATGCATATTTGGATTTCACGAGCGATTTAATTTTACCTGAGGGTCAGAACATGCCACATGCCACATGCCACACGCCACATGCCACATACCAAATGCCACATGCCAAACATCTAATCAAGTAACGCAACAATAAATAAATAGTCCTTGGGCTATTTGGCAGGTCTGAAGCAAATATCAAAAGCTAAAGCCAAAAAGTATATATATATATATATATATACATAGAGAGAGGGAGAGGGAGAGAGAGAGAGAGAGAGAACTGCGACAGCAATTGCTTAACAAACCGGCTGAAATGCTCCGTATAATGCCCCATGACCTTGTATGGTTGATTTGGTATTACGTGTCCATCGACAATTGGACCCAATGATGTTGAAAATTGTTGAAACGATGTTGGTATGTGCAAGATATCCTGGTAGCTGCAAAGACCAAAAAGAAAGCATCAGACAAATGGCGTAAAAAGGTCATATAACTGGATGAATGAGTCACTGAGTGCGCGTGTGAGTGTATGTGAGTGTATGCGAGTGTATGCGAGTGTCCATGTGTGTAAATGACAGCGGCTACTTTTCACTTTGATTTGAAATTTCTAATAAATTTTATGTGTGATTTGTTGCTGGACCCAACGCACACACACGTGCGCCACATAAAGATACAACCCAACAGATACACATATGGCTTGAAAGAGTATGTTAGCAATTCGATTGCCCTACCACAGCTGTTGCTTAAATTTACTTTAAGCTACAAATGGAGTGAGAGCTAGAGAATATACCAAGCTAGAAACATATATATTCCAAAGTCGATGTGCATGTCAGAGTAAACGTATTTGCATTCAAGTACTCTTTCAGCAAGACAATAAACTCTGTGCCAAACAGAATATCATATTTGGAATGCAATAAACATATATAGACATCATCGACAACAAAACCCATAAGCGCATGCACTTTTTGCCCCAATGTAAATTTCATTGTTGCCGTTGCCATTGCTGTTGCTGCCACATTTCGTTGCCGAATAGTTCGACTGGGTGCAATTTCTATAGTAGTTTGCATAAAAATTCAGATGCCAGAGTTGCACTCAGGCTAAAAATTAAGAAAAAAAAAAACGAATCAAATATGCAATTGCAGGCAGCACAATTTTATCTCACAAATGCAGACATTGCACACATTCAAAGAAATAAAACACGACCAAAAAGAAATCCTGTAAATATTTGTTCAATTCTCTCCAAATTATTTGATTTTTTTATATACCAAACTATTTAATAATTGGTAAACAAACACCATATCCAATAAATGTTGATATTTCATTTTTTAAATTTTACATTCTATATACACTGCTTTAATATACGAACTTCAACAGGGTATGCAATGATATTATATATTCTATAGCCTGCTACAGTCGAAAATCGAATTTTATTTGAAATTTTTGCAGCTTCACATTTGCAAAATTTCAATTCGATGCTTAAACGGAATATAGGGGCTACCCTTAATGAGCACAGAATGTATTTTTCATACACATGTGGCTTATATGTATATTAATTTAAATACATGTAAAGGGAAACCGCCATTTAGCGGTAATTGATTTAATTGGCTTGCCTGATTTCACATAAGCGCACTTAAAGCTCCCTTGAGGCGATATGATCTTAAAGCATTTCAGCTGCATGGCATGACAACCGCACCACCCATAGAACCACCCATAGCAGAGCACCGCAAACACTTAAAGACTTAATCAACCGCAGTAGTTTGTACGGCTGGTGTTGGCATTGTCAATGGTCGGGAGATGTTTCAGGTCCGATGCAGGCATCGGCTCTACTGCGGTCAACACCAATTGCCTTTCAGGGGCGTGGTCATCGACACATGACCAAGTTTATCGCCTTTGTTTCTGTTTTGCCCACAGACAGTGTGCTCGACAAATTGTGACTGTCTGCCTCAAGCCAATGTTCCGCTTGCTCTGACAACGCTGCAATTGAGTTTCAGCTGCAGAGCGCAAAGTTTTTGAAGCGTGTCGTATATGTGATTTATGATTTTCATATGTGGAACTGAAACGAACCTGCGCTCTTTTCATCCAACATAGTTCCTGCATTGTTACTGGCTGCCCTTATTAACTACGCTCTGTCGCAAAACTGTCGCAACTTGAACTGCAACTGCGATTAACTTGTTAGCAATAGTTGGCTTAAAAACAGACATGTGCGGGCGCACAGTGCTGTGCAGTTGCATAGAAATATCTTTGCAATTTATGTTAAACATTAATAGAGAAATAATTATATATTTATTTATTTTTCATTCAAATATTTATTGCAATTTTCAAATCTTTTTGTTTTTTTCACTGAAATTAAAATGACTGAATTTAATTTTAGTTCAATTATATTATTAATATGAATAAATGAGGTTGTGTCATATTTTATTTATTATTAAAGAGAGTTTTTCTGCAAACTTGTTTGTTTTATTTAAAATTTTTTGATACGTGGAATTAATTTAAAATAATTTGTTTTGTATTATTATTATTTACTTAAAATCAATTGAAATTGTTTGATTGTTATATAAAAAAAAATTAAATAAAATAAAATAATTGTAAAAATAAATTTGTTTTTCAAATTATTTAATTATCATTAGATTATCATTTATTTGAAACAATTTCAAATATTTGTTTGCAATTTATTATATTATATTATATTATGTTTTATATTTTACAAAAATAAATTTCTTCATTTGATTATAATATATTATTTTTTATTTTCCATTATTTTATATTCAGAAGTGTAAATTGTCTTAAATTTGTTCATCAACCTTGTGCACTAGCATACATTACTGACTGTAACTAAATAAATATTATTGCTCGACAAATCTTGTACCTATTCAATTGACTTTATGTATAAAGCTTTTGTGCTATTCAAGTAAATATATTTGTCAGAGTTCTGTGCAGCCAACTCGAATACAATGAACAAATTTGTCTGCCGTACACTTTCAATATATAGTATATATATATATATATATAAATATATACAAGTGAGTGTGCTTGTCTCTCGCTCTTTACGTGTGTGTGTGTGTGTGTGTGTGTGTGTGTGGCATCTACGAAGATTGATGACATGGTTGTGTGCAACATGCAGCTACTTAAGCAGCTCGCACTCGTAAGTTAGTTGCTGCAAGACCAACATTTATTTAGACTAAAATCGACCTTATTTTGTTGTAGTTGTAGTTGATGGTTTCGGTTTAATGAATTTTTAATATGCTTTGCTTTTTGTTATTTTCAATTAAAACAGCTCAAACGAGCACAATGCAAACATTTCTTGTTACGCGCACAAGTTTTTTTTTTTTTTGCGTATACTTGATATGCATATATTTCCCTCAAATTTGTTTGTATCTCTCGTTCTCTCACTTTAGTGCGCCATTTTTAAGGCGATTAAATGTGCACCAGCTGTAGTCCTTTGTCTGAATATCAACAGCATGAAATGGGAGGAAAGCTCAAATAAATTGCTTCATATTTTATGCCTTCATTCAAATCAAATTGTTGTAGAATTTAAAAAGTTCTTGATATCAATTAGTTATGCTCATTTCTAATTTAACAGCTGCCACATGCATTTGCATTGCGTGTGGGGCTATTTGCATAAATTATTCATTTGCATTTTGCAATCAGCTAAGCGAAATATTAGCACAGCGTTAACTGCAATGCAAATGCATTTCTAAATTAATAATTAGTTACAAAGAAAATGAAATGCGCACAGCTCACTGGCAGACAAAACTCTCACTATATTCATTGTAATGCTCAATAATTAAATCATGGATTTGCTTGCAGGCTACGAAGACCGAATGTAAATACCGATCACAAGCTTTGTATATTTGAGGGCAAATAAATTGAACATTTAGAAATGGGCAAATCATTCGAATAACTACAAGAAATCCAGCTCAAACTCTACTATAATTAAATATATATATATATGTGCAGTAAGAAGACACAAAGGAACAACAAGAACTACAACAACAACTGAAGCAAAACTTATTACTTTTACCTGGCTGATTCTGTGTGCGTGTGTGTAGGTGTGTGTGTGTCTGCAGCGCAAATTGGAATGTGGCCAAAATGCCTGCTTTGCTGTTACCTGTTTGAGTTGGAGTTTCTGTGCGTGCAGAGTAGTTCATACATAATTCATTGCATTCATTTAACACTCGCACATACACTGCATCCACTCGCAGTGGGCCCAGTCACTACTTTACTTCTTCATACAGTCACACCCAGACGTAAATGTACTCCACAGCTTTTTTCACTCATTAACAGATTGGTCGCCTCTCGCTCTTAAGGTAAACTTGACTCAAAAGGCAGAAGAACTGCTTATGAACTTGAATATTTATAAATGTCGATAATATTTCATTAAATTACAATAATCGAGATAAATAAATCAATTATTAATTTTGTTTTATTTTTTATTGATGTAAGATTTGCTTTGCATAAATAAAAATCTACATAGAATACATTGCGATTCTTCTTCAAAGAGTAGAAATAATCTCTTTATCTGTCATCAATTTCTTTAACTCTCAACTCTCTCTTCTTCTTTCTTTTTTCATTAGTATATATCTGTTGCAGGGTATATTGAGATCGGGTTGTATAAACTTTATCTTTGCCTCAAGCTCATTGCGGCTCAAGTGTGCCAGGCTGAGAGTGTGAGTAGAGCATTTCCAACAGTTTTCCAACTCACAGTGTCAATTTGCAGCTGGCAAAAGAAAGCAACTAGAAAACACACACACACAAACAAACAAACACACACACACACAAGCACACAAAGTAGCGACTGTTGCAATGTTTGTCTAGTGACAGCGTTTGTGTAAGTGTATGAGTGGTAAGTGTAAGTGCGAGTGTGAGCGTGAGTGTGAGTGTGAGAAGAAGTGTGAGCATGTGTGTGCATGTGCTTGGCATAATTAACATAATTACTATTATTGTCCCGTTGTTGATTTTGTTTTACATATATTATTTTACATCGTGAGCTTTTATTTCGCTCTGTATGCAAATTGTTTTTTAGTTTTCCATTTTCCTTTTGCACTCGCTTTTCGCACATTTTCATTATGTGGCAGCATCGAGAGTAAGGGAACTTTTTGCTGCACACTGCTAATGCGCAATTAAACTGGGAATGAAGCATAATATATGATATTATGATAGTAATTTATTCAAATAAACCGTAGTCGCGATAAACAATTCTTGTATTTACTTTTTTAATTTGAACAAATTAAACTTTGATTTCAACAAACGCTCAAATAATATTATTATGAGCGCATTTGCAATGCAAGCATTTCCGCTTATTAAATAAACAAAAATTCAAAACGTATTTATAAATTATTTCAATTTTGTACTGCATAATTTCAGTGAAATTATCGGTTGAAATTTAATTAAGTATATTTAATTCAATTAAAATATATTTATGAATCGTATTCGATATTTTTATTTTTATAATAATAATAGTTATATAAAAATAAAAGAAATATTGTCTAAGGATCATAGAGCATTGTCAAAAGAAATTCATTTATAATATTTTTTCAGCTTACAGCTACAAATTAATTTCCCTAAGTAAATTGTCTGCCAAGCACCACGCAGCACGCTTTCCAAAAAGAGACATAAAGCAACAAAATCAGAGCTTCGCAAAAAATATGCAAATAAAGAGCATAATTTATGGAGCCCGTCACCTAATGGGCCGCTAAGTGGATGATCCCCGACCCGCACCTCGACCTCCGGTGCTGAAGAAACGATCCAAAAACGTGATTAATTGAAAAGCAATTAACTACCACGCCCACCGCTCAACGGGCCTGGCCCCCAAAGGCAACCACAGCACTCCACTCAGCTAAACGTGGCGCTTATTAGACGCGTGTTTCGGATAGAATGGATACAAAGGATTACAACTAAGCTCCAGGCTTATGCCCACGCATGATTAGTTATGGTCAGCAACAACAGTGGGCGTGACTTTGGCGTGGTGCATGGAGGGGCGTGGGGGGCGTGCCAGAGCACGGCTCATTGAGAACGCGACGCGACATTCTCTCGTAAATTTATCGAATCATTAAGCACAAATGAATCAAAGCCCAGGCCGGCTGGCTATTGGAAGATGCCAGCGTAAATTAAATTAGGGCCAAACATCGAAACAAGATAATGGACAGCAGCAGCAGCAGCAGCAGCAGCAGCAACAGTAAAAGGCATTAGCGCGCATTGTGGTGCGATTAAAATGGACTGGTGCACCACACTCGCACCACTCAATAATTCAATAAATTGATTGACTCACCGACGTTGGCGCAGGCAATCGAGCAGAGCGTCGTCCTCCTCGTGGCCAGACAGCGGACAGTCGAGGGACTGGGCTATTTGCATGGTCAATTGCAGCGACTGATTGCTGGCGGCCCAGTCGGACATGGCCGAGCCGGACATGAGAATGGCGCGATGAAATAGACCTACATTTAAATGCCATTATAATCGAGGGGCGACTGGATGGGTTTTAGATTTTCGGGCGTGGCACTTACCTGATGCCACCGGCGAAACCATTAGGTAATTGACGCAGGCGGCGCCAGTGCTGTGACCCATGAGCGTGACGCGCGTGTTATCCCCACCAAAGGACACAATGTTCTCCTTGATCCAGTGCAGCGCTGCTATCTGATCGAGCAGCGCATAGTTGGCTATATTTTGAGCATCGATGCCAGGACGCATAAACCCTAAAGCATATCGTGACAGGCAATTAGTACACTGTCCATTAGGCCCGACCGGGTGGCTAGTACTACGTACCTAGAACGCCCAGGCGATAGTTGACGGTGACCACAATGACGTCCCCGTAACTGGCCAGAACGGAGCCATCGTAGGTGTTGCCGCTGTTCCACTCAAAGGACTCGCCATGCAAATAAACAAGCACAGCGTGCAGCTTGGGCACTGTCACGGCGTCTGAAAGAGAAGTTTCCTGCCTTTAGTTTCAGGATTTGCCATGTGCATCATTTAGTTACCTGTGCGCGGCACGTACACGTTCAGATACAGGCAGTCCTCGCTCTCGGTTTTCAGATAGGGCATCAGTCGCATCAAGTGCCTGTAACGGCCCTGTGACATGTTTACACTATTCGGTCCGGACACATCCGGCAGTTTTTGTGGACAAACCGGCGGCAAATGACGCGCGATTTTCAGGCCCTGCCATGGCAAAGGAGCACCTGCAAGAGGGAGGCCAAAGCGGGATGTAAAGCAACACCATTAGATAAGCTAAAACAAACTTTCATAAAGCACTTTTTCACCAGCACTCGAGCGAAACTGGCAGCAGCCAACAACAGCACAGTGTGTCGACAACTGACAAACACTGGCTGAAATTCTCAATTCAATGGAATAAACATATATGTGAAATATATTTAAAGAAATGCAATGTAAAACCTCATTAACATAAATCTTAAATAATAATAATAATAGAAATAGAAATTGAATACTGTTAAATATGCTTTACTTATTAATTAAATAAATTTAATTATTTAATTAATTAATTTAATTTAAATTTAAAACAATTTAACAACAATTGAAACAGACGAATAGGGAATTACTGTATTATTGTTAAGATCCTCTATATACCGACAAATATAATTTTATATATGTATATTATTATATATCGTGTATCATTAGTGCAAGAGAATTTATATTTGGAACTGAAGATATGCTAGATATACATATCTACAAGAGCTTATATCTCTTAATGTCTTAAATGCAGCAGCTTAATTATTCAAGCTACTCCTAGCCTCCTGTAACTCCTTCAAGAATTTCCCTAAATGCTATGTTCCTTTCAAAGCTCAAACAATTTTTTATTTAGTTAGGAAAAGAAATATTTTATATTAAGTATATTATATTATAGTACCTTTACATTTTATTTATTTACTTTATTTTATTTTTTTAAAAGCTTAATTTTTGTATTAATATTTAAAGCATTTGCCCATTGCTAAACATCCAAACTAACTGTTTAGAGTCCACTGTGCTAGTTATAACAAATGATTCCACGCTTGCTTATTTTGCTTTCCCTCTGTCTCTTTTTCTCGTAGCATCTCTGTCTCTATTCCGGTGGCCGCGGAAAAACAAAATTTCGATTGGTTTGCGTGGCATTTGGGGAGCACAAAGTCAATTTCGTATTTATGTAGCACGGTCAACGGACACTTGGAAGTGCCGTAAACAAGTAGACAGCCACATTCGGGCTCACACCCAGCGCCACGCCAGCACACATTGAGAGGCAACATGAACAGGACACTTCCTGCAGTGGACACTAGGGACAGTGTGGCCAAGTTGACTGCGGTTGAGTTTTTGGCATTTCAGTTAACGTCACATCGCGTTGCGTCGCATTGCTTTGCATCGCGTGTGAGTTTATGTGGAACTTATGTGGGGCAATTGTGACCACGATTTGGTGAACTTAGTTTCGATTCCGTTGCATTGTTGCTGCAGCAGCTTACGTGCTGGCCCACACACGGCATTCCCCATGACACACTTCGTGCCACATCAACGGACAGCCAATCGCTGCAGCTTGGCTTGTGCAGCGGTTAGTCGGTGGCAATATTTGGCCAAAGAGTCCAATGCTAACATTTCGCACTGCTATGCAAATTCAGATCGGGTTATCAAGAGCAAAATGGAATTTTAATGCAGTTTTGCCAACGAATTAATATGCAAATTTAGCAACTGCTGATATAGGACTTATACAATATTTAAGATCATATTTTCATTAATTAATTCATCAATTAAAGTTGTACTAAAAAAATGTTCTAATGTTAAATTAATTAATCTATGCTTTTGGCTTTTACGTTTTTGATTAAAGATAAGAAATTCGAAAAATTAGATTAAATTTAAAACTTAAAAAATGGAAATGATTTAATTTTATTTGATTTTAAGGATTTTTAAATATGGAGTTAACTAAATCGAAATTTGAGCTGTCAAAAGTGAATACAAAAAAAAAAAAAAAATAAAAAAAATATCAAATATACTCAAAGTGATGCAACATTTTAATATTTAAAACTTTTTAAATATAAATAAATTATTTTGAATAAATCAATAAAGGAGGTTAAAAGTAATTATGTTGTTAAATGTTCAGTTTATAATTTAAGTGAATAACAAGCTCTCTGACAGAGCATTATTCAATTAACTACGAATCTAAGGAGAGAATATTGTAAAAATCTGTATCAGAATATATATTAATAAAAATGTCACGCCTCTAGCATTAATAAGCCAATAAATTTAATTAACATTGCGCATTGCTAAAATGGTATGAGTACTGGTTCAATTGATTGATTCTTCAATATTGCAGCTAAAAATCATTTATACAATAAGCTCTCTTCTGTTCATCGTCTCTTTACACCTAGAGCACTCATATATATCAACTTCCAACTTTAATACTGTACCTTTATCTGTCTTATAAAAAAAATTATTGTCTAGTGGCTTTGCTAACTGTCTCACATTTAAATCAATTAATAAACAAACAAAGCTTGAAAAAGTCTTAAAGTCAGAGTTTCTTGCAAAGCACCATAATTTTCTTGTCAGATACATAAATAATATGTCTATAAGACAAAATAACTGTTGATGCGTGACAGATGTGTATATGTGTTTGTAGATATACGACATGTGTATGTATTTCCTTATATTACATTAAACATCACCTTAAAGAAAACTAATTTTGCGTGCACTATTTTGCTGTCTCACTCTCCCTTTCGCTATCTGTTTCTCACTCTCTCTTATTATCTGCCTTTGTCTTTGTCTTGTCCTTGCCCATTTCATTCCGAGGCAATTTCAGTCATCTCTAAACATTCCAAATATGCAGCATTTACACTTTGGCATATACGAGTCAAACAAATTTCATTTCGCCTGTCGCGTTATGTTACGACGCCCATAAAACAAAGAGCGGGCGAAATCTTGGTGCACATGGTCACAGCTTTGCATGTGTGTGTGTGTGTGTGTGTGTGTGTGTGTGTGTGTGTGTGGGCCGCAACAATAAACAGTAAACGAAGCGCGGCGGCTGGGGTGGGGCTCTGGGTTGTTGCGCGTCAGTCGGTGGCGTTATTTGCATTTTGTTATTAATAATTTTCGCAACAGGCAATAGGACGCGCTGTTAGTACATAAACAAAGCCCCGCGTGATTCCCAAGAGGGGCAAGCAAGGGAAAAGACAAATGCTGTCGAAACAATTTGCGACGTGTTTTCGACAACTTTTTGTATTTGCTCGAAACTGTTCTCTCTGTGTGTGTGCATGTGTGTGTGTGTGTGTGTTTCCACTCTACACACAACAAACAACACATATATGCAAAGGAATCTCGTATTTGCATTGGCTTTGAATTTGACTGGCAAAACTCGGCGTCGTATTGTTGTAACAGCGTGTCGCCATGTTTGCAACAGCAACAACAGCAACAACAACAACAGCAACAACAGCAACTGCAACAAGAACCATTTCCGCTGACAAATATGGCGTCAGCGTTGAGCTCAGCATCAGAGCCTGTCCGCCGTCTTCCGTTATTGTTGCACTTGCTGAATGGATTGAGTGTGCGCCACTCAAGTGCTCAATAAACGCGACGCGGTGGCAAATACTTTGCAGCACACACACACACACACACACACACACTCAAACGGATAAAGAGAGAGACATCCAATCACTCACACAGACACATACTACTCTACACTCATGACTGACTTTGGCTTTGTTATGGCCTGTGGCTTTGGGTAGTGCAACAAATTTTGTTGCCACATCATTTATTGGCCCTGGCCCTGGGCCGTGCGTGTCCTGTCTAGGCGCCTACAAAGTTGTGCAGTTGTAAATTCAATTGATAGCTTGCGGTTTTTGCATTGCAATGTCCTGGCTGTCCTGGCTGTCCTGGCTGTCTTAGCCAACCACTCAATAGCCGGAAATAACTTGGCCAAGTCTTGGTATTTACAATTCTCATCGGGCATTCGACATTCAACAAGCGCATAATTGGCAAATATTTGCAATTTCTATGTGCGTAATTAGTATTCATATTCAGCACTTGCCAGCACTGAGAAACCCAATTATAAAACAAACAAAAATATGATGCACACAGCTTGCCAAATATTCCATAAACATATTTGACCTGCAAATAAATTCGAGAAATACTCGAGTCGACATATGCATTGCTACAATAACTTCCAATTGGATCCAATTTAACTTCAAAAATGCCAAGCAGGGCCGCAATACGTGTCAAGTCTTGCCAGAAGCCTCAGCCAGGTGCATCCGCCCCCTTCACACCCACCCCCACCCCCACCCGCACCCGCACCAACAGAGATAATTGCTTAAATTGCAGCTGGAATTCAGAATTGGCTTGCAGCATGTTTTCGGGACATGGTCAGAATGTTTTCCTGGCATGTGGTTCGTAATTTGTGTGTTTGATTTTCGTTGCGGAGCAGCCACTGCCAGTAAGTACCAATAGGGTTTACGCTTATGCCCAACTCGCAACAGTGATGGCCAGCGTAAGTGCTGCGAAATGCAAACTGACATATATTGCCTAATAGAAAATATTTGAAAAGATTTCAAATTATTAAAATTTTGAATGAGAACTACTGAATATTATGTACTATGAAGATTGCGCAACATTAATCTAAAACTTGATTAGTTTCGTAGCCCTAAACTAAATTGTACAATATAAAACAACTATATAATACATAATGGATACTAAAAAATAACAGAAAAAAAAAACAGATGCTTATCCCTAACAATTTGAAAATAGGCAATTTTTTTAATAAGAAAATATATGCTAAAAAAAAAATAAAATAATAAAATATAAAGTTACAAATTAAACCATTTGAAAATAAACAATTTTTTGTACAAAGTAAATATATGAAAAAAAAAATCTAATAAATTACAAATTAATAAAGTAAACTTTATTAGACTAATTTCATATATTCAATCAAATTATCCAAATTTTTCTAGTTTTCGCAAAAATATCTTTTTTGGAAAGAATTATAGGAAATATTATTGAAACTCGAAATCTATAAACAATTTTACGAAGTAACGAATTAGAAGCCATTTTATGAACATTGTATTTTTTGAATCAAATTAAATTATCGAATAAGTAAATAAATACATAAATCTTTTAAGAATAAATTAAAAAAAAGATAAAATTTTACCCAATACCCAAATTAATAAAGTAAACTTTATTAGACTAATTTCATCTATTCAATCAAATTATCCAAATTTTTCTAGTTTTCGCAAAAATTTTTTTTTGGAAAGAATTATAGGAAATATTATTGAAACTCGAAATCTATAAACAATTTTACGAAGTAACGAATTAGAAGCCATTTTATGAACATTGTATTTTTTGAATCAAATTAAATTATCGAATAAATAAATAAATACATAAATCTTTTAAGAATAAATTTAAAAAAAAGATAAAATTTTACCCAATGTATAAAACGAAAGTATTTGTATTGTTTTCGTTAATTGATTGTATGAATATAAAATTAAATTATGGTAATTTAAAAATATATCTAAGTTAAGCTGATATAAAAAAACAATTGATGGGTTTTCAATGTCTGCAAATAAGTGACTTTCACTAAAACTTTGATATAAAAGGCAGAGAAAAATCGATTGCGTCGGTAATAACCGATAACGAACTCATTTGCGATCGGATAGAAACATTTTATTTTATGTTTTTTTTTTCGCTCTAATTTTTTCGCCGAAGGCTTGCTTGAGTTTTATGGAGCAAAAAGACTTTATGTATGTATTTGTGTGTATGCGAGGATTATAAATGTGCAGATAGACTTTTTAAGGGATGGTCCTTTTAAAAGTCTCATTAAACGAGCATCAATCGTATAGCTTTCTAAATTATATTAAAATATCAACGCAAGGCGCTCAATCTAAAACCAAAACAAAAAGAATCAATATCTCTTCATAGCGAAAACAAATGAGTATACTATATATTTCTCGGTTGACCTCGCTCAAAATAAGCTAGAGTAAGTCTATAACCATTAATGAGCTGATCTGGCATCACTGTAGCTGAAAGCTAATATTACTCACCTGGCGGCATGAAGCGCCTGCTGCCAGTGGGCGCCTCCGCATAGGGCAAACCCAAATATTGATCCACCTCGCGCAGTCCGCTGGTTACCTGGAAGCGACGTGTGATGCCCATCAGACGGCCCTGTTTGATTTGCAGCTCCGGTGTGTAGAGCAGCTTGTCGGGCACCACGTGCCGCCTTTCCGGATGATGAGTACTGCTATCGTTGTCAGGCGTAGTTGTTGTTGTTAGAGTGGACTCGGGCTGCTCCTCGTTGGCAAATAGCTGAGCCATACGTTGCTTAAAGCTCAGCTCTAAAGTGTTCGCCTTGGCCGACTTAAATGTTAGCTGAGCGATTTTTTTGGCCGCCAGTGTTGTGGCATCCGTTTGAGATGATGGCCATGTTGTTGTTGCCTTTGTCGTTGTTGTGATGTCCCCAATAACCGGCGGAGGTTCGACTGGCCTTTGAATTGCGGCCACACGAAATTTTGTTGCGTTTTGCGGCTCATTTCCGATTCGGCCATCGATTGAATTTTGCTTTGGTGCAAGTGCTGCAGCTGCAGCTGGCATGCCCCAAGTGACTGCCCCGTGGCAACAATCAGCGCTTAATTGCTGCCGGTTGCCGCCAACTGTCAACAAAAATAACCAAAAAGCAGCCAAGTGAAACTTCATGGCGCCTTCTGTCTCTCTCTCTCTCTCTCTCTCTCTCTCTTTCGCTCTTTTTTTTCTTTGGTGCTTTTTATTTTCAATTTTCAATTTTAATTTCAATTTTAGCCAAGCTCAAGTTTTCACATTACGTTTGTCTTTTCTGTTTGTCTGTTGATTTGTCTCTTTCTTTGTTGCGTTAATTGCGTTTTATGCTTTGCCCAAATCGCCACATTTTCCTCTATTTTTTGCAGCTTTGTTATACTTTCTGCAATTTTTTTATTTACATGGATTTTCCAGATGCCCCGAATAGTTCTCTCACTTTATTTACTTGTACATTTTTAACATGTTTCCTGCCCAGTGTTTACTGTACTTGGGCTCTTGCATTGCTGCCGCATGAAAAAGTTTCATTCAGTTTTCTTTTGTGTAAAGAAAGTGCGAGAAAAACATAAGAAAAAAGACAAAAAAATATATAAGAAAATGCGAATTGGGTAAAACTCAAAGCTATAAACAATTTGAATGTTGTTTTCATTTTTTCAGTTTTTTTTTATAGTTTTTTTTTTGCAGCTGCTGCTCTTTTCTCTTGTGATTCTTACGAAGCAAATATTTACGTTCTGTCGCTTTTGTTTGTCAAAGGCATTAGAGATTAAACACAATCCAGAGTTGCTCTGAGAATTGCATTTAAATATTTGTATTGCGGCTGTGGTAGCAGCGTCTTGCCTAATATTTTGTGAAGCATGTGTTCAAGTCTATTATTCTTGCAAAATAACAAAACAAATAAAGTGATTGCAGGGAAAACTAGTCAACTGCAGCATACTACATATGCATTTGATTAAATTAAACAGCGAAATTGGTATCCTAAATTTGTTGATATGCAAAAAAAAAAAAATAAAGATTTGATTGACGTTCACCAAATGAAATTTAATATATATTTGAATTACTTTTTATGTAGCCCAACAACAAGAAATTTATTAAATAAAAATATTATTATATAAATATATAAATACATTTTCAACTGTACTATATTTATATACGAGTACAATTGATATTTTTAATTTCTTAATATTTAAAAAAAAAATAAAAAAAAAAATAATTGAAATTCCACAGAATTCCTTTTACCCATCACTCAATTCTTTTTTTTTTTTTTTTCATTATTTTTCACTTAACATTGACGAGGTATTCCATTAAAGAGCTGTTCATTTTTCGAATTTGAACATTTATTTTTGCTCTACCGACAACAGCCAATTATGTTGCAATTGGTTCTGTTTTGTGGCAGCTCTCACAAAATCAATTACTTGGAAGCACACACTTGAAGGATTATCAAATCAATTGAACTTTAATGATTCGCTTTGTAGACTTTCAAGCTCAGAGCAGTTCCATAGAATGATATAAGAGCTGGCATTAAAATGATTTTCTATACTAATTGAAAGCAACGAATATACATATATGACACATAAACATATACATATACATATACATAAACATATACATATGCATATATAAAGATCAGAACAAACGTCCATCATTCAAATGCCGACACATAGCAGATGAAATCTGAATGCCATTTGAAACTTTGGTCTCAAATTCACAATTTGTTGCTCTGTTGCATAAACAAATGACAAAAATAGCAACTTTTCCCATGACGATTAATCATAAAAATGCTAATAAAAATTCAATTAGCTTCTTATGGCTCTTTTGTATGGGACAGTATGTGTTGACACTAATTCCATATATACAAAAAATATATGTACAGAAGAGGAAAAATCAATGCGAATACCTAAGAGCAGAACGCAAAAAAAAAAAATTACTTTTAATTTTTTTTTTATTTTTTTTTTTTTTTTTTTACGAGCAGCAGAACTCAGCACATTGAAACATACGTATAACATGTGCCGCATAGATAGATACAGAGAATTATTAATATAGATACGAATATATACACATGTGTATGTGTATGTGTGTTTGCATAAGTGTATTTGACTATATATCAAAATAAACAGAACGCTTTGACGCTCTAAAAGCATTTTTTATTTCAATAACAAACCTAACAGAAACAACAAGAAATGTGGAGCATTGGGAAAATGCTGAAAATCAGCTGCAATCAAACTAAAAACTAATTTGATAGCTAAATTTGTAACAAAACAGATTTAAATGGTTGCTGAAAAAGATATATGGATATATATACATATGTATAAATACATTTGTATATAGAAGCAGATATCGAATACATACAAACTCTATATAATATATTTATCAACAACATTTCCGGCTGCACTTAACATTTTTTTGCACTCTGTTGGCGTTTAAAAATAAAGAATTTGTCCCCAAAATAATCTAGGAAAAGTAGTAACAGAAGTTTAAATACCCTTGAAAATGATTTGAGATAAAAGATTTTATATATTTAAGATTTAGACTTGTTTCAAACTAATTCACATTACTATTATTAAAAAAAAAAAAAAAATTAATTTTATGCAATTATTTATTGATAAATAATTGTTGATAAACTTATTGATGTTTTCTTTACTTTATTTCTCTCGTACTAACTAAATGATACCCTAGTCCGTTTTTTTATATTAAAAATTCAACAAAAAATGTTTATAATATCATATTTTAAAATATTGACAATAAATATAAATGATTCACTTGTATACATTTCATTCATATTAAATTTTCCACATGTTACATATTACATTACATGAGCATAATGCTCTCCGTGCGTTTGAAAATAGCAATGAGAAAACATAATAAAAAACGTTCAAAAATTTCTTTTATCTTACGAAATTCTTTATTATTTTTAGCGTCAATGCGCACAAATGTCAAGGTACATTAGCTGCAAACATTAATATGAACTTTTGGGTGAATTTTCAATTTGCTGCGGAAGTTTTTCCAGCACTTAGGCGGCTGAGAAAGTAGTTTTCCGATTGAAAGAAAGCCATAAATCTATTCGTATGTAGGGACTAATTGAGTCGGCGTTAGCTGATGTTTGTTCGGGCTGTATTTATAGAGTGCTTTATTGAATGGAAAATCATCGCTATTTTGGACAACGTGATATCAGCTGTTGAGCATAGAGTATATAAGGATTTGAGCACTTAATTCAGTTTCACTAAGTGAAAACGAAAATGCGCTTCGTTAAAAATAACCCGAGAGTAAACAATAAATAGACGGCTGCTCGACACCGCATTTAAATAAAATGCGCAACATTAAAAATAAACTGCAAGTGCGTAAAATAAGAACTAGAAATCGAAACACAACAAAAATGTCCTCGGAATTTCGTTTGTGCCACAAAAAGGAAATGACAAAATAAAAAAATAAAAATAAAAATAACGAAATCGAAAAGAAAACTAAAAAGGAGAGCTGAAAATGCAGTCACCAGCTAAACTGGCAGCAACTGTCAACTGCTGGCAGTTGGCAAAAGGCGAAGACAAAGAACTCTTCGCATTCCAATCGGAATGCGAGTTAAGTAAACTGATTTGATTTGGATTACTTTGTCGCCAGCACAGCGGTGCTGCTCGATTTGTCTGCCCGCGGGCCACTTCGCACGGTCCGAGCAGACCCAAAAACAATTTGGAAAATGCTTTGTTCTTGCTGCACTTTGCTGATAGATGACTTTATGTGAATTGCTCATAGTTTAAAGTGAGACTTTTTGAATAGTTTAAATAGAGATTTTAGAAGTGATAAAGTGATTTACCTTGACATAATTAGGGAAGAAGTTCCTAAGCAGAATTTCTCTAACTAGAGTACTTAATTAAATTAAAAATAATTTATATTCATATATATATTTTTTTATATATTTAATAATATTTAAATTTATAAATTTAAGCGTCTATCTGTTTACTTATTTATATTTCATCTAACTCTTTAATATTCATCTGTTTAAGCATTTATTTGTCTTTAAAGAAATTTAATAATTTTTTTTTTTAATTTAACACACTGTGTAATAAAACTAGCTTCATGAATAAACATGTGGACAAAGTGGCATCAGAAATAAAAAGCGAAGCAAATATGTTTCTGATTGCCACAATATGTTGCAAATGCACACATGCACAGACGACAAACATTTAAAGTCGTAAATAAATACAAATAAAAGGAATAAAAAAAAAAAAGAATAATTTATACATATAGAGCAACCAATGCCGAAATCAAAGTTTGACACACTCTGCACTCATTATTCTTCAAAATGAAAAATAAATATTTTTCTTCAAAATATTGAATATATATATATATTTGTATGTACATATAGAAAAAAAGAAACAGTTTCTCTGGCTGCATGTAAATGTGCATTACGTCGGAATGTCATAAATCATATGCTGCTCATAAAAGCAGCGACGGGCGGAGAGATTTCGCTCGCATTTGAAATGCAAATGATGTCAAAGGGGCGCCTAGACCCTAGTTGGGGCCAACATAATTTGCATAATTAGCATCGGGAGATGACAACGCATTGAAAGCTGTCACATTTGACACGTGGTAACCGGGCGTGGCAGAAAGTTGAAAATGTGAAACCTAAAAACAGAAAAAGTAGCGCAACAACAACAACAACAACAGCCACAAATTATTTGCAACTAATTTTAGCTGCCCGCTCGAAAATTAGTTGGCTTCGTGGAGGCTGCCGGGAGGAGAGCCGTGAGCTAGAAATTAGAAATTCAAAATAAGAACGCAGCGAAACGAAACAAAATCCACGCGAAATAAGTTCAACAAACCCCCAAAAAAATCGAGTCAAAATAGCGAAACAAAATATATATATCTATGCACCACAAAAATTATTGCGAATTATAAGATTTATTTTCGGGCCAAAGAGCTGCATGCCAACGCAAACGCCTCCCATATGAGTAGAAAAGTGGGCGTAACAAATGCATAAATCTGGCCCATTATCATGCAAATTAAGTGAAGCAAATGGACTATAAATACAGATACATATACATATGCGAGTGTACAACATTTTTAAATGCCCCAGCTCGACTCGGACAACTATTTTAATGCCAAATTGTTTACACCATGGCAATAGGCGTGTGTGTGTGTGTATTTGTGTGAAAGAGTATATTGTCAGAGATTTAAGAGGGATTTGCTAGCACAATTGATTGCAGTGTAATATTGGCTTAACATTTAATGCATTTGCTGCAAATTAAATAAAGAGCTAGCAAAATATTTGCTGAAAAGTTGAAAAGCTGACAGCTTTCAAAAGAAATTATAAATAAACACTACTGCTATATATACATATAAATGTATCAGTTGATTTAATTCATAGTGGAGCAGATTGAATTGCACTTCAGCAAAATATTTACTTTAGCAATTTTTATGTTCATCAAACGCTGACTTTTGACTTATTCGATGCGAACTTTCAAGTTTATAGACAGTTTATATATGAAATTATAAACAAATACTGTTATATATTTATAAATGTGTCAAAAAAAAAAAAAAAAACAGACACATTTTAAAGATTAAATTGCACTTCAAAAGTTATTTGCTTTCACCATTTTGACATTTTGCCAAACATTTGACACATAAATCTTTAATTTGAATAATTTCATAAATAAAAATTCATATAGCATAAATTAACTTTAAAAATAGAACAAAAAAATATGAGAAGTTTTATTATGTATTTGAAACGTAATCCTTTAAAATTTATGAGTATAAAGTTTTTTCGTTAAGAGAGTCAAAGTCAAAATTGAAATGAAAATAATTTTTATTCTTCTTGTCTTTCAAAACTTTTGCAAGAAACTCAACAATTTTCAGCTATATATATATATATATATATATACTATATCTGCTTCACTATCTGCTTCTATAACTTTCATATATTCAATGCAATGAATACATTAATAGCAGACAAACTTTACTGAATTTAAACTGCATAAAAATACTTTAAAATCTCGTCATACCACAGCAAGAAAATAAAAAGGGAAGGATTGAAATGTATTTAAAATGACTTTCTATTCAAAGGAAGTCACACTAGAATTCTATTAAATAAGGACCAAGATGCAGGCGAAAATTCAATATAAACTTCTAGCAAAACATGAAAATTCTAAAGAAAAAAAATTATTCTATTCATTGCAGAGACCACCTGCAAAAATTTTCTTTCAGTCACATATTATAGAATTTTATATTGTTTATTCCTTCTGTTTTTTTTTTTTTCATTGTTTTTTGAGAATACATTATATTCATGCTTCGGTATTTCCGAGCTCTTGACGTCAGTTTATCGCTGCAATTTTCACAGCTTTTGTTTATTTATATGCTCTCTATATAAGTATCCGAACGTATGAAATATTTATCTGCAACATAATATCATAAAAATTAAGTGAAAACATTCTGTTGATGTACGTCAAAGTGGGAAAAGGCGAGCAGAACATAAAAAATATATGTTTTCAACAGATTTGCATTTGCGAAATGAATTTTTATCTTTTTCCTACATATATATATTTTTTTTACTTATATTTTAATTTTTCATTAATTAATGTAAATTGCAATAAGTCCTGCAGGTTGCGGTCCGAACTGTAAATATTTGCAGTGCTCACAGATTTCTCACGTATCTGTTTGTTTATTCAATTTTTGTATATATTTTTTTTTTTTTTTTCTGTTTTAATTTTCGCAAAAATTATACGCATTATCAATTTCTGGCAATTTGCATTTACCAATTTGCGGAATGAGTTTTCCGCTTGATTTGCTTATTATGTTTGCGGGGCACTTTGATCTGAATGTGAAAACTTTTGATCAGCCGAATATTATTTATATACTTATTTCATTCTTCTTTATATCGCTGTCGCACCGATAAATAAATATATCGTGTTTGGATTCACAAATCGATTGCATAAATAAGTTTCCACTTTGCATTTTCACATAGGCATTTTCCTTTTTATATTCACATTTTCAACTTTTTATTTATAAAATTTGTACTTTTTCGTTTTTTAGGGGTCCGACCCTATGTTTTGCAATTGGCGCGCGCGTTTTTGTTTTTGTCCCCCTTTTTCAGCTTCGGCGTTTATTTTTAGACCGTGCAAAAGATGTATCTTTCAGATACTTGGCCTGATGCTACTGAACAGCATTTCCCACACGTTCAACTGCAACACAAGCGGCACGATCGACGTTCAAGCGACAACTGTTTTGTATATTTTTCAGCTAGCCTCGCATTTGTCGTAGAATTCAGAGCATTCTCTTTGGCTCTCTTAGCAGCTCTCTGGCATACTCAAAGATAGATTTATTCAGTCAGTTCCTTTAGCCTGTATCAACCGAAGAGCAAATTCTAGAAATCATTTAACGAGATATATAAAAATATCTCATAAATTAACATTGGTTGCTTGTCTATGTATAGTACTTTAATGTTTGTGTAGCGTTTATGATTCTCTTCCGCTTAACATATTCCGGAATTTGTATATTAACAAAAAATACATTTTGTAACTTGACTTTTAATTATACATAAAAATACTATTTATTTAACGATTTATTATTCTCAATATGGAAAATCCTATATCTATAGCTAATTTATATAAATATACTTTTATATTATCTCATGGGAAAGCAATGAAAATTCTCAACTTTTTTATTATGTATTAATTATTGAAATTAAATACAATTAAATAACTCCAAAAATACTTTAATACAGTTGACTATTTCCTTAAAGCTTACAACAAAATTCAATACATGTATACCTATTCCCATAAACATTATTTCCAACGACTTATCTTCATCTATTTCATGTCCATTTACCGGCCACCCACCACAAAATCTGATTCAGCTCCTGCTTTCAACTCGACTGAGCTCCATTGCCTTGTGTTTATTAATTACCTATGCAGTTTGATCAGTCGAACGAATCCCTCAGCTATTTATCCGTGCAATCCCTATGGGACAGAGTCAGCTTGATGCTCCTTATCGGATACTTCCTGCCACAAATCTCTTTCTCTCTCACTTAGTCTAAGTGCATCTATACAATATCTGTGCACAATCTGACTTAAAGTCTTAAATCAGTTTGGCTTCTGGCCAACCCAAAAGTTTTTCTGTTTCCCTTTTTTACGTTTATTTTTTTCTTATTTTTCGGGCAGTCAATTTTGCATCTCTGTTTGCAGAAGCAGCTAAGTGACTTGTTTGACTTCTTCATCGTGTGGGGCAAAAACGTTTAAAGGTGATGGCCAGCTCTCAAACAAACCGTGTAACCTTTTTTGTTTCACACTCTTTTACACAACTCTCTCGTCCGCTATTCTTTGGTCTGTGTGGGTCACACGTCAGTCACACTGTGGTGGGTTGTTCATGCGTCCCACGTAAAACGATTCGCAGCACACAGAAAAATCTCGCCTCACTTGCCCTTGGACCTTCCGTAGCTGACTTGGTACAAGCTCTCAATTTTTCTGTTTTTTCTGTTTTTTTTTTTTTTTTTTTTTTGGAGGTTTTCACTTTTGCTTGCACGGGCTTTATAAATTGATTTGCGCTCGCTCTGACATTTTGGAAAGTCGTTCGCGTAGCTAATTTACGACCATCAAAGTGCGCCAATAAATTACGCTTTAATTCCAAGTTAATTAAAATTGAAGACCCCAACCAGCAGAGTGTGTGCTAAAAATAATCAATGGACCAAGTCAAACCAGCCGAAACACTTTTTCATTATGCTCTGAAATATCAGAATAAAAATATACATTCAGATATACTATCTATTCTTTCTGGCCATGTGAATACAAATGCGCAATTTAACTTGTAAATTTGGCAAATGCAGGCGTTTAATTAAATGCATTTAACCAATGCATTGGCAAATTTTATAATTATATGCCCATAATTGCATTTATTTGCTTACAGCAAACAATACTAAGCCAAATGTAAAAATTCGCAATTCAAATGCATAAACAAAATATTTATTACAATGGGAAATATGCTTAAAAATAACACATTTTGAATTCCGCTGGCCAGAAATTATCAGTTAAGGGAATTGAGAATTAAAGGTATCTAAAAATATGCAAATGCATTATAAATGTAATATTTTTATTTATGCAAACTATTTGCAGCATGCATATATATATGAATTTAGAATTCATAAATTTTTTGCTTTATTATTATTTTTATTTATTTATGTTATTTTTGTTATTTTTTATATACCTTAGGCAGAGCTTTAGTGAAGCTCTCTGGACTTTTACTTAAATATATCTAATTATATTACCTATATATCATTATCTGTTTCTTTTTCTCTTCTGATTGTCTTTCTATTCAATTTTTTTATATCTACCAACTTTTCAATTGGTGAGAGCTAAAACTTCAAATATTATAATTATTCAAATATTAATTTACATTTACTGAAATTATATATATAATTTAATAATCTTATACAAATTTAATGTTATTATACATACATTAATTATTGAGCTCTGAAGCCACTTTTAAAATATTATCAAAGAGCAATAAAATTAAAATAATATAGAGTATTTTCAAGTCAGGCAATGAGGATTAAATATGTTTTACTTGCTTGGCAGTTTCCATGTTTACAATTATGAAAAATATTTATACATATGTAAGTCAGTTGGTTATATTTTCAAATCAGAGCTCAATTCATTTATTTCTCTCTCTCTCTCTCTCTCTCTCTCTCTCTCTCTCTCTCTCATTCTGTCTCTTTCTCTCTCTGTCACAGTCTATATATGTTTGTGATTTATGACGCACTAGGTGCCAAATATTATGTACACAATTTAAAATAAATTGCAAACATATTTAATACAATTTCATTGACATTTGACTAGCAAATGGCAATCGACAAAACTCGATGTTATTTAATATCAAATATATCCATGAGCTGAAAATTCGTTTGTGGTTAAAACTGAATTTATTGTGGATTTTGCTAGCACTTTAAATTGGCAATCGTTTGAAATGCTGCCAAGCACACAGAACCGAAGGTCACATCAATAAATCCACTTAAGTATATTATAAACCCTTTTGGCCACAAACTGCTTTGGCATTTTTCATGTTCAACATTTTATTTCGCATTTAATCTCGAGCAAGAAAGCTGACACTTTTATGACCCTTTCAATTTTGTGCTTCACTAATTCCTATCCGAGCAATTTGCCCGCCAGTCAAGCTGTTCGTGCCGCAGGGGGAGTTACAATTTGCACCACAGTTACGACCTAATTAACTTCGATTTCTGCGCTGCAGGCATTTACATAATTGCATTTCGCAGAGAATTACTTTCAAATGCCACGCCTACCCAGAAGATACGCAGCAAAAGAATGCTGCACTTGGGTATCAACTACAGCGTGATACTCGCTTCATGAAGAAGAGTCTGAAAAGGGAATTAGATAAAGAAATACAAATATATATATATTCTTTAAAATAATTATATATATACATATATAAAGTCCAGTTAAATAAAACTTCAAAATATATTCACTTTTCGCATCCAATATTCTCTTTTTGCTTTCAGGGCAAGCAACACAGATAAAATGAAAGTGAAAGTTGCGATGAATGGACTAGAATTACATAGCAAAGCAAAATGAGAAAGAGAGAAAAAGAGCAAAACGGAATGCATAATTGTGTTTAACTCAGCTCCGCTGCGAACTGGACATATGGCATTACAAGATATAGAAAGGGGAAGGCCGTCACAGCTCCCAGGCGGCAGCGAACTCTAATTAAGCCAACCATCTGACCAACTTTTCAAAGGCACAAAAAAATGTGCAAGAATTACTAAAGATGCAGCCGGAAAAAACGGAATGAGCAAATTTAAATCAAAAGCCAACCTCCTGCTGCATGGCAGACAATTCACCAAGAAAATGCATGCGAATTATTTCGCTCAAGTGCAGCACGCAAAAGCAAACTAATTTGCTGGCAATTATGCCAGAGCTTGGACTTGTTTTTATGAATGAGCTTTAGTCGCTCTTAATCTATCTAATAAAACGTGGATTAATTTTTTTTTACATTTTCTTTTCTTTTTTTTTTTTTGGGCAAAAACCTGCCCTTGCTTCCAGTCATGGCGTTGGCTCAAGTATTTGCGAAGAGCTTTGCCGCCTTGCCGCAAAGTAAAGTGCAAATAAATTAGACGCAATAATTCTGAAGAAAAAATGCTTTCCGCTCAAGTCAAGTCGTTTTTGTTTAGTCAAATTTAGACAAGAATTTGGAGATGAATTCGGTTTGTTAAATAAATAAAATTGATTGAATTTAGTACTTAAAATATGTAGTTTTAGCAGAACTGCATTTGCAAGAGAGTTTCACATGCCTTTAGCTTGAAACTTTTGTCTTTGATATATTTTATTGAATAAAGTTTTCATGTCGCGTTTAACTAGAATTTTGTTTTGGTTGCAATGAAGCCGACAAGTTAAGTTTCAAGCCAATGCTAATTCAATTTGTATAACTTAATTTTAAATATTATTTAACATATTTTTTTAAAAATAATTTTAAATGCCTTCATTTTTGTACAAGGACTCACAAGTTTTATTTCATGCATTTATTTTATAATACTCTACACACTTTTGGTCACGTTCAACTAGCATTTTGTTTTGCTTTCAATGAAGCCGAAAAGTGAAGTTGCAAACCAATTTTAATTCAATTTGTATAACTTGATTTAAAATTTTAAATATTACCTGCCATCTAACAAGCTCTGGAGTCTAAAACAAAATATTTGTAATCAACTTGCCCACAGGTTATTTAAATTTCCATTTTCATTAAAATGTCATCTATCACAAGCCACTGAGGCTGACCACTGCTGCTGCAGCTAAGCTGCCACAGCTTTAATATGTCTGCATTTCAATGTGGAGCCTAGAGCCTAGGGGACTTAAAGACAGCAATTTCCAGGATTTTCACACTTGAGTCTCGCAGCTGTAAGCGAATGCAAAGCGCTAAATAAATTACACTCATTTACACTTGTCGCAAAAAAAAAAAAAAAAAAGTATAAATATATATATAAATACATATATATATATTTATAATGTATTCTGTTGTTAAATAAACTAAATTCGCAGTGAAAGGAAACTAAACGACGACTAAATCAAAATGAGTGTAGAGTGCGAAGCAAAAACCCTTGACAAAGTTTTTGGCACAGAGCCGCTTCAAGTGTGCTCTGCAAAAAAGTTGCTTTGGCTGTGGTGAATGAAAAAAAAAATAAATAAAATAAATAAAAATGTATAATACAACAACAAAAAGAACAACACGGCCAGAGAAGCAAAAACACAGAGGACTGTCCACTTGTATTAAAGGAAAACGCTGCAGGCATTTTAAGTGTTGTTAATGCCGCTGCGGTTTAGTTTGAAAGTTCTTTTTTTTCCCTTCTCTCTCTCTTTTTTTTTTCTTTTTTTTTTTTCTTGCCACGCAGCCCAAATGAAACAACTTTTCAGAATTTTGCAGTGCACGTGGCTAGCCACTGGTCCCACGGTGGCAGAGTCCGCCCGCCGAGCCACCAGCACCACTCGAGTTTCGCTTGCTTTCATTTTTATGCATTTACGCCCAGTCATAAAAAATAAAACTCAAAATAAAGCAAGGCATAGACAAAAAGAAAAACTTGCCTACGCCTCGCTGAGCTGCGCCTGTGTTATCCTTCACGCCACGAACCCAGCCGCACAGCCAGATAGTAGAGCAGAAAAAAAAGGAAAAAAAAAGAACAGTGGTCAACCATTAGGTCAGCTGCCATTAAAGTGACTCAGAGCTTGAAAAAAAAGTTTCACATATCCAGATGCTGTGTAATATACTCTGATTTATGGTAAACATATTTTTATATCAGATAACTCAAAGACGACTAGTTCTACAAGTTCTATAGCATATTAAATTGAGAAGTTTATTTATTTAAAATTTACTATACTCAAGAATGTTCTCCTTCTGTAATATCAATATTTTATGCAAATTGTTTTTCGTTTACATATGCATGAATTAAGTATGCCGAGGTTTATATATTTCTTTTTCACATGTGACCCCAGGAGTATTTAAGTATTTAAGTTTGCCTAGCAATGTCCGTTTGTCTGTCTGTCCGGCCATATAAGCGCAATGATTTCGATAAATGCACAAGCAAGTGAATATATATTTAAAATAAATGAATACACCAAATGTAAAATTATTATTTCTTTTTTATATTATTTACTATTTTATTTTTTTTATTTTTATTTTATTTATTTTTTTTTTTTATAATTTTACTTTGTTTTTTTATCCATTAATTTAAGATATTAGTTCAGGCAAACACAGAAATTATGAATATTTTTCGAGTTTGACCCTATCGCAAATTTATCATTTAGTTTTAGTCATTTAAAAATAAATTTAATGTTAATAATTTATATGTTCACTGTATAGTCAAATGTTCGTTTTCAAAGGATTCATCCTGCTGCCCTCTACAATTCATACATAAATATATTATATATTCAAACGAAAAGTAATTGTAATCCTACAAAGATTTTCCTATTCATGCTGTATAGAATTATCTGATTGCCAGAGTGGGAGGGAGACAGCAAGAGAGAAAACAAAAGATAGAGAGAAGGTTTTCGACGCACGAGCACTTGCATTAGTCAACATATCTATGCTCGAGCTACGAGGGCCGTCCCAGCATAATCAAGCCGATGCGCTCTGAGAACGAACACATATGGAAACGATGGAGAGCGCATATACAAATACAAATATCTTACAAAGCTATAAGACTATGGACTCAGCTGCCGCTCTCAAATTGCAATGTAAGACGTAGTTTGTGGTGGTTCCTTAGCATTATAAACATACATATCGAGCTGAAGTTATTCAATAACTAATTTCCCATAAACATAGCATTCAGCACAGACCAAATTCAAATATCAAATTATGTGTGATTAAGTGTATATATGTATTTATATTAACAATAAGTACAGAATTACTTATATTCAATGTTTCTCTATTTATATCCTCCAAATTAGATCAATATTTGTTATTTATTATATCTATTCATATAGTTGCTTAACAATATAGTTGATTTAACAATAATAATAATAATAATAATAATAATAATAATAATAATGATAATAATAATAATAATAATAATAATAATAATAATAATAATAATAATAATAATAATAATAATAATAATAATAATAATAATAATAATAATAATAATAATACATTTCATAGGTAATTTCATTATTTAATTATTAATTATGTTTTTATTTGTATTAAATACTTATAGATGAATTCAAATATAAGAATTTTTTATTTTTTTTTTTTATTTTATTTACTTTTTTTCTTATTTTTGTAATGCTTGTTCGCATTCATTATTCATTATTCGCTGCATCAAAAATATTTTCTCTGGCTTGCAGTTGTAATAAATTTTCCATCTGCTTTGCATTGATGAATAATCTTTTCAGTCCCATGGCAAAAATATTTTCGCTCATTTCGTTTGCTTTCCCTCAAGCTGAAAATCTGCATTGATGAATAATCTTTTTTAGCTTGGCACTTTGCATTTGCATATAATTAACCATTTTGTTATTCGTACCCTTCGATCATTGCGATTTTTTTCTTCATTCCACTAAAATGTTAATTTTTTGCGTTATCAGCTCCATGAAATTCATAATTATGCACTCTGCAGCTGAGGCAGACAGTTGCCGAGCTGAAACAAAATGGAAAAGTCGAGATATACGCATCTGTTCCACATTAAATATGTCATATCCTGTTTCCTGCACACAGACTCAGAGACACACTCAAACTCAAACGGAGAGAGAGAGAGAGAGAGAGAGAGACTTGGAGCTTATCAGTGACAGGCTTCACTGCCTCACTGAGGAAACGGCGCAGCTTCCCCAGGCCCCTTTATTTATGCCCCTGTTCATTTTGCTGCTGCAGCTTGGGATTTCGAATTGCAGCAAGACAGCAGCAATGCAGCAAAGGGTGTTTCCTCCACCAATTGCCCCCTCTGCAGTGGAAGAGCGCACAGACTGCACGACTTGGCACTTTAATGAAGCGACAATGTGAGCGCGCGTAATGCCCTAATCCCAAAATTGGGCACTTCACATTACGTAAAATTACAAAGTTGCAGGAAATTTGCAATGAAATTGTATGTTAAATGCAAGTTAATACATATTAAGGAAGAACTTGAAACTTTCACGTAAGTTTTGGAAGTAAAAAGTCTTAGACTTCATTTTTATTGAATTTATAAAGATGAAATTCTTAGAGCATACCTTATTGTAAAAATATATTCACAAGCTATTAATACTTATTAGTAAACTAAATTTAATATATAAAAATATTAATTGAATAAATAAGTAAGTAAGTATTAAATAATAAATAAGTAATATTATAATAATCAATATATAATATATATATTAATAATATATATATATAATTAAAGAAAGATGGTATTCGAAAATAATATAATATATAAATTTTAAATCTTATTATTATTGTCTGACCGACCTCTCTGTTAGAATATATACCTACGAATTTTTATTAAATTTTATTTATTTTTATTTGAATTAATTAATTATTTAAATCTAAATTATAAAATTATTTATTTATATTATTTCTTATTTGTTATTCACTTTTATTTATAAAAAAAAAACTTTATAAAGAATTCAACTTGAGCACCTATCAATTTTGAGAGCTATAATAACATAATTGATATATTTATGAAATGTATGAATTTATAAAATACATATAACATTTATAAAATATATGTTTGATATCTGTTATGTATTTGAATATATTTTTAAGCGTAGCGTATACTTTTGTCGACCTTTGGAATTTCAATTATTTATTTTTTATTAAGTTATAATTATTTTTATTTGAGTTAATTAATTATTTAAGTCTAAATTATAAAATTATTTATTTATATTATTTCTTATTTTTTATTCACTTTTATTTATAAAAAAAAAACAACTTATTTTATAAAGAATTCAATTTGAGCACCTATCAATTTTGAGAGCTATTGATTGAAATATTTATGAAATCTCTGAATTTATAAAATACATATAACATTTATTAAATATATGTTTGATATCTGTAATGTATTTGTATATATTTTTAAGCGCAGCGTATACTTTTGTCGACCTTTGGAATTTCAATTATTTATTTCGCAGCCCATTGCTCATGTTGCTGTTGGTGCTGCTTGTACCTCTTTTCGTACATCAGAGCATTGTTGCCTTAATTGTTGCTGCTGTTGCTCTTGTTGTTGTTGTTGTTGTTGTTGTTGTTGTTGTTGTTGTTGTTGTTGCTGTGGCTGTTAAGGTCTTTTGTCTGTGTGTGTTGTTGTTTGTGTGCTTGTTGTAGGTGTGCACTTGCTGCCTCTGATTGTTGACGTGGCTGGCAAACGCACACTTAAGTGCACTTGAGCGTTTTTAATTAAAACGCAATTTTTCAACAGGCGTCAGCAGCAGGAGTCAGATAGTAAGATAGAGATTCTGCTTTCATCTCTCCCACTCTCTCTCTCTCTCTCTCTCTCCTTCTCTTTCTTTGTCTCGCTCAGTTTCCCTGCTGGCACTAAAATATATTGAGCTGTTGAATAAAATATGAACTTTCGATCCAGAATTCTGGCATTAATAAATTGGCAAAGCAGTTTGCATAAACAGCCTCATTTGCCAGCTATCGACTGCGATATCGATGCAGGAAATGCAGCCACAGGAGCACATCAATCATGTTGGATACTGTGACAGCACTCAGTCAATCAGAGCTTCCAACTTCGACAAACTTCAAGTAGTTGCTGTGTGTCGTTTAGGGAGAATTTGTTGTTTCAGTGCAACCTAATCAACGTCATCATCGTCATCGTCAGTCAAGCCCCAAGCAACAGCAACAGCAACAGCAACAAAGTTGTCGCAGTTGTTGCATGTGCGACGCCCTCACGAAGACGCCCCAAAACAGAGGTTATTTATACTCTCAAGATGATGATGGTGATGCTGATGATGATGACGATGTTGATCGAGCTGACGATGATGATGACAACAAGTGCACAACCCTTTGGCCTCGTCGTTGGCTTTGCCACATGAAGCACTCGCTGGCATCTTGTCTCTCTCCCGCATTCAGCCCGCAGGCGGCTACGTGCCTGACTAAGCGGCATGCCACATTTGCGCGCTGTTGCTGTTGCTGTAGCCGTGGCTGCACTTGCCACGCGTGCCACCAAAATATAAACAATATACTCAAACATACGCGCAGATGAGCCACGACTGCCAAGTCGAGCCAAGATTGGGGGCCGGAGTCAGCAACACAACCGCAAGTGAAACAATTTTGCCAGAAGGGGAACTTGCGTAATGATGATGATAAATATTTTGGTAGGTAAGTCTGTGGCCATAACGAAACGAAAATACAAACTAAAAGGCAGCCCTGAGCTCCCTCTTCCATATAAATTCAAGTATTCATAGAGACTGAACGACTTAACCAGCTCTGTATCGAGCTAATGGCCATAAAGGGGGAACATAGATTGCAAAGCCATTTTTACCAACATTGAAATGAATCTATTACAGCCGTAAACCTCGTGTTTGAAATGGCTGCAAGCAATAACCAATTTAGCCGCATTCAAGTTGAAAACTCATAAATATTATTTCTATTAAAAGCCATTTCAATTAGCTGATGAGTTCCCAGACTTGCCCATGATCAACAGCCGAGTCTTTCGCAATTCCAATATATTCATTGGTTGCATTACTAAACCGCGCTAGCTAACATAACATGGAAATCAATTAATTCAACAGTGCCCACAATTTCGCTTGATAGGATATGTAATATTAATTGCATTTCCCCTTGGCTTACCGTATGTCCACGTTACTCAACACCACAATACCAAACATATGCATTCCGTTACGTATCGCAAACGACATATTAACAATAACTAATTGGAGGCTAATGACCAATAGAAGCTGTCGGCAACAGCTACCCAAAATATGTATGGCCTAAACTCACACATTGGCACACACACACATATATATTAATATACAGACACACATTTGCATACATACATCGGCACATAATATATGTGATATGCTAGGGCAGCAAGCAGCAAGCGCAAAGAATCTGTTGGCAGGGCGCCCAAGAGGCGGTCACTTGCCTAGCCAAATTTTGGCCAAATATGGATTTAAACCACACACACACACACACATACACACACACTTCAGCCATACATATTTTGGCGTAATTAGCAGTCGAGCTGTAGGCGCCTAAGTGCAAACAAGTCAGAGCTTAAGCTAAAAAGAAAACGCACTCGAATTGCACGACTGTTGAATACCCTGTTTTGCGAGAGCTCGTTAATATGTATATTCAATTTTTTCATATTGAATTATCAATTTAATAAATATATATAAAATATTTAACTCATGAAGGCTTCAACTGTAGAATGTGTTTCTACTTAAGCCAAATGTTCTCAATACAAATGCTTAAACTTAAAGCAATTCAATTGAGTTTTAGTTATTTATATCTAATTAGTTAGTTAAGCTTCCGTTTAGGTAGATTAATTTGTAACTTTAACTTTAAAGCATTAAGAAATTTATAATGTGACAATTTCCGCTCAGATATTCTGCAATAAATTCAATTTAAATGATTTTATGCTCTGAATAAAAATTTTCTATCTTGGGCTGAGTAAATAATAATGCAATTAAATAACTGGAGTTGAATAAGTGGAGTTTATGTCGAGTAAAGTTTTTATTACTATTATTTTTTTTTTTTTATTATTATTCGAATAGCTTTGTCAGTTTGTTAAGTATTTTAGTGAGTACTAAAACTTCTGCATATACTTAGTATTCTTAACAATATATTATAATAATTTTAATATATAATATTATATATTTAATAATATATTTTTTTATTTATTGAATTTAATTTTTATATTAATATTATTATAATAATTTTAATATATAATATTATATACTTAATAATACATTTTGTTATTTATTTAAATTAATTTTTATTTTATTATTATTATTATAATTTTAATATATAATATTATATATTTAATAATACATTTTGTTTTTTTTTCTAATTTAATTTTTATTTTAATATTATTGTAATAATTTTAATATATAATATTATATATTTTATAATACATTTTGTTATTTATTTAAATTAATTTTTATTTTATTATTATTATTATAATTTTAATATATAATATTATATATTTAATAATACATTTTGTTTTTTTTTTTTTAATTTAATTTTTATTTTAATATTATTGTAATAATTTTAATATATAATATTATATATTTTATAATACATTTTGTTATTTATTTAATTTAATTTGTATTGAATTTAATTTTTATTTTAATATTATTGTAATAATTTTAATATATAATATTATATATTTAATAATACTTTTAGCTATTTATTTAATTTAATTTTTATTCAATCTAATTTTTATTTTATTGCTTGAAATAGAATGTGTGTGACAGAAATTTTCTCATTTTAAAGAAGAGTATTTTATACACAAAAGTTCTCATCGTAGCAAATGATATCATCTCACTCACCCTGCCTGGCACTCCGATAGGGCACAAAATGTACTCCGCATATGTCTTAGCATATTGATGTGCACACTGTGCGGATGTGTCTGTGCAGAGACGAGTTCCGGCCGGTATACAGATTCGGCGACACGTCCTCAGGCAGACATAAACATGTTCGGCGCAAATGTGTGAACTCATTTAAGAGCATAGGATGTCACGCAGCAGCGCATGGTGAGGAGGCAATTAGAAAATGATTTAGCGCAATTTGCGTGTGATTAAAAATGTTATTTAGTTGACAGCTGAGAACGCGCATAATTGTCACTGCGAACAGCAGCCAAATTA